>JAJJMB010007708.1:12000032-12037711 GCA_023531105.1 Papaver atlanticum
TTAATAGATTTTTGAAGTAATAATTGTAAGCACGAAGCATGAAACATCAAAAGTATTAAAACCAAGCATGTCCCATCAAAACACTTCACAACTACTCAATAAAAACCAATTTTTCTTTTAAGTTCTATGCAAATAATCATGTAAAATAATTACAATAAATAATTAAAATAGAACTATACCACTTTTCATGGAACAATGGCTTCCTCCGTCGCCTCGGCTAAGGGGTTTAGCTCCTCATATTAACCACTTGCTCAAAATACATCTTTGGTGTTCAAAAGTTGATTAAAAGAGTGAAAAGTGCTAAGCAGCGGATTCTGTAACTAATATAATTGTTACATAACCTACTGTTACAGAAGAAACTGTTGCGAACTAAAGCTAACTGTTGGAAAAATTGTTACAAAGGGTATAGAATTTTAAAGCTACGGTCACAGTTTCTGCGACTTTCTTTTTCCGAGATTCTGTGTTCTTTGTCTTCTCCGGCAGCAGCAGCAGAAACCCGATCTTCTTCTAATGATTTTTATGGCTTCTCTAAGGCTCTAAACTTTCCCCTAAGGTCTTGGTTCCCTTCCTAGGATTCGTACCAACCCTTTTATACATAATAGAGTAAGGAAAATTCGAGAATATCTTTGATTTTTTCCTCCCCAACAAGTCACGATAATTCCTTTTTCTCATCAGCTGCACATCTCCTCAGTCAATCCAAGTTGTCCAAACTCTTCCTGTGATAGAATCAAATCTCTAAGAAGAGTTTCCTTCCTCTTCTTCACGTAAGTTTCCATAAATAAACAAAGAAACTTGCCCAAAATAAACCGTGATATTTTTAACCTTTTTTCGCCTCCAATTCGAGTTCTAGCCACTTTGGATCCATTCCAACACACTTACCTCGCCTGTTAGGTCCATAGGAGCAAACCCAATCAAATTCAGCCATTTAATCTCCATAAAAATCGATCAACAATCCAACCCTAAATTCGTCTGTGAAAAGAAATTTTTCCCGCCAGTTTTCTGTTTTTGAAAATTTGAAGAAATGTGACCTCCCCCTATCCAGTCCCGGTCTGTGTTTAGCAGCTGCTTGGAAATTGGTTACCCCTTATCCAAAATGAGAGTCCGAATAGCAAATGTCCTCCCGGGTACCTTTAACAACTTTTCGAGCCGATTTCGCCGCAAAAGCCTATTCCTCCAAAAACGCCTACAAATGGATAAAATACCAAAATTAGTACAGAAATGGGTACTTACAGTATACACAAAAGAGATGAAAATAGACACATAAATGCGTCTATCACATATTCATCTGCATAGTTATCTTCTCCATAAATTCTCTTATATGTGTACCTTACCCATTTTTCCTTATACCTTGGATCTAAAACCACTCCAATGCTCATAATCAAATTACTTTCACTCCAATATGCATTAAACTTTTCTCCCATTTTCAACCCCATTTTTTTGATATAGTCAAACTTACTATCGTCCCAACTTTTGATGCATTTGTTAATTTCATAAACCCCTGTGTAATACAGATTTGCAGTTGGATACTTAATCCCTGCAAACTGAGTTGAAACATCATTAAAAACCTCTAAACATTTACAAATTTCTATTCCTTGCTCCCACTCCTGTGTAGATGGTAGAATATCGAATTAAGAATCAAACTCATTAAGTCTTTCAAAACCTTCTTTCAGTTTAATTTCATTCTTTAGCATCATGAAAGTGGAGTTCCACCTTGTGTCCACATCTAAACTAACTTCTCCAGACAATCTACATTGTGCTAATGCTATTGCAAACTTCTCTTTCCTAGCTTGTGAAGACTTAACATATTTAACACAATCTCTAATGCCCTCTATAAACCCAGCAGCTACTTTCATGCCATACAATACAATCAAATGCAATATGTGGTTGCTACACCTCATGTGAAACATTTTTCCTCCAAGCAACAAACAATTCTTACCATCTAGCCAATTAATAAGATTTCTCATCATAACACCATTAGCTGGAGCATTATCAGCAGTTAAAGCGAAAAATTTCCTATCTATGTTCCATTCCAAAGTGCAAGTTTTGATAAATTTTGAGAGAGCATCTCCTGTATGTGGTGATGGCACTACAATGTAAGCTAAGGTTTTGGCAGTCAAATTCCACTCATCATCTATAAAATGACATGTAACACAACAATAACCATCTTTAGTGTATTTGGTAGTCCACATATCAGTTGTAAGACTACATTTGGAAGTCAAATTCTCTAATTGTAATTGCAATTCATCTTTCATTTCAGCATAACACCTCAACACATCTGCTTTACTTGTATTCCTACATGGCATTTTAGCAGCAGGGTTCAAAGACTTAACAAACTCTCTAAAGTAGGAATGCTCAACCATGTTAAGAGGGTAATCATGCTTAGCAAGGAAATTCCCCATAACAATAGGCTCATACTTCCAATTAAGTAATTTAACTTGGTGATTACCTCCTTTTTTAAGTGCAGTGGTAATCTTCATCTGGCCTGTCTTGTTTTCAGGCTTCTTCTGGCAGGTTTTTAGATGTTGAGCCAAGCGGATAGTTCCTTGATCACTACAAGCAGGTATCAACTTTTTACAATGATGACATTCACCCATAAGGACAGCCTCTTCCTCATCCGGCTTCCCTTGTACATGCTGTAAAATAATTTTCCTAGTGAACTCATCCCATGACGGTGACCTTGTTGTACGCAATTTCTTCAATAAAGCAATAACAAGTGGATGATTTTCATCTGTTAAATTTGTTAATCTCTTACTCGAAGAAGGTGTTGTTGAAGCAATTGTTGAACATTCAACACTTTGATCTTCTTGTTCTGGTTATTCGGGATTTGGTTGACTGCAGCTTGAAGTTCCAACTCTATTGGATGCTCTTTGACTTTGACACATTCATAAATCAAAACATATAGATAATCAGAACTAAGCCAAATTACATACAGTAGCTTAAGACAGAAAAAAAAAAAAAAAACAATTTTCTTAAATTGAAAGCTTGTAAGTAAAAATGATGTACTACAACAACATGCTAATAATTTTACAATAATCAACCATGATCTGAAACTTAAATTGAAAGGAAAACATGAAATCATTTACTTTGAACAAAAACCATAGATGCAATTATCATTTACCTCTTGTTACTCTTACAACCATAAGCAATTCTTAATGCAACTTAACAACATTTTGCTAACTAACATCAACACATCCAAAATTTGATAACGGTTCGAGTTCACATAGCTGTTAAGTATACAGATGAAAATAGGCCAAAGAAATGCACAACACAACTGGTCCAAGTGGGTCTATTAGTTCAAAACATAAACTGAGCACTTAACAGCATCGAAACTACACATTTAAGCGATGAAAACATAGAAATGCACAAATATAAATCCAAACATATGCTGATATATACATGTATATTGTATATGGTCACAAACTAGGTGTGTTTCCTTTGAGAGCCTTCAAGGCTATGTTCTGTATTAGATGGTGAAGTCTCAGTGTCTAAGACTAAGATATTCATACATACTAGAGTCAATTGCTTTGAATGCTACCTCCAAGTAAGAAGTGAACACAACATTTCTTTCAAAACCTAGACTACAGGCTCTGATGTGATCTACCTAGTTGATAGAAGGCAGATCTGATTCAACAAAACAATTGCAGGGAGATATGAATTCAAGCATAAATACCCGTAAGGTATAGAATACTTGCAACATCAAACAAAGGTTCTATCAGTCGCCAATGTATGTGTGCAATGTATCCATCATCAAAAATAACAACATATGTAAATGACATAATCTAACAAAGTTAGTAAATTGTAAAGGGAATTTTCTCTACAATTGAAATATATTTGAACTCCCTGAAATTGAAATATATTTGTAAATGACATAAACACCGGCAATTGAAATGAAATAATGTGAGGGGTTATCACAAAAACCAAACCATTAATCAAAAATTATGCAAAAATCATCAGTAAATCATCAACACACAAATACTTGGACAAGTTTATGACACATCTAACAAAGGGTCTCCAGTAAATTAATTGGAATTCCTAAGCTAACTGAAAACGGACTCCTTTTTACAATTTCAAAAGATGAAAAAAAAACCCCTTAAACCTATATACTTGAAACCCTAACTTTCTCTGTTCCTCTCTATATACTTAAACCGAATTTAGTTGTAATGAAAAAGCTAAAAGGAGAATAGAATTAATTCTAAAAAACACAGAAACATTCAAACATCAAACATGCAATCGATTTGGGGAAGAAAAGTAAACCTAATTTAGAAACATCAATCATTAGATTCGTTAATCGTTACTTACTTCTTCTCTGAGAATCTATGACCATCAATTGATTAAATTCACGATCAAATATTCTCTCTATCGATAATTCACTCCATTCCAACTGAACTGACGCTCTCGAATCTCGATCTATTTCTGTATTAGAGTTGTTGAGAATGAGAAAATGAGTATCGGGTTAATTCTCTCTACAGATAATACCTAGGGGTAGGAAATTACTAGTACACCCCTAGGCTTATCGGATGTCGGATATTAACCTAACGGAATCAGCCCAATCCGTTTTCGATAGGGTTAAGAGGTATGATCCGATAGAAAATCCGATTCCGATATCCGATATGTCGGATATCATCCTATAGGATGTCGGATTTTCGGAAACGGTATCGGATTTCGGTTATCCGTTGCCAGCCCTAAGTTTGCCTTTTCTAATTAAGTATTCAACTGTTGCAGATGTCTCTAACCGAGTAATGGTAAAATTTTCAGTATCAACAATAAATATGTCTCTTTAACAAAATGGTAAAAGTTATTGAGTGATGATATAAGAGAAATAGAACTCTGAACTGGTTGGCATCATTTTTCTACTAAAAGATCAAATAAAAAAGAAATATTAGTAGTCGAGCTTCGGAAATGTTCACTATCACAACGATTGATCTAACGGTTGCCAAAATAAATTATCATTGGTACCGTGGCGTACACTCTCTATGATAATTAACATAAAGCGCCATAGATACCAGACAGATGCCGAAGAGCTAAGCTGGCTATTTCCTTTTGAAGATTGGTTCACCAATTGCTTCGATCTGGACTCAACTCGTGAGTAAGAAAATTAATTACAAAAAATTATATAGTATTATTAGTATGATTTGTTTACAGTAGTATTGATAATTATAAGTGATAGTGCTAAGCTCGTGAAAGAAACTGACAAATAAATCTTTCTCAGTACAAGATTAAGAATTAATGCATATATATTAATGCTGCCAAACTTATCACAACACTTAAATGGATAAAATAATTTTTCTAATGAATATATTTAAATGTGAGATCAAGAATTTATGGATATGACAATTAGTTGTGGCTTGTATAAAGTCACTCTTCATCACATGACAGTAACAGCCTTTCTCCATAATGGTTGTGTTGGGAATGAGTGAGTGCGTACTGTCAATTCTCTGAAATACACAGAATCCCTTGCTGGCCAGGGTGAATGACCAGAGGTACATGCCTACATGTGTAGAGATGTACCAGCCGGCATAAAGAGGTTGCTACAAGGGATCAAAATTTGAGTAACACAATAGAGCTCCGGATGACTATGTAAACTTGCATCCAGCAATGGAGTTCTTCTAAATTATCCCAATTACACATGAAATCAACCTATTATTTAAAACAGAAAGGTAGCTCACTTAATGAGGATACGAAGAAGATCATATTTGAGGACAAAAATACTCTAGATACAAAAAGAATTTGATTGTTTTTTTTTGTTTGTTTTTTCGTTTCATTTTCTTGGAAAGGTTTTCTTTGGGGCCCTTGCTTATCCAAAAATAAATAAATAACAATCTGCCATCTAACGTCTAAATTTATGGCCTAACATTTACACACAATCCTCAATGTGGCTTAGTGTTAATTATTTTGATCAATTATCAGCGCCAATTGAATGCCTCTTATAAATGTATTAATGTTGGACTAGTTATTATAACAATGAATTGGGAAAACAATAGGGGATAGATTTTGACATTCCACCAGAGAAGTTTTTCCCATCTAGTAGTAGTAAATTTTCCTTGACAAGGGACCACAATCATTACCTGCTCTTCTTGTAATCTTTGTAGTGTGAAGAGAGTTGTTTAAACTTTTAACATATGTTCTATATAAGGACTGAATCCATCACAGTTCTTCTCCACTAACAAAAAAAAGGAGTCAGTCAGTACTCTCCCATCTTCATTTCCCCCATCTCTTCTTCTCTTACTCTTCATTCATGGCTTCTGCAAAACATTTTTATCTCTTCTTCCTAGTGTTTCTCTTTTCTTCCGGATCTCTTCAAATTCATGCTAGAGATAGTCAGTTCTTTAGTAAGTTCACTCGCGTCAACACTGTTGACGCCGCCACCAACAACAACAACACCGATGGCATAAACAATAACGCAGACAATGTGAAGGAAACTGCTGAGGTTTTGCCGAAGGAGGAAACTCCAGTGGCTGAAGCTCCATTGAACAGCAAGGAAACTCCTGCTTCATCCGGCAGTAAGAAAGAGGAAAAGCCGAGTTTGAGCAAACAAGTGGAAGAGGCCAACAATGGTCATGGCCTTTATGGTCATGGCTCTGGTCAGTTCCCTCCCACCACCACAGAAACCAATGAAAACGATGAAGCGTTAGATTCCATGACCTACGCTGAGCTTCCAGATGAAGAAAACTTCAGCGAAGAATTCGGTACTGACGCTTCTACTAGTGATCAGGGTGGTGCTGTCGACCAGAGCAAGACAACTAAAGACAACAACAACAACAACAACAACAACAACAACAACAATGTCTACGAGGGAAAGCAATTCGGTTTGGCCGACGCACAGTTTGGTACTGGTAATGTCGATCAAAGCCAATACCGCAACTACAACAACAAACATAACCATGGCGAGCAGCAATTAGAGAAACAAGGCATGAGCGACACAAGGTTTTTAGAAAATGGCAAGTACTACTACCATGTTGAGGCTGCTAATCCTAATGTGAATACTCGTAATGATGAGTATTACAAGCACATTAGTGGCGCTGAATTTGTCGACCACTTGGCTGTTCAAGAACAAAATGAAGGTAGTCATTATGGTGTTGCTGATAAAATTGGCAACAACAACAATTTCTATGAGGGTAAGCAGTTTGGTTTGAGTGACGCTCAGTTCAGCACTAATAATGTCAACAACAATAACTACGAGCAGCAAATAGAGAAACAAGGAATGAGTGACACAAGGTTTCCAGAAAATGGCCAGCGTTATGATGGAGCTGCTGTTAATAACAGCAATTACAATTACAACAACAACAAGTACCATCCCATAGAGAGACAAGGAATGAGCGACACAAGGTTCCAAGAACATGGCAGATATTATAAAGCTGCATATTCCAGTGATAACATCAACAATAACATGTACCAACAGGGAGAGAAACAAGGAATGAGTGATACAAGATTTCTAGCAAATGGCAAGTATTACTACCATGTTGAAGCTGCTAATCCTAAAGTCAATACGCATAATGACGAGTACTCTAAGCACATTGATGGCGCTGAATTCATCCAACACTCTGCTGTTCAAAACCAAAATGAAGGTAGTTATTATGGTACTACAACCGGATCGTCATCGTCATCCATGAGAAGGGATTCTTCGAGGTTTAGAAACCAAGAGCTGCAACAACGTAACAACAACGGTGGTTATTACAATTATGGAACCAACAACGACAATGGCAATTCATTCGACCGTCAGTACTCAAACTCCAACTACAACGGCAATTCATTTGATCGACAGTACTCCAATTCCGATTCCAACTCCAACTACTACCCGATGGATCAAGAAATGAACAACAACAGGAACAATTTTGATGATGACAATCAGTTGGGGCCTGAAGGAGAATATATTCCCTAAAACTGAAAAAAAAGAAGTAGGGCTACAAATATTTAATGATGAATCATAATACATATACACAAGGATAGAATTGCATATCAAGATTAAGATGGGAGGCAGGCATGGGATTCGCATAATTCGGACAAATTTTTATACTACTTATTTGTCGCTAGTTCTGTTCCTTTAGTTTTAAATAATATTTGTATGTAGTAGTAGTACCACTATTTATCACTCATGGCTATCATGTGGTCGATCAATCGATCGATGAAGATGTTTATTGTTTCTTAGCCAGAGAGTGAATTATATAATTTTTACTTGTGTTTTTTTCATATAGTTTCTTGCTTTTCTATGCTTCATTTTCAAGTATCATCAATCCATGAAATGTTTCATTAGCCATGAATTTCCCTTTTTCGTGTCAAATAATGATGGTCCCTTGCCTTCTCTTAAAAAAGAGCACGACATAAAGAAAAGTGAATCAGTAAAAATGGAAACTAGGATTAGTCTAAAATGTTTAGGGTTCTGTACGAAGGTTCCAGTCTCTGTCTGCTGCACAGATGTTGCTAACGATCCAATAGATCCGGTTAGAAAAGAAAAAGGGCAAAGTGGTTTCATTCATTCATATGCTCTCTTTTTCTTGTACACTTTGATTGAGATTAGACCAACTACTTTAACTAAAACTACAGTACTATGTCCACTCCAACAACCTTATTCAATGCCATTAACACACTCAAAGAAGTTGAGTAATTAAACAGCATTACATTGAGTTTTTAATAATTTTCAGACATAAATTCTACTATGCTTTTATTTTTACTTTTAGTTTTGAAAAGTTCAACAACTTAGCAATTGGCATCACCAAGTAATATTTAGTATTGTTTAGTAACCATTTTTCTTATTTTCTTCTAAGAATGTCAAAATGGAGAAAAAAATAAAAAAACAAAAAGCATCCAAAGAAAAAGAATAACGAAACAGAGAAAAGCACAACAATATCTAGAGAGTTGAGTAGAAAGAGAGAAAGTGATGATGATAGTGGCGGTGGTGGTGGGTAAAAAAGAATGAAAATGGGGTAAAAGAAGAGAAATAGAGAGACTACGTGTACTCTTAAATTTGTGTATATTGATAATTTCGTCGGTTGCCAACTACTTTTGTTCCCCACATACCTCCAATCTCGCCACTGATCAATCTCAATTCCATAACATCCACTTTAGGCTAATGAGCTGACCATCTGTTTGTTGAGTCCGTTATGCTCTACATGTTTGTGACTTTATTGGAGAGAAAAGGTGTCTCTTGAATTAACCACTTGGACTTTGTTAGTCATCATCCAGCAACAGTTCCTCTTTGATTACAACAATCCAACTGGACCAAATTGATAAAGATAAGTCGAATTACCCCTAACCCCCACTATAGTGATTTTATGAGTTGGTTCAATCTATAGTTCCATCATTGAAAAGGAAAAACTAAATTAGTGGAGACTGAATAGTTTTTGGATTGGCTCTCTTTCAAGCTAAGAAAATGGATATGCAATTGCAAATATTCGAAATAGGGGTAGTATGGTCTGGATAAGACAAATTTTTGCCTCATCAGGGTTTTTTTATTTTAATAGAAAAACTTAGGCCCGAAAAGCATAAGAAGAGTACAACCCAAGCTAGGGCCAGACTAAAAGTGTCCATGTGTTGAAGTCTATGGATAACTTTAAGATCTATTAAAACCAAAGAAATAACATTCTTCCTATTCTCATTATCTTCATTGATTTCTCTTCTAATTCTTTCATGGTAACTGAGATGGAATTTTCCCTGGACTGCATCGTGATATAGCATCGTGAAACGAACTAGAACTTCCATGGATACAACATGAATTTCGATATTTGTGTGCGGGAATCCTTTGACCCACTCGATGGCTAAGTCTACACCCCTGTTGTGTCCTGGATATCCTCTAGTCCTAATAGTGTGTCATGCAAAATCCAGGGCTGTAAGTGTAGTGAAAAAAGCTAGGGATTCTGGGTCGTGCAAAGTGCATATTTTGATGATTACTCTAAATGCCTCTCTTTGCTCGGTACTACTTGGATAATAAATAGCAGTATAAGCCTGATCAACCTCATTTTCGTAGTCCTCATTCTGAATAACAGAATTAAGAATATGGTCCTGCAAGTGATGAATTCTATGATAATTACTCAGATGATGTTGGATACTGAGAGTGGTGTGCCTAGCACTCATCTTATGGTTAAAGATGTAAGCACATCTAGCTTTCCAGATATACCAGCAAGCAGTTGCATAAATATTGTTACTGGAATAGTTAGATCTAGAATCAAACCAAGAGTTTGACCAATCCAGGAATTTTGTGGAGGAATCAAACTTTCCATGGGACGGTCCAAACAGCAAATGTTAGACTGAATTTGCAGCAAGGCAGTTAAGGAACATCCGAGTCATAGTTTCCTCCCCACTATTGCAGATCTTGCAAATGGGGTAATTAATTGGGAATGCTATCAGTTTTAGTATTTGTGGAGAGAATACCATGAGCACATTCTGTACTCCATAGAGCTTGTCAGTTGCTCGTTTGAGTATTTTCCAGAGAAGTCTGAGATTGGGCATCTGATCCGGCAATAAAGGAAAGATGGATCTGTAGAGGGATTTCACTGAAGTCTCCATATTCAGTTAGGTTCCACATGATTTGATCCTCTTCACCTGGATGAGTAGTAGTGTCTAGGATAGCCTTGAAAGTAATAGGAGTGAACCAATCATTAATCAAAGTTGTATTCTAGTTATATTGTGTAAGAGGAGGTGTTCAACCACGAGAATATCAGAAGGGAAGTTAGCAGGTTTACGGAGCTGAGTTGTGATGGTAAGAATCCAGATATCCTCCCAAATTTTGATGTTCTTTCCATTGCCAATTCTCCAGGAGCTATTTTCATGAATGTTATTGATGTCTTTCAGGACCCCTTTCCATATCCATGAGTCACCCTCTTTGGGTTTCGTGTCTATACTGAGGATATTTCCTCCAATTAAGTATTTTACATCCATGAGATGGTACCATAGGGAATCTTTGTCTTTTTCTAATCTCCGACCAATATTGGTGATTATAGCACTATTGAAATGTTTCATGTTCAAGAAACCCGAACCTCATAGATTCTTTAGTTTACACACAACAGTCCAAGCTTTTAGGTGGAACCTTTTGGGTTGTCTAAGCTTTTACCCTAGAAGAAATCTCTTTGAAGCTTGTTCAGGTCTTGACATATTTGCTTTGGGAGTTTGAAACAATTCATCTGATATATACTAGTAGTGGAGGTAATAATTTTAATGAGGACACGCCTACCAGCTGGGTTGAGAGGGAGATTCTTCCAAGTAACTAAACCGAGCTTAATTTTATCAACTCCAGGTTAGAAGGAGGTAATTTTGCTTCTATGAGTTAAAAGGGAAGATCCAAGGTACTTATCGTTTAGCTGAAGGACTAGAACTCCCATGTTGTTGCTAATAGTGATGCTTAGACTAGGATTTGTATTGTTGTTGAAGAAGACTCCAGATTTATTGAAGTTGATTAACTGACCAGAGGTCTCACTGAATATCTAGAGGATATCCATTAATTTTTTACTTTCCATTTTGTTGGCTTTGCAAAAAACCATGCAGTCATCAGCAAAGAGGAGATGGTTGATTGAGGGAGCATTCTTGCAGATCTTGATACCAGATATGAGACCCATATCTTCAGCTTGGGTAAGAGTTCCTGAGAGGGCTTCCATACAAAAAAAAGAAAAAGTAAGGAGAGAGAGGATCACCTTGTCTTAGCCCCCTAGAAGGTTTGAAGAATTTTTCAGGGGATTTATTTATGAGCACAGCATATGTGGTTTTTGATATGCATTGGTAGATTTTCCCATACCACTAGTCATTGAAGCTAATTTTCTTCATTGTAGCTAATAGGAAGTCCCAGTCAACTCTGTAAAAGGCCTTGACCATGTAAATTTTAATCCTCATGCAACCATTTTCCCCTTTCTTTCTGAAAACGCGGGGGTCTAACAACCACACCCAATATTTCGTTCGGAAATCTATATGGAAAACTCCAACACAATTCCAAGAGAGTCACCTAAACAGTAAGATTCAATCACTGAAAAGTATCCAAGAGTTTATATCTCGATTTTTCAACTTAATATGCAATCGAACAGATAGGAATCTGTGAGCCTAACTGAATATGAGAAATAACTTGGATGGTACCAAAGACCAATATCCAAGCGTCAATCAAATCCTATCCAATAAACAAGGTCGGATTTACCAATTTATTGAACTACGCACAACCTGTGATATTTCAATTATATAAAATATAATGCGGAAAAGAAAAAACACAGACACACGAAATTTTGTTAACGAGGAAACCGCAAATGCAGAAAAACCCCGGGACCTAGTCCAGATTGAACACCACACTGTATTAAGCCGCTACAGACATTAGCCTACTACAAGATTAACTTCGGACTGGAATGTAGTTTAGCCCTAACCAATCTCCCACTGATCAAGGTACAGTCACGTTCCTTACACCTCATAATCCCAACAGGACTCTACGCACTTGATTCCCTTAGCTGATCTCACCCACAACTAAGAGTTGCTACGACTCAAAGTCGAAGACTTATAAACCAATCTGTCTCCCACTGAGAAGTCTATTAAGATAGATAAATCTGCCTCCCATAGAAATACCTATGAAGTTTTGTTCCGTCTTATGATAAATCAAGATGCACATGAACCAATTGATAATCCGTACTTATATTTCCAAAGAACATCCTAGAAATATCAATCACCTCACAATAACTTAACTATATGGTAGTAGAACAAGTTATTGAAGAATCACAAAGAATGAGACGAAGAGCTTTGTCTTTAAGTCTCGAGAAAATCTTAGAGAAGATAGTTCTCAACACAATAGAACAAGGAAGATCAGAATACGCAACTACATAGAAAATAGTTGGATATGGCTTCAGAATCCCAATGAAGTCTTTAAGTCGTTAACCTATACGGTTTTGGAAAAACCTAGGCTAAAGGAGAATCGACTCTAGTCGCAACTAGTATCACACCGGAGGTGTTGGGATTAGGTTTCCCAGTTGCTAGAGTTCTCCCTTATATAGTCTCTCAAATCAGGGTTTGCTTAGTTCGCTTAGAAACAAAACATTCATTATTCACCGTTAGATTAAATCCTGATTTAAGATGCAAGCTAAGGTTTGCTTGAAACCAAAGCAATATCTCTCCACCGTTATATGGACTTAGCTTGTCACACGCAAATGAAACATACTTCATTTAGATGTGGGTAACCGTACCTAAACGTGTACATTTAGTTGGCTCAATAATAGTTAACCAAAGTTAGCCATATGAACACTTTTGTCTAATTCACATTCATCAAACACATATAGATCAACTATGATGATCACTGATAATCAAAGGATCTAATTGTGTTTTTCATAGAGTTGTTCAATTGTTCATTATATTATAGTAAAATACATGAACGAATCGGAGTAAAATCGGATTGATTCGAAAGAATCAATTCATGAACATTTAAGCCACGGTTTGCAAAGATTGCCTTCCTTATTATATAAATGTATTTGTTCATGAGTTTTAAATCATATTTTACCGATTTAAGAACTTGAATCACTTCAGTTTGCAAACAGGTATGCAAACTTAAGTTCCCGACATTGGTCACAAGCCAACAGTTTGCAAACGGGTATGCAAACTTTAGCTCTAGACCGAACTCAGTTGAAACCGTTTGTGAACGGGTACGCAAACTTGGTTCCCGGAATTCAACAGTTAAATCAGTTTGCGAACGGGTATATGAAAACTTAAGTACCCTGACTTAAACAGTTGAAAAAGTTTGCGAACAGGTATGCAAACTGCCGGTCCTGAATTCTGCCAAAACAGTTAGTACACTAAGTACACAAACTGTAATGTATCCAGACATGGGTTTTAGCTCTTAACTCCCATTTCAATCATTGAAACATTCTTAGAAGACGGTAATGGTTGTGTCACACATACCATTAGCTAATACGCAATTTTCAAGTGATCGAATGATCAATACGAAACTTTCCAAGTCGACATCAAATGACTGTCTCACACAAATCATGTAAGATATTTCAAGGCAATTTCCACATGATCATCTTTTGACATAAAGTCAAGAATCATGATGAATGTAGCTAAAACAGAAAGCTAACAACATATATTTCGAGAAATAGATATACGAGTTATACTCAGCTCGAAATATCAAATGTGTATGATATGAAAGACTATATCATATACGACTTTTCTCAATAGGAGATATGTAAGAATAGAATAGACTTCTAAGTGATAGATAAGTTTTAGTCTCCACATACCTTTTGTTGATGAAGTTCCTACGAGTTCTTCAGTAGATCTTCGTCTTCAGTTGTAAGCGTCGTGAAGTGATAAGCACGTAAGTGTGACGCATTTTCACCCATAACTACATTATCTAGGACTCATTTTATTTCCAATAAAGTTGTTTTAAGTCTTTTCTAGGGAATAAGCTCTTGCGGCAAAATTGGCTCAAAAAGTGGTGATTTGCACCCCATAAGACAAGTGCTAAAGGGACACCCGTGCAGGATTAGGGGGAGGACATCTTCTTCTCAAATTCAAAAAATAAATTTTGGCGGGAAAACCATTTCTTCTCTGGCAGAATTTCGATTGGATGTTTGGACGTGATTTAGTGAGACTCAATCCCTGAAACTTAGTGGGTAGACGTGATATGACTATAGAAAGCTAGTATGGGTGTTCGTTTGGATCAGTATTGGCTGAATCGTTTCATGGAGCAAAATAGGGCAATACGTGCATGAGAGAAATATTTCACGGGATTGCATGAGTTTTGGAGAATTTGAATGTGTTATGAATGTGTATTATTACTAGAGCAACAGTTTGGAGTGTAAATAAGTTATATTTGGAGATTAATCCAGCTGCAAACGCGTGGAGAAGCTAAAACAGGAAATTATTGCAGTGAGAATAAAAATAATAAAGAGAAGATTTTTTGAAGTTATGGAGGAGATTCGATGCATCTTTCGGGTATAAATAGATTTCCCAGGTCATATAGAAGGGGAATCGAGAGTTTGGGGAAGTTTTGGAAGCTACGGAGCGAAGAAATCACGAGTTGCAGGAAAAGTTTTCTGCTGCTGCAACTCAAGAACACGAAGAACAAAAGCCTGTAAAGGAAAGTTGTTGCAAACTGTCGCTTAATTGCGACAGTTCCCAACTCCTTTCTAGCGACTGTGGAACAGTGTTTACAGCACTTATCTTTTATCGTTCATTTTGTGACAATTTTTGTACGTCGCAAAATCCTGTTTTACACCATTTTCTCTTTATTTCATCTTTGTAAACCATTTTGAGCCTAAATAAATATTTTGAGAGTACGTTTACTATGATGAGCTAAACCCCAACATTGGGGCGATGGATGAAGCCTTATTTCACACTTGGGTAATTATATTTAATTCTTTTCATGACTTTTGCACTAATTTTAATTGAAATTATGATTTGAATTAATTAGTTGTCATTTGATTAGATGGGTCATGCTTAGCTTAGGTGATTTGATGTCCCATGCTTAACATTTACATATAATATTTTGAGAATCTATCTTGGCAAAAATAAGAGTCACTTTATTTTATATTTTTATTGAGCTATAATTGTTAAAAGAATTATTATTTGAACCTTAAGAAATGAATTTGGTGGAATCCTAAGCCCTAGTACCTCTCGCGCACTTTGTTAATATTTTTGTATATAATTTTTATTAAATTTAAAAACTCGAATCTTCACAAGTCTTAGAGTTCGAATCCTATTTACCACTACTACAACAAAGTTGAAAACACATCATGAAGTCTAAAGCTCAACTACACATTCTATCCTAGTCCGAAACACCTATTGGTAGACTAGAAATCAAGACTATAGTTTTGATCAACTAAACTTGACAAACAAGCTTAAGCTAGCAACGCTTGCGAGTTCGACCGAGCAATGCTCTAACAATCTCCCCCTTTGTCAATTTTAGTGACAAAACTATCAATACATACGGATTACAAAATAAATAAGACTTTGTAGCTTCTCATCCATCATTATTGGTTTCCTTGGTTCTTCAACGTTGCATGAATTCTTCGCCGCTCCAAGTACCAATCTACTATGAATGTGTTCGACTCAGCATCATTGTTGTTGAAGATCCGTAGCTTATAACAATACGAAAACAGTTGTTCTCAAATATTGTTATACAATGTCATAGTATTATTACACAACATCAAAATCCAATTGTACCACAACTTTGACAATAATATTATGGTGATATGTATCACTCCCCCTTAGTCAATACTTCATCTCACAATGAAAACCACTCCCCCTTACATAATGATCCGTAAACCATATGTATGTACAGTAAAACTTCGATAAATTAATAGCCTTGGGACCGGAGAAAATTATTATTTTAACAAAGTTATTAATTTATCGAGTTAAAATTTAGCCTTTACAAGCCTAGTTGGGACCGAAGAATTTTATTATTTTAGCGAAGTAATTAATTTATAAAAGATTAATTTACCGAAGTTCTACTGTAGTGTGACCTACAAAATAATTCTCCCCCTTTTTGTCAATATAAATTGGCAAAGGTACAAAAAATATGGGATCATAATGAAATTTCCATAGAGACACTTCATGACTAAAAGAGAACATATCAAATTGGTTTTGATGATTTCACATAGTCGAAACTTAGTGTATTCACCAAGGAGTTAATAAAGATACAAGATAACTCCTACAATATTCCACAGCCGCACTCCCCACAAAGATTTGGTAATTAAGCACAAGTTCAATTAAGAACTCTCCCCCATAAAATGTCATTCCCAAAGGAACAACAAGAGTGACCTTACTTTTACAAGAAAAGAAGGATTTCTTTGGACATTAACCAATTACATGAAATATGAATTTGTATCCAGAAAACTCAACAAAATTAACCCACAAGGAACCTCATAGATTAATTCAATCGGAATTCCTCAACATAAGAAGAACTTATGGATCCATACAGTACTTTCACATAAAAGTAGATCCGGGAAAGATCAATACCGCGGAATATACAAAAGTTCATTCTATTTTTCATCAAAATTTGCATAATGACACAATAGACTTAACTTTTGAGCATATATGGAATAATCACAGTTCACGGAGGTAAACCACATATCCCATACCAAACTATTTTTGCAATATATAAAACCAATAAAGATTAATACTGCTAAATCATCTTCCAAAAACCTTAGAATTAAAATAAATCTAAAAACATTGCAAGATGAAAATTGTTGACAATAGATGTGTGTAGTCACAATAATCGCTATTTCAAACCCTAATTATCATTCTTAAGACATAAGAATAAATTCTCATAAGAAGATTCCTAGACTTTAAGATCCTTGAAAAATTATTTATCGTTCCCGAACTCCTTGTCATCAACAGACATTGGTATGTAAGGTTCATGAAGAAATGAGTCAATCCCAACATACCTTCTTGACTGATGGCGAACCAGGGCCTTTTGAATTTCAAGAGTTCTTAAAACAATAGCCTTTATTTACCGCATCTCCATCCTTATTTCTTTCAACTCTTCAAGAACACCAGAAAACTTCTGAAGATTTGAGGGGTTAGCCCTTGGTTTCTTCATATTCTTCCTTTTTCTCTTTAAAGTTGTAGAGGGATGAGATATACCTTTTTCCTCCATGATTGACGGCATAACAATCATATCGACATCTTTTCCATCAGAAGTCATGATGTTTGGAGTCTCCAAAAAAAATGGTATTGAGAGAATACTCAAACTATCTTCACAGTCAATCTTTTGATAAAAAGAGTTTTTCAGGGAAGGAAAAAGAATGTAGGGTTACGGAACCTATAAACAAAGTAGGATTCACGTACGACCAACTCATAACCCTAAAAGGTAGAATTGTCGATTTTAACCCTCTTTTATTGATTAAACAGGGTAAATCTATTCAATACCAAAAAGTATGAAAGAATCAACAGAACAGAAAACAAAATAAAATTTTCTTTTCCTAAAACCCCGAAGGTGCAAACACTCTTGTCTCTTTGAAGTCGGGTACATGACACAAGATGCACAAAAAACACAATTAGGTTGTGTTGGGGTGAACAACAATTTGTTCACCATTTGATTCCTGAACGGAAATCTTACTACCCTGTTTCACAGGTGGTTTAGACCTAGTTATTTTCTGCAGAGGTCTAATAGATTAACTTCTTCGGAGATGAGTTAAATTTACATACCTCGGTTGGACTTGACTTTGTAACAAGTTTGAGATTGTTTGCAAGACGATTTGCTCTCCGTTGTAGTTTGTTGACATATTTTACTTTATGTTTGTACTTAAAAATTTTAGAGAGTTCATGACCATCTAAAGTACAATAAGAACATGTAAGTGTGGAGGATGATTCAGGTATCGTATTTGAACATCCTGCTAGACATAACGAAGTACTTGAAACCTGTGGAACAAAGTCAATATTGTTAGACGGGATAAAATCCATTTCATCCTCCAGGGCGTTTGAAGAAGTTTCTCCGGAAAGGATATCAAGATTGATATGAGTATTGATAGTTTCTCAAAGGAGTGCTACACTTGATTTTTCGTCTTCATTAGAATCATAGTGATCAGACATTTCATCAAGAGTTACAGCAAGACCTTTGTTTCCAGTGTATTTTCTACGATTTGGACATTCATTAGCAAAGTGCCCAAAACCTTTACACTTGAAGCACTGTGGCATATCCTCATCATCAGACTCGACGGTATTTCTATTTTTAGGAGGAATACGATCGTGAGGTTTCATTGATGATCTGGGTTTGTCTCTGGTGAATCATTTACTCCTCTTCAAAAGAAGGTCTCTAAACTATCTAGTGATCAGATAAACTAAGTTGTCAAATTCTTCATCTGATGATTCCGTTTCAATCGGATCATCCACCGAGTTGCTAACACTTTTACTTTTATCAAGTATTTTAGTGTTCTTTTGTGCTTTGAAAGCAATATCCTTTCCAGCTTTGGATGAATGCTCATGATCAAATATTTTTAACTTTCCAACAAGAGTATTTCTGGAAAGCGTATTAAGGTTATTTCCCTCAACGATGACATGTTTCTTAGAATCGTATTTGGCTGGTAACGAACTGAGAATTTTCATCACAATGTCCTTTTCAGGAATAGTCTTACCCAATGCAAAAGATGCATTTACAATTCAGATACTTTGTGATTAAACTCATCAAATGACTCTTCATCATCCATACGAAGGTTTTCTCAATTAGAATTTAGGTTTGTAAGCCTAACTTCTTTCTCAGAGGAATTTCCTTCAAATATAATTTCTAAGATATCCCAAGCCTCTTTAGACTTAGTGCACGTAGACACATGGTGCTGAAGATCTGGGGTAATGGCATGGATAATAGAATTTAACCCGTCAGAATTTTGCTTTGCAGCGAGAATCTCGGCAGGATCATATACACCAATATCCATTGGAATAGTTACATCGCCCACAGTAACTAACAGAGGATCATAACCATTAACAAAACGAACCCATGTTTGAAAATCACGTGCTTGGAGAAAGGCACACATAGAAATTTTCCACCATAGGTAATTTGATCCATCGAAGACTGGTGGTACGTTTATTGAGATAGGGCTTCTGTCCATAGAGTCAGAGTGGTACAAACACAGACTTATGAGGTCTTAAACGTGTTTGCTTACTCTGATACCAATTAAAAACGCGGGGGTCTAACAACTACACCCAATATTTTGTTCGAAAATCTGTATGGACAACTCCAACACAATTCCAAGAGAGTCGACTAGACAGTCAGACTCAATCACAAAAAAGTATCCAAGAGTTTATATCTCGATTTCTCAAATCAATCTGCAATCGAACAGATAGGAATCTGTGAGCCTGATTGAATATGAGAAATAACTTGGATGGTACCAAAGACCAATATCCAAGCGTCAATCAATTCATATCCAATAAACAAATTCGGATTTACCAATTGATTGAACTACGCACAACCTGTGATATTTCAATTATATAAAATATAATGCGGAAAATAAATAACACATACACCAGAAATTTTGTTAACGAGGAAACCGTAAATGCAGAAAAACCCCGGGACTAGTCCAGATTGAACACCACACTTTATTAAGACGCTACAGTCACTAGCCTACTTCAAGATTAACTTCGGACTGGAATGTAGTTGAGCCCTAACCAATCTCTCACTGATCATGGTACAGTGGCGTTCCTTACGCCTATGAATCCCAGTAGGACTCTATGCACTTGATTTCCTTAGCTAATCACACCCACAACTAAGAGTTCCTACGACCCAAAGTCGAAGACTTATAAACCAATCTGTCTCCCACAAAGAAGTCTATTCAGATAGATAAATCTGTCTCCCACAGAATACCTATGAAGTTTTGTTCCTTCTTATGATAAATCAAGGTGCACAAGAACCAATTGATAATCCATACTTATATTCTGGAAGAACATCCTAGAAATATCAATCACCTCACAATAACTTAACTATATGGTAGTAGAACAAGTTATTGCGGAATCACAAAGAATGGGACGAAGAGCTTTGTGATTACTTTTTATATCTTACATATCGAGGATAAATCTCGAGCAGATCTTAGAGAAGATAGTACTCAACACAATAGAACAAGTAAGATCAGAATACGCAACTACAGAGAAAATAGTTGGATCTGGCTTCAGAATCCCAATGAAGTCGTTAAGTCGTTAACCTATACGGTTTTGGAAAAACCTAGGCTAAAGGAGAATCGACTCTAGTCGCAACTAGTATCACACAGGAGGTGTGGGGATTATGTTTCCCGGTTGCTAGAGTTCTCCCTTATATAGTCTCTCAAATCAGGGTTTGCTTAGTTAGCTTAGAAACAAAGCATTCATTATTCACCGTTAGATGAAATCCTGATTTAAGATGCAAGCTAAGGTTCGCTTGAAACTAAAGCAATATCTCTCCACCGTTAGATGGACTTAGCTTGTCACACGCAAATGAAACATACTTCATTTAGATATGGGTAACCGTACCTAAACGTGTACATTTAGTTGGCTCAATAATAGTTAACCAAAGTTAGCCATATGAACACTTTTGTCTAATCCACATTCATCTAACACATATAGATCAACTATGATGATCACTGATAATCAAAGGATCAAATTGTGTTCTTCATAGAGTTGTTCAATTGTTCATTATATTATAGTAAAATACATGAACGAATCGAAGTAAAATCGGATTGATTCGAAAAAATCAATTCATGAACATTTAAGCCACGGTTTGCAAAGATTGCATTCCTTATTATATAAATGTAATTGTTCATGAGTATGAAATCATACTTACCGATTTAAGAACTTGAATCACTTCAGTTTGCAAACGGGTATGCAAACTTAAGTTCCGGACATTGGTCACAAGCCAACAGTTTGCAAACGGGTATGCAAACTTTAGCTCCAGACCGAACTCAGTTGAAACCGTTTGCGAACGGGTACGCAAACTTGGTTCCCGGACTTTAACAGTTAAATCAGTTTGCGAACGGGTATGCAAACTTAAGTACCCTGACTTAAACAGTTGAAAAAGTTTCGAACGGGTATGCAAACTTATGGTCCTGAATTTTGTCAAAACAGTTCGTACACTAAGTACACAAACCGTAATGTATCCAGACATGGGTTTTAGCTCTTAACTCCCATTTAAATCATTGAAACATTCTTAGAAGACGACATTGGTTGTTTCACACATACCATTAGCTAATAAGCAATTTTCAAGTGATCGAATGATCAATATGAAACTTTCCAAGTCGACATCAAATGAATGTCTCACACAAATCATGTAAGATGTTTCAAGGCAATTTCCACGTGATCATCTTTAGACATAAAGTCAAGAATCATGATGAATGTAGCTAAGACAGAAAGCTACCAACACATATTTTGAGAAATAGATATACGAGTTATACTCAGCTCGAAATATACAATGTGTATGATATGAAAGACTATATCATATACGACTTGTCTCAATAGGAGATATGTAAGAATATAATAGAATTCTGAGTGATAGATAAGTTTTAGTCTCCACATACCTTTTTTTGATGAAGTTCATCCGAGTTCTTCAGTAGATCTTCGTCTTCAGTTGTAAGCGTCGTGAAGTCTAAAGCTTAACTATACATTCTATCCTAGTCCGAAACACCTATTGGTAGACTAGAAATAAAGACTATAGTTTTGATCAACTAAACTTGACAAACAAACTTGAGATAGAAACGCTTGCGAGTTTGACCGAGCAATGCTCTAACACTTTCCTCTTTTAGATCTCATAAAATGGATGATTTCGGGGCTATAACAATGTTGTCAGATATTTGTCTGCCAAGAATGAAGGCAGACTGGTAAGGGGATATGATTTTATTTAGGAAGGGTTTCATTTTTTGGTAAATGAGTTTAGAGATAATCTTTTAAGTTGTATTGCAGAGGCTTATAGGTCTGAAATGGCTTGGAGATGAGGGGTTATCAGTTTTGGAGATTAGGGAGATGAAGGTGAAGTTCATTTCTTTGAGCATTTAGCCAGAGGTGAAAAAAATTTAAACCGTTTTCAAAATGTCATCTCCTATGATTGCCAGTTGGCTTGGAAGAAGTTAGGAGGGAAGCCATTAGGACCGGGAGCTTTGTCTCCAACCATACTAAAGAGAGTGGCTTTGATTTTATTTATATCAGGTAATCTGTTGAGGATGATGTTTTCATGAGAGGATAAGGTAGTGGGCATGAGGTTTATAATATCTGGGTTAATCTTGATATCTTCTATAGTAGCCATTTTGGTGAAGTGATCGGTGAACAAAGTAGCAACTTGAGAGTATTCAGTTGTCCAAGTCCCATTAGCATCCTGAATAATATCTTATTTCTTGTGGTTCTGCAGTTGGTGGCTCTATGAAAGTACTTGGTGTTCTTGTCTCCTAGCTTGATTACTTGATCCCTACTCTTAGTTTTCCAAAAACTTTCGTCAATATCAAACCAATCCTTTAGCTTTCTTCTAGCTGAGTTAGAATCTGGCCTCTATCAGCTCTGTATAGTTTTTGTGGAGCCATTCTAGATGTTTCTTGGAATCTTATATATTAGTTTTCATGTTTCCAGAGACTTCCTTGTTCCACACTCTGATAAATAACTTTATATATTTGAGTTTTCTACCAATGAGGTAAGCACTGGATCTAAAAATGTCTTTGCTCCAGCATTCAGCAATGATTTCCTTGCAGTCTTCGTGATCAAGCCAAGGCCCAAAATTTTTGAAGGGAATACTACCATTTTCCCAATAGGGATTAGAATTTAGCAGGATAGGATGGTGGTCTAACCCTACAGCCAGCATATTGGATATGGTGGTGTTAGGAAACATCAGGATAGTGGCATCATCCGGATTCAGTTCAATACAGGATGGATATAAATTTTGACATCTAAATCATCTTTGTTAGATTGTTACTATAATTTATAACCACAATAATGCATTCATTTTTATATAAAATATTATGGGCATTCAAGTCGTTATTGTTAGATTTCTCTTTGTTTATAGTATGAATATTAATTATATAAATAGTCCAGGAACATCCGCATCCAATTTTTCTTGCCATCTAAATCATTTTTGTTAGATTATTACTGTAGTTTATAACCACAATAATAATACAATAAGTCTAGGGCTGCCAACAGGTACCCAGAACAGAACCGAACCCATTTCAGGTCCTAAAATGGGATTCTCAACAATATCGTTGCCCGACGAGTAAACCCGATAAGCTTTCGGATCCTAACGGGTACCCGTTGGGTATCAGGTATCGAGTATTTATCTCGTTCTTCCTTAATTGTACCTACACTACACCAAATTTAGGGATAAGCAACAGTAGCTGGCAGTTGCAAAGTGGTTTTGCAACAGTTCTCCTTTATTGCGAAAATCGATGTAGCAAATTTTCGCAACGGCTACATTACTATTGCGTATTTTTTTCCGCAACAATTTCAAACTGTTGCAATTCTAAAATTTCGCAACTGTTTGAAACAATTGCTAAATTTTAAATTGTATGAAACGTAGCAACAGTTTCAAACTATTACGAAAATTTTACCAAGTTTTTTAAAAGAACAGACAATATTGTCCGATCCGGCTATAACAGTTCCAGTATAAAATTCGCAACAGTTTCTGCGAAATTTTTGTAACCTGAAAAAAATAGTTCCAGGTCAACTCTGGCATGGTCAAAATTAGGGTTCCTGCAACAGTATATACTGTCTAAATCAGAGTTTCCCTGCAAGTTTTTCAGCAAAACTGTGACGGATTAGAAAATCTGGACTCTCTGATAAACCCAAGGAACCGGGTTTCGGTCCGCTTGGCAAGATCCGACTCTCTGATACGCCACTCAAGAAAACGGACTTCCAAATTTTTGGAACCAATTCATATTTACCCTGCAAAATGTTCATTGAATTATCCCAAACTACTTTATAAACAAACACAGATACAATTATAATTCAAGGGTTATAGAATCCTACACATAATTTCCATCTTTATGAGGAAACAATATCTTTCGGATACTAGACACCATCATCCAAGTGCCAATGGCGAGGAATGGCCAGTTGCCAATTCTAATTGCTTATATAGCCAGTTGCCAATCCTTAACAATTTATATGGCCAGTTGCCAATCCTAACAAATTGTATGGCCAGTTGCCAAAGTTAAAGGATGGCCAGTTGCCAACCCACTATCATCCAGTTGCCGATGATAAAAATTGGCCAATTGCCGATGATAAAAATTGGCCAGTTGCCGATGTTAAAAGATGGCCAGTTGCCAACACACTATCGACCAGTTGTCGATGATAAATATCGGTCAGTTGCCAATATTAAAGGATGGCCAGTTGCCAACCTACTATCGGTCAGTTACCGATGATATAAATTGGCCAGTTGCCAATATTAAAGGATCCAGTTGCCAATATTAAAGGATGGCAAGTTGCCAACCTACTACCGACCAGTTGCCGATGGTAAAAATTGGCCAGTAGCCAATGCCAGTGTTGCAATCATCTCCGAATAGATGGTGTGAACTGCAAAGTAGCAACCAACCCTCTTCAGACAATATGAACAACCTTACAGAGTTGTGGTGAACCGCATAGCGGCTGCCTACGTACCCTCTCCGTTGCTCGAAGGGATCAAGCACGACCGTAGTTCGTCATTTTATTTTAGATAGTATGAACTACTCGTAGTAGCAACTATCTCTTATCAGCTATCAAGTAAACTGAATCCTTTTACAGTGTACATACACAATGAACAATGAGTACCCAAAAATAATCCACATTCCCAAAATGTCAACTCACAATGAATAATGAGTACCCAAAAATAATCCACATTCCCAAAATGTCAACTCACAACTTACCGCCATTAGTAAACATTCTTATGTTATTATAATTTATGAAATCCAAATCAAGCAAGAAATAATGGAATTTACAAACCAATAAGCCAATTATGCTACCTTCTCTAGAAATTTGCAGATGTAAAGACCTGATACGATACAATAGCACATATAAAATATACATATATATATAGGTTTATTAAGAGCAAGTCAAACCAACCATTGATATGGTATTCGGACTAAACCACTGAATCTAGAATGGAGAAATTCAAAGGTATTTAGTAACCCCAACACTGGCAACAATGTGAGAAGAAGACTTGCTAGAATAGTGTTCAAAGAAATTAGATAGAAATTTGGTGTCATGACCGAAAGCACTTAAATTTAGTAGCAGAAAGCAACTGTCCGTCGGGGTAGTAAATAATGAATTTAACCACTTAAAGAGACGTAAGAATGTAAACATGACTCACCCCTGAGGTTTAATTTTGAAGCTGGGAGGACTGTGAAGTTAAATTGCCTAATATTTAAGGGTCTCTACTCTCTAGCCATAGAGAAAGATGCTGAAAAATAGTACAACAATAAATACAACTTCATTTCCCCATTGCCGTACTCACCACTCAAGCCAACCAATAACCAAATGTATATTTGCATTAATTTCCACTAGACACATTCGTGCAATAATCGACCAAGATTCTGGCAACTAAATTCATGACATACAAATGACTCCTCTGCTACAAAATCTCATTTCAAATATGTTCCGTTGGTCTAGCAAGCAAAATATTGAAAAAACAAAATATCCACTAATATGAGTGCGACCAATTTCACTCATTTTGTCTACAAAATGACCTGAACAACGTCATCTGTGAACAATACCAAAAAGTAAGTACAAAACCTTCTTATATCTCAGAAGGGGAAGACACTAGACGGGCATAAAAGAAGAAAGACATGGAATTATTAGATTTTGAATCCCATTCATTTATAAAACAATAAGATTTGAGTATTTGACCATAAAAAGAAGACAAGGCAATTTCCCTTTTCAGTTAAGATATTCACATAATGCTCTTTCCAAGTTAACCCACTACTTATATAGTTTCCGTTCGAAGGCATTGTAACAAAATACAAAATCTACTATAAACTGCCGTATGCATAATTTGAAGTAGAACATTTAAGATAATTTTATAGTTTAAACTATAAGTCCTAACCTCGAATTAAAGTTTTAAGGATGAACTGACCTTTAAATGTCTAACCAAAGCTAACTAGAAATTAGCTATCCATAATTGTGTTAGGATAAATCTTTTTCTAACATGGAAACAATAGTACTGCCTTATAAAGACAACACCAGCAACACCCACCTAATTAATGGAATGAGACAACTATCAACGTTAACAAACAAGCCAAAACACCATTCACTTATACGAAGTAGCTGGAGGTTAACCATTTCCGAAAAAAGTGGGAACGTCAACTAAAGTATGACTGTGAGTAATAGTGATAGGGACAATTAGTCTAACATTTATCCTCTTTTATTAAACAAAGATTCTTTGTTATAGAGCAACACAATGACAATGAACTGGTGGCAAAATGGATCACCAATCTGTATCCCGAGAAAGCAACTAAACTATAGTGCGACATCATTTACACTAACTATCCACTGTCAGTACAAACCACTTAAACAAGTACATATGTGTTAGACCACAAACTCCATAAATAATTGGCAAAAAACTTCTTGCTATATCTTTTCGTTCGTCCAATGCGAACAGCTAAGCTCTAGTAATACTGATCCATACTAACTTAAGGAGGCTTGGCATTAATTTAGCAAACGATACTAAATATATAGCATTCTGATAATGAACCAAAAAGAACACATCGTGATTCATAAAAATATGTAAAGAAGACAAAAAGAAAATAATAAGAACCTTTAACAGCTTCCCTCTCCTATCAGGCATTTTATCAGGCACTTAGTGAGCAGTTTCTTTGGTGTCGAGATGTTTGTTTTTCCTGATTGAAATGATCTCCTCTCATAGCTTCTGCACCTTCTATTTGTTTTCTAAGAACAACCCAAGTTTCTTATCATTTTTAGAATGTTAAAACAACCAGTGGTACACAGTAGCTTTAATTCAAATAAACCCAATATTACTAGTCATTCAAACTGACTAACTTACACGATTCGAATTGACAAACATGAAATTGACATAAAATGCAGGTATCCCATGCTTTATTTTATCACATAAATTAAAGTTTAATCATTCAATTTCTAGAAGAAAAGGAAACTCTAGGTTTGTATGAACCCTAAATCCTGTATTTATTTTCAAGAACTTCAATTCAAGGGAGAAACTATACCAAGTACTTAATAGAACATGCATCCGTGCGTTAGTGCAATCCCACCAATCGGTATGAATCTCCATGTTCAGTGAGTAGAAAATGATTACTCAATCAGCTCCAAAATTGCAGAACATGAAGAAGAATTTTTCAAACCCATTTATAAAGCCAACCAATATAAACTACATCAGCAACTTGACATAACCATGTCCCTATCAAGTTCATTGATCGTGATTTTCAATTTCGTTCTCTCAATATCTTTTTGTTTTACCAGAAAAAGAAGATGAGAGGAGGAAGAGAAATTCCTTAAATTGTTTCTGTAAAGTTGCTACACAGCCTAGTCAGTAATTCGCCGAATTTTGCACAAATAATTCGCGAATCCGAACCAATCGGCCGAATTACTGAAACACCGAACCAATTACGCGAATTATATGGAGTTACCGAACAGTTCGCGAATAATTCGGATGGCTTGTTTTAATAGTTTAAAAAAGCTATTGAGCCAGGATTCGAAGCTGTGACTTATCGCACATAAGTCCAAGGCTGAACCACTGTTCTGTCCCTTTGTTTTGGTTGTTATTTGAGTATATATTATACTTAATACAATATTAAGTTAGCATTTATCATATAATCACTCTTTAACAACAGATATACCTGTTATATAATAAGTCTATGCTTTTTAATTGTTTACTTGGTACATAGTCATGCTAAATTATTCTTTTTTCACCTAATAATTTCATATATATATCTATAAATTAGTTTTGTGAGGTTATAATAATTATCAATTTACTATATATGTAAGCCGAATTTTCAATACCGAACTCACATTTCTAAAACGGATTATACACGTACGTGTCCGTTCCGAACTACTCACCGAACAATGAACCGTTGACCGAATCCAACCTATCTGAATCCGTATAATTCCCATACGTATGCCGTCCCGAACTCGTCCCCGTACCCCGAATTGCGAACTATGCTACAGAGGTAATCCCAGGGAAAACAAGGATATGGAATGCTAATATACCACCACCACGGGCTCTAAATGCAAGCCCTTACTCTCTACTTGACATGCGTAAAGGATTTAAGGCACACAGTGTTAAGATTGTAACCCTCTTTTCTATTTAAGCACCAAAAATTATAATTAAGGCATCCCAAAATTGTAAAAGACACACTAACAATGGATTTTCATTTCATTCTATTTTTTTGCACTCTTAGTGTGGTTTCAACCCCAATGGGTTCAGCCAAATCCGCGAAAAGGTACAGAATGCTACAAAAACACTCTCACCATTTGTGTATTTGAACAAACAGATCTTTCGATTCTTAAATATAAGTAAGCATACATGGGTATGCTCTGCAGTTCATAAAGAATGAGAAAGGATGTAACTAGCTAAAGATAGAGTCATTTCCTAAGTTGTTTTGTTCTCAAATAATGACAAGTGACAACCATAGAATGAAATCTCAGTAGAGGAGCATACCAGTGAGCATGAAGTAGTTGGTTATAGTCCAGTTGAAGTACTCTGTCTAGACAACAAAAAACAGATATGTAAGTGCTATGTTTATTTCTTATGGGAAATGAGAAAATTTGATTTCAAACTAAGTTAAATGCAAAGATGATTCAATAGATAAAGTAAGACATACTTGAAGGTTTTGTCTAAGACATAACAAACTAAACAATGCAACATTTATTAGAGAAAACTTACATTCAGAGAAACTATAACAGTGCTCTTCTAATATTCTCCATTCATGAGATACAATCCATGACACGTCCTGCAGAATGAACATAAGCCCATCATTCTCAACAACTTCCAGTTTCAATTATAATTACCACCATTACAATATCACTACCAAGTTCAGCGCACCCTCAACACCATAGAGCCGCCATTTCTATCTTCAATAACAATATCATTTTCGACTCAGGAAATTCATAACATTCAACATATCAGCATTCTCACCACCTACAATACCAATTCTAATTCTAAGCAACATCTCCTTCTTAACCCTCATTCCACTCCACCTGCGACAGTTCATACCTCTCCTAATTCATTTAACTTCTACTATAACTCTCACTGCATTCAACCAACAACTCTAACTTATATCAGGTGCAATCTCAACACTAAAATCTCTATCACCAATACAACGTCAAACTGCAGTTCCTCCAACAACTTCTATGTTCACCTCCAACTTATATCTTTTCTAAGACATAACAAACTGAATAATGCAACAGTGATTAGATAAACCTTACCATTAGAGAAACTATAACAGAGCTCTTCTCATATTATACATCCTCAACTGCAGAAGATCCAACTTTATTCTACATCATGCAGAATGAACCTCCATTCATGAGATACAATCCATGACACATCTAGCATTACGAAGAATATTTTTTTCAAACTCCACTGAATTGAGTCACATGCAAAAGGAATATATTTAACAGATACGAAATATTAACTGCAATTTACATCTCCATTTACACAAAGACTATTCAAGTCATATAGGAAACTCAGATATGCTAAGGATGAAACCCTAACTATTGTATCAAGTGGAATAAGATGAAACCAAAACAAAAATAAAAAATCATAAGACATACCAGTGAGCAGGGACTTTTTCCTTGTTCATTATCGGATCTTGGGCCACTGTTTAAACATCAAAAAGAAAGATATAAGTTCTTCAATAGAGATAGTTGTGCTAAATGACTCCTAAAAGAAATTCAGAAACGTAAAGAAGAATTATACCAGCACAAGTTGATGGTGATCCCACTGCAGTTCACTTCTCGCTCAGCAAAAGTGAACATTAAGTATAAAACCTTGTAAGTAAATATAAACTGAAGGTTAGATTCCACAAACATAAACCTAATAATATAAGTGAAAGCAAGTGAAGTACTTACCAGGGGTTGATATTTCCACGTGTGGATACTACTTATTCAATTGACTTTAAATGAAGCCGCCTGCGTAATCACATACAACAGAAAGACCACCCACATATACATATATATAATTAATAGAAACAAGGCAATAAAAAGTAAATATAAATCCATAAACCGTTATGTTCACATATACATATATCAAAAGGATCAGTTGTTTCTAAGTAAAGTTTAACCCTCTTATGCGCAACTACATAATAGTCTTCCTTAAGCATAATAGGATAAGAATCTTCTGCATGCATAAATGCATAAGAGTATGCATATTAGAGTGTTCAGCATACATACAAAAAACATAAGAGTATGCATATCAGAGTGTTCATCATACATACAAAAAATTGTGAACAGAAGCAAAAAAAGAAAAAAAAGAAAAAAACTAAAGCCATGTGTTAGCTAGACATTTATATAAGTGACGCAAAAGATTGTTGAGATATCCACGAAGAACTTCATAGAATATCTCCAAAAAAGTAGTGAAGTCATCTTAATCATATGCGATGGACGTCTTTGGATGAACCACGTATCCTCCGATTCCAACATCTTTAAAGGTCGGTAGTCTGTTAGCTTTTACAGTTGGTTCATCTGGCATGAGAATATCGTCGATCAACAGCTTCAAATAAGTAGCAGGTACAGGTGATCCATGAGCCATAAGTGCAAACCCACCGGTACAAACTTTACCAGTTGCAACTATTTCACCCTCTATGTTCATCAACGAACACTATTGCATATCCCCTATTAATGATCGAGCTGGTAATATGGCATGACTAGGTGAACTTGGGCGAGCAACTGGTGGTATGACATGACTAGGTGAACTTGTGTGATCAAATGAACCTGATTGAGGTGAAGCAACATGACATGGTGAACATTGCTGACCACTTGAAGTGCTACACATGTTTGAGGAAAAAATGATGATGGCATTGCATCTTGAATATCCTTCACTATATGGCATAATGTTCCAAAGCCTTCAATAAGAACTCCCATCTTGACACCTAAATCTTCCACCTTATTAGTAAGAACTCCATCTTTAGACTTCAGTTCAGTTACTTTAGCACGAGCAGAAGCAGAGAGATCAACTTGCGTATGAGAAACAGGTTCTACAGCACGAACCCGTCCTCTTGAATCCTTCCCAAACAATAGAGTCACTGCATAAGTTTCTTCCACTGGAGTACCTGCTTCAAGTTTTCCCTTGATGTTTTCTAGCACTTTCGTAAGTTGTTCTTATAGTGTTGAGCATAAGAATCACTTGCTTATAATACTAATCACTAGCTAGCATATATACAGTTAAAAAAGACTACATATAACTTCTCAAACAATTGACTCACATAGTATGATTGCGCACTAGGTAAAATCACCCACCCTTCTGTGAATGAGCTTTAATCCACACATCAGAGGTAATGATTTCTTCTTTAGGGTTCGCCGCCTCCTACATTTAAAAATACAAAGAGTATAAATCAACCATTGTTGAAAAAAGTTTGAGGTAAGTTGCATCATTGAAATGAAATACCTACCAGTTCAGCATTCACCAAACAATATGGCTTGCGACCAAAGGTATGAGAGTAATCATACTGTTCTCTTTTCCTTTTATTAGCAGCTTTTTTACTTTGGCCAGCAACATCGTTCTCATGTTCACATAATTTTATCCAATCCTATGATTTTACATTTGGATGAGTATTATCCATCCTTTCTTGATGAGTATTCCAAATATCATAATGATCTTGTCGTAACTCACACTGGAATCTCCTCCATGGATCAGACATCCCCTTCACCATAATAGGTTTGGAAGTCTCAGGTAAATAAAATGTCATCTGAAAATACAGAGATATCAGTGGCATCCTAAATGTGTATCTCCCTCAAATGAAGTTAACTAAAGAATGAGCATAAATTATGTCATGAGGTAAATTTTGTACCTTAAGTTCATTCCAAATATCGTCTTTATACTTCTTAGGCACTTTCCTCCAGGTTTTGTATGAAATAGGCACATGGGTACAAACCAAAGCACCCTTCCTGTGGCCGAGTTTTGTTACGTTGGCAGAAATGGGTAGTCCATATTCATCAACTTCCACTGTTGTTGCCATAATAACCTGTAAAATACCAAATGTGAAAGATTAAGATCGCGCAGGTAAAAACAAAAGCTAAAACAGAACATCAATAGAATAAAACAATCCACATAAATAGAACGTATTAACATAGCACAAGTGATCAAACCAAAAAATTCAGAAAAAGATGGTTTAAAGATAGATAAGAAACATTGGAAGATTGCAATGTAGCGCAGTCTTTCCAATTTAAACTACAAAATCAACACAAATAAGATCTTCTGAACTCTCATTATCAGTAAGAGATGACTGATAAATTGTCGGAGATTCAAGCTTATCTACTGCAGACGTTAACTTCTGAGATGAATGCAACACCACAGACCATCCCTCAGGTGAAAGATCTATTGAGTAAAACACTTGGGATGCTTCATATGCGAGTATAAAAGGCTCATCAACCACTCTATTTATACTTTTCACCTTGGACAAGTTAACTTTTATCATACTTGAGGTTGCATCAACTTGGCACCCATTAGTTTTATCTTCAACTCTGACCCGGTCATAGTAGAAAACAGTTTCTTCAAAATCCAAGTAATTCAAATTGATAATCTCTTCATTGACTCCATAATAGGTTATTTCAGATTCTTTGTAATTTGTGTCCGTCAATTTAGCTCTTTGTCTTGTAATAGCTTTTATTGGCACACCACTGTTTTGAGATACCCGCTTCGCATCACAATCTTGTGGGGAGAAATTAAATCCATTGACTTGGTATTTTGTATATGATTGTGCCTTGAAGAGAGGTCCTTGCACGAGTCGCCAGAGAACTCAATTAGTTTCACTGGATTCTAGCAACTATAAAATATCATGTTGAAGTTAGTTGCATAACCAAAACAGTAAATGGTTTTTACTACAAACCATAAACATATTTTCAGAAGTCAATATACCAAAGGAAAAATAGGAAAGCAATAAAACGAAACAATATCAGTTTATAATACAAAGAAGACAGCAAAAGCACCCAGGATTGAGAATTCAAGGGAAGTGTTGGTTCCATCTAAACCCTAGTAAAAAAGTGTTGTATCAGAGTTCTTCCAGTGATATAATAGGCAGTAAAGTTCACACACACTACCATGTGCAGGACAGAATGATAAACTTTCAACTGATAAATTTATAAAAAGTCGCAATTGATAAGCTTTTAACTGAGAGATACCACCAATGTCACGCTATTTAGTGAGTAAATATATTTATATGCAGAGATATATAGTGAAAGATAAATGCACATGACGATCCTAATTCTTAACCATGGAGCATTATAAGATTGCATAAATGACATAACAAGTATGAGTATTTTATAGTTTACCTTAATACAATATCACTTGTACAAAATAAGTTCAGATAGAAAAATGTTACGATTCTTATGAACCTTTATTTTGTAACTTGGATATATTTTTATAAATACACAATACGTTAGAAAAGACATTGTGTTTTATTACCTCGCCGCTTAACCATAAATGAAAAGTCTTTGAGGTATGGTTAGACGCATGAGACTTGGCGTGGTTAACATAGGAGTCATATTTCCTAAAAATAACAAATCAAGTACTATTAGACCGATAACCCCAATTATCAACAGCAACTCAGCGATGTGAAACTTTTTTTTTTTTACCTTTGCCAGTCATCGATTCCAACATACTTAGAAAGTATCCATCTGCGAGCTTGTTCAAACTGCACTTGGTTTGGGTGAAAGTCCTTAGCATCACTTAAAGGCATCTCATCAGCGAACTCGCCAGAATCATCCAGAAAGGCCTGTCGAGTATGTTTATGAGTGCCACCATTATCTTCTGATATGTCCTCCATACAGTATAAGCTAGCTTCTCGCAGCGTATAGCCTCTTGCAATGCACCCGCCAATGTACCTTCTATTGCGCACCAATCCTTTGAAACCTTTTATTAACCTGTAAAAATTAGTGGCAAAAATTTCAACAAGTGTTCAATATCGCAGTTCAATAATGCCATCTTCTCAAATTATAAATCATATAACAAAATAAGTTGGGTAGTTACCTCTCAAAGGGGTACATCCACCTAAATCTGACTGAACCGCAGATTAAAGCTTCATCCGCTAGGTGCACCATCAGGTGAATGCTAATAACGAAAAATGATGAAGGAAAATGCTTTTCGAGTACACACATTGCTTCCACCAGACTTGCTTTTGCTTTTAAGAGATGTTCTCTGTTAATGACCTTCGTGCACAAAAGTTTGAAAAATATACTTATCCAGAGATGTGCAATTTGGAGATCTTTAGGTAGTGATGTCGCGATATGAACCAGCAAAGGAAATAGATGTTGCATTAGAACACGATAATCATGAGACTTCATATTCCTTATCTCCGGAGGATTGAAGCTAACATTGTTGTGAATATTGGAAGAGAAATTAGAAGGGACCTTCAAGTTCTTCAAGATAGTACAAAAAGCAACTTTATCTTTTTACGTCATTACAAAACTTCCATCTGCTATTGATGTTTTTCCAGTCACTTCATCTGTTTGCAACCATAACTTCCTTTTAATCCCCATAGCCTCCAAATCCTTCCGCGCATTAGGACCATCCTTTGACTTGTTACTCCCCATTACAGTGTTTATAATATGCTATGTTATATTCTTCTCTGTATGTATAACATCAGTGCAATGACGGATAGAGTTTGAACCGCTGTTTGGCAAATCATATAGAATGGACCTTCTTGAAAACAGAGAGTGGTCAGATACCTCTTCTTCTTCATCAGCACCGTATTCAGATTCTCTTTTACGTTTCTTTGCTGGTTGTTTTCCTTTCCCTTCTTTGCATTTCAAATTATGTACCATCTCCTGAACCTTATGCCCTGTTAGTTTCCATGGAGTTGTACCGCGTTCTACCCCTCCAGCGAAATTCATTCTATCATCTCTATACTTGTGTTTTGCTGGAAGCCATCTACGATGTCCCATGTAACAGATCTTTTTGCTGAACGGCAGCCACACGGCAACTGTCTCTTCTCCACAAGTTGGGAATGCATAATACCCATGAGTCACACATCCATACAAATTACCCAAAGCTGGGAAATCATGGATAGACCATAACAGCTTCGTTTTCATCACAAATTTCGTCTTACTGAAGGCGTCGTATGTTATTGCACCTTCATTCCATAATTGTTTAAACTCATCTATCAATGGCTATAAATAAACATCTATATCTTTCCCTGGTGCTCTTGGGCCTGATATCAACAGTGCCAACATCGAGAACTCACGCAACATGCAGTACGAAGGAGCAAGGTTGTAAGGCTGGAGAATTACCGGCCAACAACTGTAATTCAGGTCGAAATATCCATTCGAGTTGAAGCCGTCTATTGCTATCTCGAGTGTAACATTCTGTGGATCCTTATCAAACTCTGGAGAAAACTTATCCGCACACCGCCAAGATGCATAATAACTGGATGTCGCATCACATTCATATCTGACTGCGCTTTATAATACCAAAGCATTGCCTCTGCTATCCTTGGTACACTGTAAAACCTTCTCAACCTTTCAATTATTAGTACACTGTAAAATGTCTTAATGTCTTTTGCGCAACCTGGGTAACTTTCCTCTCATCATTGAAAACTTTTATATATCTTGATTCTTGACAAACAGGACACTTCACCAATGTACTTCTATCCATCCAATATAAGATGCAGTCATTTACGCACACATCATACGTTATATAATCCATACCCAGTTCTTGAATCATCTTCTTAACTTCAGGGAACTCACACGACAACGTGTTTCCATCATGAAGCAACTCTTTCATCAATTCTAAGACTGCAGTTGCACCATTGTCTGAAATTCCATACTGGGTCTTGATGTTATTCAGACATATAGAAGCATACAAAGCTGTTTTTCCTTCAGGACATAAATTATACAACAGTTGTCTTGCACGCTCATGCAGATACTGTCTTCTCTTACTCCATCTTGTTTCAGTATTTTCATCTACTCTGCTTGTTCCAGCATTCTCATCTACTCTATCTCCAGCATTCACACCATCACCTTCTCCAACATTGTCATTTACACCATCTATTGTAATAGGATTAACTGAGGTATCAACTATAGGTTCAAAATTGCCAGCTGCATCTCTTATATTGACATCCACACCTTCTGTTGAAGTATTAACCCTATGTTCTTTTACCACAGATCTTTCACCATGAAAACGCCACATTGTATACGAAGATTGAATCCCATGTTTGAGCAAATGAAAGGAAATCTCATCAAGTGGCACTAAACCATTACAGTTTATACAACGTTTACAAGGGAATGAGAACGACGTAGTCTCACCACCATTATTCTTGACAAACTTTATAAATGACATGAAACCTTTTACGTATTCTCTAGACTAACGGGCACAATTCATCCACCTTTTTCCATATCAGATGACATGACACCCTTCAAAATACAGATTTTGCAAGATTAGATGAAGTATCCCTAGTGGTATTATAAGGTTTGCCGAAGCCCTAACAGTTAACGACAGAACTCTCATCTTATGTATGCGAGAGAGTTAGCTACAAGTAGCCAATGTATAACCACTAGGACTAAATAACCACAACATACTTAGGACTGTAAAACCACCATATACCTAGTAACTGACTACAAGATAGCAAGGATACAACATTAAAACAGCTTTCACCTAGTTACTGACTACATTCAAGGAGTTATATCAATTCTTAATACACTATACTAACAATTAAAACATATGGTAAATGTACAGAACTGAAGTAAACAGAGAAAAAGAGATTGTTCTTTCAGCTTTTAAAATCTTCTTATTTTGTTTGTATTTCAGAGAGTTTTATCTTGATTTTTTTAGTTTTTATGAGACTTTTTTGTATTGAAAATAATTCAAAATCAAAAATCAACAAACACCCAAATCTAAAATAGCTTAACATAAAACAATCATTGTATTTCATCAATCAAACACCCAAATCTGAAGAAAAAAAATAAGTAAAGAGAGAGAGGGTTCTTTCAGTGTTTTATTCCCTAAATAAATTTTTTAGTTGTAATGCTTCAGACATGGACGGGCTTTTTTTAATATTGCTCCCGTAAGGACGTGCCATTTCATATTAACGAACTAAGGAACTCTATACCGAGATGGGTTAAAACAAATATCGTAATGTCCCGTAAGTCCTTTTGTTGTACAGGACAACGAAGTTATTATCGGTAATATAAGCGATAAGTGATAGCGT
>JAJJMB010007708.1:12037721-12065093 GCA_023531105.1 Papaver atlanticum
AAGGGGTTATCCGAATCACCATCATAGACTATCTCATCCTAATTATCGTTCTCACTTTCTTCATCTCCATAATCACCATCCTCGATATCCTCATCCTCAACATCCTGACCTTCTTCTTCATACAACCAACGTCCATAACTGATCAACAAGAGCAAGCCTTGTTCCAAAGCTTTACAGAACCCCCCTCCTGCATCAAGCGGAGAAATCTTTTGTACCCCTAACCTCTATAAGAACAAGAAATGTTTATTTTCATTGATCAAAAATTCCGTTTGGAAGTGGAAGATGAACAACACTAGTTATCTTGTAAACAGCTGGAGCAAGCATCAACGCGGTCGGATGAATTGCAGCGATGCAGTAATGGTAATATCCGCAATGGTCTGTAATTTTTAGTCGTGGTTAGTGCGATCGTCCAAGTACTTCTTAGTTTCTAGCGCTCACTAAGGTGTGGTGTTTCCTTCTGATCTACACCTGACAAAGGCAAAACCTCTTGGGTTGGAATTCTTTGCGTTATCCAATCCTGCAAAGGAGAACCTACACTAGCGTTGATGCCTCCTTAATTGAGAAGTATAACCAATGTAAATCAAGTACAAGAGCTTGATATAATCTAAAGATGTTATTGTGTACGGGTCCTCGAAATATAAGAGCAAGAAACGTCTTCTAACAACGAAGTATGTGCCTCACCATCCGTGAAGAGAAAGGCATTCCATGTTATGGGGAATCTTGTTTAATTATGAATTTCCTTGAAAAAACCTGTTATAGCATGGGCTTCAACAGATACTATTTGGTTGAGAAGCTTGCTACAAATATTTTTTCTATAGATTAAAGTTGCTCGTTTCTTCTTGAATTAGGGTGAAATCCATAAAAGGTTTATACATCAAAGTTTCTGGTGTGATGATGCCAACACGTCACTGCTATGGTATTGAACCAATACGCGATTAAAATTTAATAGGAGTCTAGCTAAATGTTGACATAGCACGAAATATGTTTATGTGTTATCAATAGTTTAAAAGAGTGTTCTTGCCATTTACAGGTTGAGTTTATATTATGTGGATATGGTTTGGGATCAACACAAACCTACTATGAGTCTATGATGAAAAGGATGTCGTGGTATTATAAATGTGCATTGGTGCACATCCAATAGATAATTAAAAAAACAAACCGATAAGGAAACACGGCACAAACCACAAATGCTTACATGATTTGGAAAATATAATATAGTTATACAGCGAATGTGTAACTAACGAAGTGATGATCTACACATTAAAACAAAAAACACAACTTAGGAAAAAAAAAAAAAAACTACATAGATAGTCTTGAAGGAATGTGTTAGTGGCATGGACATCATGAGTACACTTTTCCGATTGTCCACCAAAATTCTTCAACGAGACAACATTCCTCATGTGAGTAATAATTCCAACCCATGTTTGCCACGGTACTGTCCCCCAAATTTTCGTCCAAGCTCTAGTGAGTGTATTGTAACGCGATAAACGCATATTCTGCCACAATAGGAGGTCGTTGTTATTTCCAAAGGCTATCGGGTTATAAGTCGGCCATTCATCCCCATCCTCTTCCAAGAAATGCTCATCTTATGATTCAAATTCCATTCCCCACCAGGTTCCCATGTATGAATATTTTCTTCCGAAATGGGTGCCCAGAAATCTATCCGGGGCTTATCAACCACCTCATGGATGTAGTAAAATAAAAGGCGATCTCTGAACATGACCATCCCAAGTGATGGGTAAGAATCTATCCAAAATTCACTCCGATAAATATGATACGGGGGTGGTGAATGTTCATGAAACGTCTCAGTGTCCAAATTGAAAGATACAACTATGATAGTATCCTGCGGAGGACAATCCTTCCAAAAAATGCAACCATGTGCGTACACATCTGAACTCCAAAAAGTATAAGGAATCTCCCATATATTCCTACATCCCCTCTCGTCATCTAGAGTGTGTATTTGAACTTTACCATCCCTGTCAATGCGAACTACCTTGTACGAATTCGGACGTTGACAGTAGACGAAACCCCCAATTACGTTGTATCGTGGATACCACGAAAGTATTTGATCTCGTATAATTGGGATGCATAGTTGTGGAAGATGGAGGTGCTCCCGCGTTGTTGGATTAATAATGTAAACATGATCTTGTATTCCGTGGTGTGAAACATAAAAACATACCATACCATTGCAAGATCCAACTATTGGTTGTAAATTAGTCCATTCAAAGGTTCCATCATCCAGGCCGTGATTATTGTTGGTTGTTACGATCGGGTTGAAATCTTCCTCGTTAATATGTTCTCTATAGAAGAGTTGAGTAATTTGTATTTCCCCATTCCTTGTGTGACACCAAAAATGAGTCTAATTCTTTTGTATGCAAGGACATTATTCCACTCTTTGCATACCCTTTTGCTTGCTAAAACACTTTCTGTAGTTTGGAGGCGCTGTAATATCTCGGTAGTCAATTCCGGCAACATATCCATCACAATTACTGATGAAAGATTATCAAAAAAAAATTACAAGCATTTAGGATTTTCTTATTACAGAATGCTACAAGAAGATACGAGCAAAGCTTATATAGACATCCAATACGTGTCCCGCAAAATGCACCTGATGGCCAATGGTCGCGTTCTTAATGAGCATGCATTATATGAAAACTAACGAATTGTGGCACGGTTATAACTATATATGGCTATAATTTTGAAAAGAGGCAATTTAACCGCTGCATATCGTCAATTAAGAGATTAAGACAAGTATGCAGATGCTTCTCTTGGGAATAGGTGTGAGAAATAGAAAGAAAAAAAAATACATGTTCAATGGCTCCTACTAATCCAGAAAAAGAAAGCGGTTCCAAATCATCAAAATGCGAGGCCCCAAATAACCAGGTAGATTGTGCGTTTTACTTGGATGAGTCACATGTTTTAGTATTTTCACTGGAAGATATCTCTGTATTTTGTTGGTTTTGGTTTTGCAAAAGTGAATATGGAAAATCAATACTTCGGGATGTAAACATCTGTTAACATAGGAATTGACATTAAGGAGTCAGAATAATACCCGGATGTGTAGGAACCATCCACACATATTTATATCGAATTGTCTGGAGTTGGGCCTGAATTATTGTTGGGACTCACATTTAAAGCCATCATTACTCGTCGCTTGAATAAAATTAATTCTAATCAAACGACGAGACAATCCTGGAAAGACGTGTTAGTCCACCATATGAGCACTGAATTGATGTGTTGTCAAGGACACTACAACAGATAGTTAGATAACCCTCAATTTCTCAGTTGTAGTACAGGTTTAACAACGCCATACAGCAACCTGAGATAAGCCATATATGCAATTAAGTTTAATGTTGAATATCTTACCTAGTTCAACTTCCAGAATCACTAGACTGCCTCAGCTTGATAAAGAAGGCTCACTCTGGACCACTACTTAAAGTTTTGGGGTCACGTCTCCGAAGGATTTTGATGCAGGGGAATAATGTGTCACGTTAGAGTTTTTCTATTTAGGAATGGCGTTTTCTGTCCATTAGACTAGGGTATCTATCTTTAGGTTGTTTGCTAGTATAAATAGGTTATTAGCCGTCTCTAACAGGGGGGGGAGTATGATGATGGAAGATGTTCCAAACATAACAAGTATTCTATGTTATGATAATGAAGCTCAAGTTCAACGTGTGGCAGAAACTATGAGTCTGACTTGTATGTGAAGAAGTTAGGTCATAAAAATGAAGAAACGGAAAGAAACTATGAGTTCTAACTTGTATGTGAAGAAGTTCTGAGTTGGGCAGAAAACTATCTCTCTAGCAGTGAGAGGGATTCAGTGATTGAAGATTCCTTTGCAAGGGACTTGCGTTACTCAAAAGAGTGTGCAAAGAATTGTGATGAGTTGGTGCCGCGAGGTGAGATTCTCAGTTGCATTGTCTCAAGACTTCATAATAGAAAGGATTTTCCAAGTAGTCTGTAGGTAAACAGAAAATCCCTTCTATTATGAGGTATTGAGTCAACGTGCTTATATAGGATTATCTCGTTGTTTGAAAATTTTGCCTTATCACAACTGCAGCAGGTAAATTCAATACTTAGATGGAAAGGCGTAATTCTTTTGAACAATAATCAAGATCTCATTCTTTCCTATGCCGGTTTCAACAAAAAAAAGTCAAACACAATTTATTGAGATTTAGTCTACAAAATTACCTAATAAGTTTATCTATGTACAATTGAACTCGAACAACTTGTCAGGATGACATTGAGATTTTAAAGCATAGTCACAAAATCATAGGTTTGTCATCTACTTCAGCAATGACTTTGAAAGGCCATAGCTTCATATCATTCTGAATAAACTTATCACTGAATGAATCAAGCATGTTGAACCATCCAGAAACCGGTTCCTATTTGCACAGGTTCATTTGAAATTTATGAAACTACTCTACATCATGTCGTTCAACTACAGAAATGGGTATAGGGTCATCTCGTCAATTGAAAACCGAATTCAACTTGTCGGGAAGAATTAAAACAATTGGATCAGAATTCAATTTATGTAATCGTCCTAATAACAAATAGTGAAATCATTAGATTCATTACCTTCAAAACTCAGATCTCTTTTGTTGGAGTTATTGTCGGTGGTGATTAGTTAAAGATGATAAAAATAAACTTCACAGGAACGCAATACCTACACCTGAAATAGAAAAGAATCACACAACTAAAACCAAATATCATAAATCAAAAAAGGTTCCCAAAAAAAATAACAATCATAAACTAAGAATCTCACCTTCCAATGTTGACAGAAGTGTTGCTTGCGGTTTTGCTAGTTTTCGTGATTTCAAGACAGACCTGAAAAAAATTCAAATCGAGAGTTTGGATTATAAAAGGTAGATCAAGATTTTCTGGTGAGTTTTCTCCCAATTATTTTTGGGTTCGGATTTCACCTAGGATTAGAGTTGTTGTTCTTCAGAGAAAAAGAGAGTGCTGCCGGGAGAAAAGAAAAAAAAAATGAAAAAAGGCTTGGGTTTCAGCTTTAGGTTTGTATTTATATTCAAGTTTAGAAATTTTAATCCAACGGCTGAAAATATTTACGGAATTTAATCTAGATCTCATGCATTCCTGAGAATCCCCATGTGATCGATACCAAACTATACCTTTGTTCTCTCGTCATCACCTTGACCTTGACCCACTCCTTCCCTATCTCTCTGCACACAACTACCATGGTAACACCTTCTTCAACACCTGTTAAAGCTTTATTTTTTTTCCAACACTCTCTCTATTTTATCGTTAACAGTAACCTAGGAAACTAGATTTGGGAGAACTAAAATAGGTTTCTACAACATTAAAGGAGGAGACAAGCTCTTAAATGACACTGCAAGTGGGACGGAGAATCGAAAACGCTACCAGTGGCGGGAACAATGTGGAAGAGGGGAAATGTTAGATAAGTAGCTTTGGCAGGTGGTTTTCATTAAATGTTGATTTAAAGTCGAATCAAAAGAAACTGATATATAAATGGGGAATGTTGTTGTTGTTAGGAAAACGGTGGGTTTTCTATTTTTGGCCTGATTCCATATTGAGGCGGATTTCTTAATAAGAGTAAGAAATATACTAGGAAAGAGTTTAGTTTCCTAGTTGGAGACTAATACTTGGTGGCCTAGTTGAAGAGGATTATGTTAGTAATAAGTTGGTTGATTAGTTACTTGTTTATCTTAGTTTACTTTGATAATTATTTCTCTTCTTATTCTAATCTTGTTTCTTGTTCTTGCCGGCGCCGGTCTCATTGTTCTCTCGCTCACGCTCAAACTTTCGTGTGCGGGGTACGTCAGCTTTTTGTCTTCCCAGTTTTACGGTAACCTTGTACCCGTCCCTTTTTACTAATTTAGGTGGTACATATTTTATTTTGTAGTTTTGAAACAACCGTTTCTTGTCCGTTCCCACCTAAGAGTCTCGAAACTATTATTATTTGGGTTCAGACCAATCAACATTTTAACTAGTGAATATGCTTCATATTCCCCACTCCCTTCCACCACCTCACATTAAACCAAATTTCAAACAAAATCAAAATCCATCAAATTAAATAGGTCATCGCTTTATTTAAATCCTCAATGCTACTAGAGATTTTTTTCAGTCACGCCTACCATGTTCCGTAGAATGGTTGAAATTTCGGTGATTATTGGAATCGATGGAATCCAAAGAGTTCAATAGATAGAGATATACGGAGATAGCAGTACAGATTAAAAGAAAATGACATGATTTTTTTTGAAAAGGACCTACTGGTAAATAAAAAAACTATGCCAATTGTATTATGATGAAACGGGATGAGATATAATCCAACGCTTATTAAGTTGCTTGTTTAATTTGAAGTCCCGACTCCCACGCAGCTCTGCTCTTCTACAATCGAAATTGAAGTCCACCATTGATAAAAGTACTTTCCGGAAATATTACTTTGCCTATAGTAGTGATGCATGTGATTTGTGAAGCAGTAACAACAGCAAGAAAGAAAGGAAACTAAAGGATTCACATTTTCTTTTCCGACCAACAAAAAGTAAAGCATCCACCTGGTTATTATCTTTTGGTACAAAGGACACATATATGACAGTCAGAAAGCAAATTTACATGATGAGTAAGTGCGAGGAATTAACCGACTATGTGGACTAGCAGTCATCTATAACTCCTGTCCCAAGAAAGGATACAGAACGTAAGAATAATCCCCGTAAAAGCCTAGTCAGCGAAGGCAAAGGACCAAAAAAGAAGGAAGAACAATAATAGGTCTAGGAGGAGTCATAGGCGCTTGAATACTTTACCAGTGATTTTATGAACTTCCTCATAGATCTTGTTGACCTGTTGTTTCGCTTCTTTATCGGCCTTTTCCATGTAATAATGTTTCACATCCTTCTTAGCATTGGCAACACGCTCCTCCAGGGATTTCGCGTCAACATCCATTTGTTTCTTCAACCTTTGGATCTCCGTTTTGGCGTTCCTAGTCAACCCTCTCTGCCTTGATAACTCATCTTGAGATGTATCAAACTGACATTTCAAATTTTGGAGCTCCTGCTCTAGACCTGAAGAAAGAGAAAAGAAAGGAAGCAATGATTTACGTAGCCGTAACCATTGTCTCTATAGCCCAAACACATCCCTTAAGTTGGAAACTCTCTTGAAGGAGCTTGACTCAACCGGCCGCCTTCCTAACCAATAGGACTACTAACTCAAGCAAGAAACACTGAACCATGGAAGGGATATTGCAGGAAAACGAAAAATACCTACAATCTTCGACGATTCCAAGGATCGAGTATTCTCGATCGTCTTGCGCGATTCTCTACAATCGGTAAGTTCCCTTTGCTTCTCCTCAAGTTCTCTGCGGAGCTCAGATACCTGGCGCTCGGATTCAACTGAATCCGCAGCTTGTTTGTTAGCTAGATCGACCTGCCCTTGCGTCGTGGCTAATTGACTCTTTTCGGAGTCACATTCCCGAAGTGCCAATTGAAGACGTGCGTGGGTGGCAGCACACTTTTGCTTGTAGAACCGATAAAGCAAGTAGCAGTAATCCATCCACTACGCAATCTGGTTTAAAACGGAGAGAACATCTCAGGACATGTCATGTAATATGTTGGAAATTCAAGCAGGGATAGAATCAAACATACTTACGGTATAGATTGTGAACTGGGGTAACCAGTAGGAATGACCGTCAACAAAAGTCTTCATTTCTTCCAGACCAACGCTCGGAACTTTAACAAAACTACGACTGGCATCAATTCTTTTCTAGTTCATAAATGAATCACGGACAGCTTCGAAGGAGTACAAGCTCATTTTCTCGCACATTTCAGTTGACAATTTACCTCCGCCCTCTGTAGCAAGAGAGGAAAGTATTCCGCTTTTCGAGAACCATTCAAAAGCAGCAGCTTCATCATCCAATGGCATATGCTCAGTGGTATCTACGGCAGTCACATGGCACTTGTCTGCATCCTCTTCCTCCTCGGTCTCCTTCCCTTTTCCGGGGACAAATACAGAGTTAAGGTCATGAGATACGACAACCTTCTCAGGAATAGTGTCTACTAACGAGCCAGCCGCTGTCTTATCAGACTCTTCTAGAAGGTTCACATGGTAGTCCAACCAATCATAAGAGGAAGCAGGATGTGATGCAACCTTGTCGATAGTAGACGCTATGTTGGTTTCAACCGCTTGAGAGTCGGAAACGCTGACTACTAGAGAATCTCCAGATGACGTTTTTGTCCCACCAGCTTGAGAAACGTTCGATGCCAAATTAAGAATGCAAATTTTGGTGGTGACAAGGGTGAAAATCTAAGCATCCTAAAAAAACAGTCAATGTTTAGCTTATCTTACTGAATCAAAATATAAATTCATGTTACTGAACAAAACTAGTCCTTTGCCAAACTGCCTGAATCCTGGTTATTGGGATAAACTGCACTGCATTCATAAAATTACACACATCTACACGAGAAATAAAATTACACACATCTACACGAGAAAAAAGGGCATTAACGCGGAATAAGTATACGACTGAATCAATTGAAGTTATCTGTGCAACAAATCTGTATTACAAAATGTTTTAACCAGAGTTCTTCTAACTAGAAAATCTTTAAAAGGCAGTAGAGGCAGGTTAATACACAATGTAAAGGGAAAGCAAGAGTAGGAACACAGAAAAGAGGATTGGCCTACTGTTGCTAGAAAGTGAGAAGCCACTGTTTGGAAGTCTAGGGTATTGATCTGGAAGAGGCATTACACAGGCATCACCGTTGAAGCTTATTTTCCAAGGAAAAGCAAAGCCTCCGCCGAATGTAAATCCTGGATCTTTTTTAAATAAAATCTCTGTTTGTACATTTCCAGCTTCTACTGATGATCGCATTAACATGTTATTGTAGAATGGAATTCCCCAAAACATTCCAGTATCATCTGCCACAAAAGTACAACCAGAAAGTAGAATTAGAAGCGAGCACAAATAAGACTAGAAACCCATTAAATCCTCACAGAATAATAAGAACTTACTTATGGGAAACACTAATAACGGTTTGTAGTTAAAACTGAACACTTGATGTAAACTCCGCAAGTTCGGGTGTTGCACGACCAAACTCCATTCAGAGTAATTCTTAACGTAGTTGAAGTTGTTCACGGTAACCTTGACTCTCCAATAGTCCTTATAACTTGTTTTGACATGCCAATGAATCCTAATTGGGCACATATGGTCTGTACACCTAACTTTAGGAGGAACAACTTCATCCTCACTGTGTGGAAGTTCTATTAGAGGCTGCAGATCTTTTGTGGGACTGTTTAAATACGACAGAAACCAACCATTGTTATAACGAATGAAAATGTAAAGCTAAATTTGGTAATAGATATAAAATGTTAAAGAGGTTAGTGAATATTAATTACTCGACGCAGTGTTTAGTTGGATCTCTACGACAAGCACAACTGCATGTAGGGCATTGAACGATTGTTTCGTTGTAGAATGAAGACATTGAAACACAGCATGTAGGGGTTTGTGATGCCTGCATTTGTGAGTAGGTACACGTCAATTTCCATGTATCTGCAAAATTAACAACTCATTTAGATTAGAGAAGGCAAAGAAACGACAATATCAGTGAAAAGCTTCAACAAAATAGGCTACACACTCTACAATAGGATGCTAATTAACAATTTCCGTTTATATATATACACACAGGAAGTAGAAACACAAGAAAAGGAATGAAGGGAATTTCTAGGACAATGGATATACTTACAGAGGGCTTGTGTTTTACGACGACCATTATCCACAAGAAATTTAGTTGGTGCAACCAAGGTAGTTAATTTCGGATTTCGGTTCATCTCGGTCCCGAGCGAGACACTGGTACAACGTTGTCTCGGGGAGATTCCGTTTTCAAATCTCGGTGTAATTTCGGTTCCAACTTTTATATATATAATTTCCAGATATGTTAAGATATAATGAAATAATATCCAAAAGAAACAAATATTCATTAAGAAAACACAAAAGTGCGAACACGTTACTGGAACTGGAAGTCTTTTTTGAACAAAGAGAAAACAAAAGAGAGAAGTACAACAAGGATATTACAATTCTAATCAAGATAATTTGAATCATCATAGATATCATCATCTGGAGTAATTCCATCATTCCCGACACCACCAAGTAGCCCGTTTTGGGTGTCCAACATCAATTCATCAGTATCATATCCATCATACTCCGAGTTAGTTGGATACATAGACTTACTTCGAGAACTACTGGCACCTCTACTACCAACAGTCTCACGTTCTTCAGTAACTGTCTCTTGCAAATCATCAAAAGTTACATCATCACCATGCATCTCCAAGTCATTCAAATTTCGTAACTCCAACCATTCATCATTTTCATCACGCTCCTCCAGGAAAATAGGATCATTAGCTTTATCGTTATCGTTATATTGCTGGATTTCTATGAAACGACGCTGCAATTTCTTATTATATTGGATAAAGACACTATCATTCAATTTCTGTTGTGTTATGCGATTTCGTTTTTTCGAGTGCAACTGAAATACATAAGATAAGTAAGTAATTCAACTAAAACACTTAATAATAAGCACGGGATAATTTTCAAAATATAGGTACTGGAATTGCATGGTTCGTGTACATGTATATTCAGAATATTACTAATCAGTGTAAAAGATTAGAATACATACCACTACCACTACCACTGCCACTGCCCACAATAGAATCCTTTTCAACTTCTTGTACCTCATGGTCCTCATCATCAGTATCAGCATCAGACTTCTCATCAGATTGTGTGCGCCGATACATAGCATCAACATTAACCCTGTGAGCTTTCTTTAACTTCTTTATACTGTCATTTTGTCTAATTTCATTTATAGTTTCAACTGTTGCTTTCATACATGATGAAACATTCCCTTTGACTTGTGTGATATGCTGCTTATGCCTAGTAATTCCACCACCACGCATTTCTTTGTTACAAAGCGCACAACTTAGTTTCTTTGGAAAGTTAGGATCTTTGCATGTAGCCCATTTCCATGCTGGATCTCTAGTCTGACTAGAAGATTGAGGAAGTATTGACCCGCTTGTAGTATTTGTGTTGTTCGAATTGGATGCATTAGAAGAATCCATAATCACAACCTAAAATTAATGTCAAATTGAAATTATGAAAACAGTTCTTCCATCAATGAAAGATTAGAAAAAACTCAAAGACAACAATAAGAAAATTGTATTACCTACTTGAACTTGGTTACAATTGGGAGCAAACTGAACTTGGTTATAATTGAACTTAAGAGCAACTGAACCTGGTTACAATTGGGAGCAAACTGAACTTGGTTATAAATTTATAATTGAACTTAAGAGCAACTGAACTTGGCTAAAATAAAACTGAACTTAAGAGGAACTGAACTTGGTTACAAACTTACAATTGGGAGCCTCCTTATTTATACACCACTAGCTAATACAGCCAATTATTAGCACAAAATTATTACCACTGGCTAATAAAACTCTACTTATGAACATGGTCTATAAATTGATATCAGATAATGACACAAACATCACCTCAACAACATTCCTACTTGAGAGCAGCATAGAATGGATGCCTACCTCGGATTTGCATCCAGCTGAAAGAAGACTATTACTTGAGCCACCCAAAGCAAAATTGAACACTTCTTGAGCTTAACCATCATTTAATACTACCACCTGAGGAAATCAAACACCCAATTCTTCATTACTAAAGAGATCAATAATAGCTAAACCTTCAATTACTATAACCCTAACATGCATCAGACACTTTAATGACCTCACCATCAAATCAACAAGAACCCATGACAAATCAACAAGAACCCATGAAAAACATATTCAGTAATTAAACAAAGAAGACTTCAATTGAAATTACAAATCTAGAAAAGCATAGAAAAGTTCAGCAGAGAAAAGCATAGAAAAGTTCAGTATAGAAAAGCATAGAAAAGTTCTCAAAAACCACAAATCTAGCTTTGATTGACACCACAAACCCTAATTTTGCTTCGATTTACATACCTTGCTTCGATTTACATATCACAGTGAAGAAGAAAACGAACTGAAGAAGAAAATGAACTGAAGAAAAGAGGGTTCGAATTAGGTTAATTGATTTTTTTACTTAAATTTACTAAAATACCCTTTAACTATTAATAAAATCGGCGGAATTTCGGTGAAATTTCGCCCGATACAACCGATATTTCCGGTCTATTTCCGTTTCTCCGAAATTCATTGTTTCGTTTTCTATTAGCCGAAACCGAAAAAATCGGCGGAATTTCGGCCGAGATGGCCGAAATTGACTACATAGGGTGCAACCAGCTTTGGGGGTCCACAAGTATAACCAGGAATGCCATTACTGAAATTCTGAGGTATAATCATATCTACTGGGTCTGGGATTTTGACTGTAGTATTCGTATGACCATCACCTGCATCGTCACAAACAGCGTCACTACCTATTAAAACTCTCTTCTTATGACTATCATGAAACTTGGTCTTCATCTCCTTTTCTTTCTTCTCGCCGTCTACTCCTTTAACATTAAAATGATGCTTCTTCTTGTGATTCTTATCATGACTTGCAACTTTAGCCGGAGACTGCCTCTTATCTTTACCCGTATCACGCTACTTCTCTTGATCACCATCATCAGGTGGTGGTGCAGCTGGCGCAGTTTGATTAACACTGGGTTTTGCAGTGCCATTAATAATCTCCATAAACAGTGCCTTTCCAACGGACATTTGAAAAAATGCTCCATGTTTGGAAGATCTTGGATTTCTGTTGTTAATACACCCCCTTTACAACAATTACTTGTTTGCATATTATAAGGTGCTCCTGGTAATAAATCGATAATCACTGGTTGCTGCTCACAACTGTGTGGAGGTATACTTCCTTTAATTCTTGTACAATCACCTTGTTCTGTTGCTTCTGCTCCTGACATACTCCATATTACTTCCTTATTTTGCCATGTCCAACTTAATCGCCACCCAGGTTTTTCTATGTGTCGAAATGCTTGCTTATTAAGTATGGAGATTTGTGCCTGTATAAAAACATCATGTTACACTAAGCCATTAAAGCAGAAATAAGAAAGAATAACAAATAGCCAGGCTACATCACTCCCTAGTACAAAAATATCTATCTACAAACTTTAGTTGAGTGGAGAGTCGATTCGCTGACCCAACGATTGAACAAAGGGGTCTGATTTTTGCCGGTCATTTTAAGCAGCATAACATAGTTTTAAGCGGGACCCACTAGGGAGAAATATTCTTTGTTCCCTACTAAGATAATCAGAGCCGTTAAATTGTAACACTTTCCAATACCATTCAACGGCAGAGATGATCAAGTCAAATGTTTACCCTAACCACAACAATAAAATTTTCACTAATTACGTTGTGGATTCTACAAAGAATATTGTTTACTACCTGTATAGTCAAAGATTTTTTAATTAAATTTGCATGAAAAACTTCATGACATGCACCGATTTCGAAAATGAATTTGAATCGTTCAAACCACTCAACTAATTCCATCTTTGGAAGAATCAAAAGGAAGAACATAACTAATAAGAGAAACTTACATTGTATGTATCGTCTTCCCAAGTTAGGATATCCCATTTGATTTCTTGTGGATCCAATTGGTCATACCCATCTGGCCATCATCAAAACACATCACTCATCATAAACTTTTTTGAGAAAATTCAAAATAAATATATGAGATTAGAACAGTAAAAACATGAAAAGTTTAAGAAATTTTTTTTAAGAAAATAAAAAAAAGTTATTACCAGCTTTGTGAACGTGGAGGTGAAAGAGTAAGGAAAAACATACAAAAATGTATCTAAAAAAACTAGAAAAGCCCATTTGATGAGAGATCACCACTCAATCGAGAACAGGAGTGTTAAGAGAGAAAAGAGATAGAGAAAGAGAGATGAGAAGAAAGGGTATATATAACGAGGATGGCATGTACTAGTTGCATTTAGTCACTGCCCTGTCTAATGACCTCTATTGTTCCTGTAGCGTAGGATCTCGACGTCTCATAGTAACTCTTATTTTCTCTTTTTTCAATGGTCCTCCCCCTGGATTGAAACGGTAGTTTTAGGTCACAGAACATTTGAGGTACTAAAAACTTCGGCAAACTTTAGTAAATTCGGTGATCCAAAAATTTCCTGCCAAATCAACGCAGATACTTCTACCAACTCAGTGACCCTTTGTTTTTCGATGATGCTTCTATTTTAAAGATTACCACTGTTCTACAGTGACACCTGCAATACGTGTTTGTTGTCAGGTTGGTTTTATACAACTGTTCGTGTTATACTGCTTCTACAGTATAGTAGAACAGTATTCTGCAATTAATATTACACAATTTGAGCTCGAAATTAGACAGAATCCTAATTTCTACAGATCAAAACGAAAGGAAAGATGCTTCAAAAAAGAAAAAGGAGAGGAAAAAGTATTTGACCAATTTCTATTTTAGACCAATGCGAACCTTAATTGTTCTTATTCTGAATCATGTTCAAGAACTTCCGAGTCTTGGAAGCAAAAGAACTTTAAAAAGCTACCTACCATTGTATGCTATCAGGTTAGATTATTAAAAAGCTACCTACTTGGTGCAAAAATGCTCCATTATTGATCACCACCGGAGATGACAACGAAAACATCATCCAGGGACCATTTATGAGGTATTAGTTTCTGTTGAGGATTAATTACAGCACGGTCTGCCGTAGATAGTCGATAACCAACAACGATCTCTTGTCTTTGTTGTCTCTACGCATTATATCATAAAAGCATAACTCTTCCTGATCGTAAAGATAGAATTCTGCTGGTCTACACATTTCACTTCCCTGTAACAAAAATTGGCAACATTCATTAGTTAATGTTAATGAGAAAATCATCTATTTGTTCATGAATTTGAGGAAAAACTAGCTGAACTTGCGGGTGCTGAAATGAGATCGTTCCTGATATGCTAATTCGAAAAAGAAATATGAATATACCTCTTCAGCAAAGAGTTCCTCGAGAACCCAATTTATCTGTTTGTCTTCTGCCACCATAGCCAGTGCCATGCTCACAAACTCATTGGACAACACATAATCACTAATTCTCGAAACGGAAACCAAGTTCCTTGTTCTAGAATCCAGAATCTCACTGATGGTTATTGATTTATCCGAAGCTTGCTGCATTTCACGGATCCAAGAACTATGAGAGAATCCAACATGCCGAAGGGATTTTGCTTCCTTATACTCTTGGACTGAAGTAGTTCCACATGCAAAAGGCAGACTTTTTAGTAATAACCAAGAAACAAAAATAACGTTTCCTACATACGGCACTAATAGTTTTTCTAAGGAAAAACAAAGATGGAGAATATAGAGAAGACAACCAAGCAGTTATAATCCATGGGTAAAACATGGTTTCCAGTGTTATTATATGAGAAATGTTTGAATCCATAACAGGGCATACTCCATAATGTACTCATTCATTCCCAGACTAAACTAGGTTAACAGAACATACTCAATAATGTGTACACACTAGTACCTGAATATCTCGGATGAGGAGAAGAGTCGCAAGAGATCTGGAGTCAGCATGTACAATGGAATCCTCTAAAGACTCGTCTGCAAGAATTAAAATCTGTGTGCTTAGTGTTAGTTCAACTGTTGGATAAGGATATCAAAATAAAGATGCATATAATGACATGTAGAGTATGTCTACTTTAGCGAATAAGAATTTGAATGACTTGTCTTTCACAAAAGAAAATTAACACATCATAAACTAGAGATGGGGATAAAGATTCCAACAACAATGGTTTAAAGTACTTGAAAGGCCCTGGTTTTCAACAACTTCGAGGTTATGTGGTTGTTCTAACTCCTAATCATGTACTAGTGAGCAGCAATACACAACTGATTAAGAAGTTCAGTATTGTGTATATCAATATACAACTGTCAAACTGATTAAGAAGACCAGTATTGTGTATATTTCGCATTGATTGTGCAGAAAAGATCCTTGTTTAACCAATTTAATGAAATTGTGATGCAACATGAAAATAACTTAATAATTAATGAGACAAAGGGAACCAACTGGTACCAAATTATCGGCCATGTACAAGTAAAAGAGAAAGGAAAGGCAAAGTTCATCTTTTTGAGGAGAGATTTTACACTTACAGAATCAAATGTCTCTAGAGGAAGACTCTCTAGATGTCGCCAAATGACAGCATTCCCGTACCTATGGACAAGACTTAGGTTCGCTAATCCAGAAATATCAAGTCCACCATCAATGAGCTTCCTCTCTCTTTCTTCAACTGGAACCTCATTAAACATCCATAATTCTGAACCTTGAGCCAACAACGCCTCTAAAACCTTTTTGAATGAACATAAATTACCAAAAAAAATTATAACACATAAATTGTTAAATAGGAAAAAAGCCAGCAGAAAACAGAACCATATAGATTTTTACGACATGAATCTGATGGAAGCAAGAGCTAAATAATACAAAATTACCATGATCATATCGTGGATGTCACGACGCCAACATAGAACAGTATCTTCTCTGGATATTTTGGAGGGGTAAAAATCTTAGGGAAATATCCACAACGTACCTGTAGCATGCGGAAGAGATAGACAAGACGGCAATTACTATCGTATCAAGACATCATAGAATAGAGAGTAAACAGTCGATTAAGTGAAAGCAGACTATAGAACTCTATTTTCTCCTTTTTGGCCTCAAGACATGTAGTCTCAATTGAGTCAATTCACAGTTCCCCTCTTCAAATTATTGAACAATTTCACGCATATGATCAGACTACATCCACCATTGGTAACTGGCCCAACAATAGACCCTCAAGTATGATGAGATGCCAACTGAGCGACTGCCAGTATGATAAGAAATCTGCCAGTGGGAATGAGACCACAGATTCCAATATGGAGGTGACTCGAAGCAGAGCTGAGCTAGCAGCTTTATTTGTGAAAAGTACAGTTCTATAGAAAGATAGTATTGTCAATTTACCAAGCAGATTTTCCTTGTGATTGAGGTGACACGCCTATCTAGGTAGGGACTATGTTTCTATTATTCCACCCTACCCCAATCCCATCTATTTCAATTTTCAACCACTGTCCCACGAGGTCAATACCCAGAAAAATGCATCTACTGTTAGGATGCAGTTTTCCGCCTACAGCTTCTTTGTGTTCGAGTGCAGAATACTGTTCTAGTTAACAATCACACCTTTTTTTTCTTCTTTTATGCATATGTAGGTATGATGATTCTCAAATATTTACCCGTTTGCTGTAAATTCGGATGACTTCTTAAGGGATCTACTATCAAATATGTTGGGGGCTTCGCATTTCGAGGTACTTAGTTAATCACAGGCTGTGAAATTCAATGTGATCTTTTGCCACACTTTGTGAAAATAAAAAGAGAAACTAATTTAGCTCCATTTCAGAGTCTCATGCCTCCTGTTGTGGACTAGCTGCCACAGAATCATATCAGCTAATGACTTATGTTTCCAGATAATCCTAAACAATCAGTTGATTCAGTTCCGCAAACAACATGGTACAGGAGGACTAATCAATGCAAATGAGATATTGAAACTTAAAAGTTAAAACGCAATAACATGCACAAAGATGTCAGACCATGTCCTACAGGTGCCTATCACGCGAAACAAGATTTTGAGCCTCTTCATGAATGATCTAAAAGACATTTATGATAACTAATATATTACTACTCCAGAATACAGGTGAAAGAATAATACCCTCTGGTATGGGACCTGGGCTATACGTATCATCATCCTCAGCTATAACAAGGATTTCGTCACCTTCTTTAAGAACATAATCATCATCTGGATTAAGAAGAATCTTCCCGCCATTCGCAGCAACCTTAACTCCACAAGGTACTGCATCTGGAAATGAAATTAGCACATCTTCAAAGCATAAACCGTCCAACTCTGGGCACCTTTTGATGTAAAACTCCGCATTTTCAAATCCTAAAATGTCCTCCCATATCTGCAAAGCAAACAAATTCTTGCTAAAACCATGTGTCATTATCGAGAAAAAACATACATTTGAATGATGTTGATGTATTCAACTTCCATAAATTTAGTATCAGTGTGTTCAGTTGGAAGGTACTATCAGAAACCCCTGTTTGCTAAAAATCTCAACAATAAGAGCTGATGACCACCTCATTTCCCGTACATTGTTAAGTATGTAAAAGAGGAGATGGAACCACACAATTTACTGCAACTAAATAGTCAGCAAAAAGCATTATCCAGTAGACTTCTGCAACTATTTGAAAAACAAAATGCGACAAATAATGAGAAGATCAGAAGAGAAAGTATGGCTCAAATTTTCCAAGAAATAGTGCATCCAGACAAGTCTAGTGTGGCTGGAATCCGTTTGTGGCACAGATCACTTTAACAATCATAATAATAGCTGTTTCTGTTGAAAAGGACACTGAACTTAGGACTACGGACTGCTCTACGAACAAAATTAAGATCCAGTCAGATAAATATGAGGGGATAAATGAAAAGGGCCTCTCAATTTGATGCAGGTAATTTTCTGAATCAATGTGGTTCCCTCTTATCTCAGTAAGTGTGTAATGTTCACCAAAGAATAATGATTTGAAAATAATAAAAATTAAATATCATATTTATCTACACGGGCATACTTGTTCACAACTAAGTCGTCAACACTAGTCTTTTTGATTGACCTGTGCAAGTCCAGGTTGGAGAGCACGTTGAATCATCAATCGCCCAGTCACATCGTGAGCAACTACTGTTTCTATGACATCTCCTCCAACAAGCTTCACCAACGGTTCATTGTCTAGATCGCTCATCTCTACAACAACATGACCAGATAAACCCTCTTTTACTCCTCTGAGGCTCAGCACTACTCGCAAAGCACGTGCATCGCTCTAATCAGAGAATACAATTAACAATTCTCAGCAATAAGGTTGGTGTAGCTAATACATATGCAATATCATTGATAATCGCCAAATACTGACATAGGATGAGCGAACCTGGTCTGCATTTTCATCTGACGCCAAAACTATTATTGCACGTGCCTTCGAAGCTGAAACCTAGAATAAGCAAATGAAATACCATATGGATCGTAAATACTTAACCAAAATAACTGTTGGAAAAAATAATATATAAAACCATAACTTACAAAGTTACACAGTTGTAAGCTAGTTCACCTTTTTTAAATCAGCCAATATAGGAGGACTCCCACTTCTGCAGATGACAGAGGTACCCATAAAATCAAACTCTAACTTTTCTATATCCATCTCCATTTCCTCCTTGTCTCTTTCTGCAAGAACCACAACAACGCCACCACCAATGCTCTTATTTGCAATTGCCAACTGCTTCAGAAGTGACCCCTGTTCAGTTAAAAATAGAGATACTTTTCAGACCATCTCCTATCACCAGAGTTTTGATATATAAACTGGGAAAAACTCATGACCTCAAGGTTGTTAGAGCTTATCCTTCCTCTTCAATCAGCAAATTAGAAGCTGGAAGGTATCCCTAGAGCATGAAGGCTAAGATGAACTGAGTAAGAAATGGATAACTAAAAAGGTATGAATTCTAAATATGTAAAGGAAGGTACTAACTGCCATAAGATCACTCGAAAAATAACTACTCCAACAATAATATAGGGTAGAAAAAGGATGTGAGTGAACAGGCAGAAAGGTTCCAAGGAAGAAATTTAGGATATTTTCTGAGGAAAAGATAGATAATGTCAACACCTACAACATTTGCCAGACGTACCAGTAATAGGCTTCAACAAGGTAAAAGGAAGGCCCGGAAATGGAAACATATTGAACACCAGTTGAGAAGCTTACACCAAATCCATCATCAAAATTAACAAACGATAGATGGTTTGTACTAAACAGTCCATGCAAAGGCTCCAGAGGGGAATACATGCTTTTACAATATATTGACACAAAGGTTACAGGTGTGTATAATTTGTTAGTCACCATGAGAAAGGTGACTACAGAGCCCCTCGGTATAGTAATGTCTAATGCAATCTGACGTCAAGTAACCCATTATATTGAACTCTGATATAATATTATAAGCTAGTAACCAAAATATTATGATATATTTAAAGCGTCAAATATAAATTAAACTTCATAGTGGTGACTTACCAATTTGTCACTCCATACAAGGATTAGTATATGGCTGCTCTCTATGACTTCACTCTTTCCCTTCCGTAAAGAATCCACCTTCTCAGAGATGGCATCAAAAACAAGACCTAGCATCATCGCAAATATAAGCATTCCTCCGGAACTTATAGAAACAGAGACTATCCTTGGTCCAGTTCCAACCCTATCAGCATGATTTCCCGCATCAGCAATGAAAGTCCATGTAAGCCAAAGTGCCTCTGCAAGGCTCCCGTCGCTGACAGCATATAATACCAACCCACCACATCCAATGAGAAGTATAGTTGCGAAAAGAAGCGCAATCAATTTCGCATATGGGTACACAGAAAAGAATACGTCAACTCTATAGGCTACCCTTTTCTTCAAGGGAACCTCCTCTTCATTATTTTCTGTTCTTTTTAGAAGTATCTTCACGTAGGGAAGATAATCAAGAAATACATACAACAACAAGGGTGTCACAAGCACGATTAACACTGTATACAAAGCAACAGTTCTACTGTTAGCATTATCAAAATACATATATGAAATAAGATCATCTTCAAACTCCAAAAAATTGCGGTTGTCTTCAACATCAACATCATTTCCTCTATACAGTCTATGAAGGTTAATAATCTCTCCCTGCAACAACAACAACATTGATCCAATTACAACAAATTCTTCCAGCTAAACAACTAGCCCTAAATTATTTCTTTTGATAAAATTTTGCAAAGAACCTACATTAGATTCATCGAAGAGCTTAATACCTGGAGCTGTTCAATTATCATTCGCAGGTAAGCCGAGTATAATACAGATAACATATACATATGACCATAAGCTGCAATAAAACACATAACAAGCTCAGAGTCAGAACAAGTAAAGTTTCAATTTCAATTCAAAAGGAAATAAGTAAAACTAACTAACCATAATTTTGATTGAAACCCTTATGCGTTTCAGAATCCATTTGAGAGAAAACCGAGCTGTCACGATGAGTGATAGCTAGAGTTCGAAAATCTAACTGTTTTTCTCAATTTTCTCTCTTCTTCCAATTTCTGATCTAAAACAGTTAAATCTGAAGATGACGAAGAAGAACGAATGGAGTTCCCTTTATTAGTAGAATCAATACTTACAGTAGCAGCTCGATTTTGGACTCGAATAGTAGATAAAGGAGGTAATTCATTATTTCTGGAAGATTTAACTGTTTTGATCTTAATTTTACTTCTAGCACTATGAGGACCAAGAAAAGATGGATAATACCAATCTCTATCAGAAATAGTACTACCAACACTACGATTCTTCTCTAATAAATCATCATCAATTATTGAGTTTCCAGTTACTGAAAATCGATTCGTAGACGGAAGTGGAGAAGTTGAGATACGATGTATCGGAGAGAATTGAGAAGTTGATAACGATGATGAAGAGAAATTACTAGTTGAAGTTCGGAATTCATCAGAAATGGTTCTTGATTTCTTCAGTAATGGTCTTCTTTCAGATTTGACAGGAGTGTTAGGGTTTGAATCAACATCATTGTTAGACATTATGAACTCAATTCCATTAGGATTTTAGGGTTTTGATTGAATCATCTTCATTGAGCTCAGATTGGGAATTTTAAGGATTTTTTGGATTTTTGAATTGTTTTTTTGAATGGGGAAGAGAGAATGAGAATATGGGAGAAAGGGAAAGAAATGAGTCAAATACAGTTCAACCTCCATGATTTAATAGTTTTCAGCCCACTAAAATTTATTAATTTAAGGAGATATTAAATTATCGATAAATTAATAATTTATTATTTTAAAAATAAATTAATAATATATTAATATAGAAAATAATTTCTATTAATAATGTCAATAAATTGAGTTTGATTCATTTAGTTTGAACGATTTGGAATTTGAAGTATTCTACTATTAATTATTGACTACAGAAAATTAGGTATTCATTCGTTGGAAATTGTCGGTCAATAATTGTAATTATACCATTTAAACTGTTGATCAGTTAATAACCGTTATTAATTAATAACGTATAAACCCTATTTAACCTACATATATATTAGAATTTCATTTTGATATGCATACAAAAAAATTCAATTTTCTTATTAGTAATTATTAATTTATATAACATTTGGGACGTATAAATACTTAAGGAAGATTTTTGAAATGTATTAAATTATTATATTGTCGAAATTATTATTTTAGCACTATAGGCCCAAAAAGGGACTAAGAAATTTTATTATTTTAACGAGATTATTATTTTAGCAAGTATTAATTTACAGAGGTTCTAGTGTAGTAGTGTACTGTTGTAGTGGTATTTGTGTAAATTGAGCGATCCAAGAAATGCTTTTCAGTTAATGGGCGACACGTAGGATTCTACTGTTGGTGTTGTTGACTTTTTATGAGTCCAATTTTGTGCACAATCTTTAAAGAGTGTGCACAAAACAAATTAATCTTATTGGTCCGTATAAACCCAGCTGTTTTCTATTTATTAATATTGTTTTATTTTTATTTTTATTCAATCGAAAACTAAAAAAGGCTAACAATATAAATGATATCAAAAAATGTCATGATTCTCAAAGAGAAATAAGGTAAGTAGGCTCGGTCAGTTAGACCGGGTCTTGTGGAGTTGCCCAAACTCTTTCCAAATGTCTTTACACATCATCCTGGGAAGAGCCTAGCCCCTATTTTTTTGTTAGACGGCCACCGATTATCCGTTTTTTCTGTCAAAAACGGATAATGACCCCCCGTTTCATGAAAACTGTTAAACGGACAACGGTCATCCGTTTATATCATATTAACTGGTCAACCATATCTTCTCCTTCTGCAATCGTTTTATTAACGCTCTCCACCATTAATCTTCACCAATAATCACCACAACAGCAAGAGCAAAATGGTGATATCTAGCTCCATCAATTACAATTACTTATCTCTTATAGATCTCTGAAATTAGTCTAACCCATGCATGACAATCTGCCAACAAATTCCATCACCACCACTACTAATTAATCCACAAGCAACAGCGAAACTCTCACTGTGATACAACAATATATTCTCTTTCTCTTCTTCACCAATATCATGTAAAACAAGATTAGTTCCAGCTACATACCCTAAATAATTAATCTCCAAACTAATCTCATGTATCTTCTTATAAATTATCTCTCCAATATGGAAGATCCTGATCACCGTTAACAATATTTATGTACTATAAATATCTCTCCAATATGGATGATCCTGATCACGTATTGAATCTTCAATTGGGATTTTCTTCACAGCTTTTTTCTTCTGCTTCTCTCACTTTTCCAACAGCATCCCATCTTTCATGAGTAACGTAAGTGTTTGATAATAGGACTAAATCATCGCAACTATTTGAACCCAATTCTACTAATGAGGGATATGCAATTTCAGCTAATTCAACTTCTCTGTAAGTTTTAATTTTAGTAAGTCAAGAAACGGCTAACAGTTATCCGTTTTCCAAAAAAACGGAAGGTCATTATCCGGTTTTAAAGATGAAAACGGGCAATGGTTGTCCGTTTTTCACTTTTTGAGAACGGCAAACCATTGCCCGTATCCGGAGTCTTCCCGCTGAGATTCCCAGAGACCAAGGAAGGCTAGCGGGAAGAGGGGGTTCAGGCCACGGTTTTTTTCCTTGGAAAAAGCCTGGGCATCTCCATAAGACTCAGTCTTACTGAGCATATCCTTTACTAAATTTTTTTATATCTTGTTCCTTTATATATATATGTCATTAGTTAAGCTTATTCCATCAGTTTGTCTAATGCTTTTGTACAGTAACTCATACGAAAGCATCAAACAGACGTATTCAATTATAGTTAGTTAAGAACCTATTATTCCATTTTATCAATGGGATTCCTCTTTTCTTTGGTAGTTCTTGAAAGAGAATCCTTCAACCCAGTTTCGTAATGTAGTCTGTCCAAGTTCTTAAGCTGTAGCAACATTCGGACCATGATAAACCCAAAGCTTGGGAGCATCACCATCGATTCCAATTCCAACAAAAATAAACTTGTCATTACAAAGAAAATCAAATAATTTAAGACTGTTATCATAATAAGAAATTTGGAATATGAGACAAACACCATCGCAGACAAACACTATCGCAAAGCATCAGCTTAATGTTCTTAAAGCAATATTCATGATGATGCATATGATATACAATTATATAAGAAAAAGAACTAAAAATATCATATCGGTGATATATTAATTTATTGTACAGTGCTTGATGAAAAAGAGTTCAAGACTCGTACAAAACCTTGGTTGGTAGCCTAGCAACAAGCTGGGCCCCAACGCCTTTTTGAATAGCAACACCTAATCTATGAAAAATAAAACTACCTACTCCACTACTAGCATCATTACAAACTAAACAATTTTTCAAACGCTTGAAAAAACACAAGGTATCCTCACCAAGCTCTCCCAAAGTAAAGAAAGCTAGAATGCCTAAACCATAACCATGTGAAAAACATTTGTCCAAGTACTTAGTATGTTTACATGAAACAGCATTGGAAATGGCTTTGCCGTGGACGAAAGCGCGGACACCTTCTCCGGTGAAGGGTGAGACATATGTGACATCCATACAAACATCTTTACCATTCTCCCAATTTAAAACAAGGATGTCTGCAGGGCACAAATCTTTGTCATCATCAGACAAAAACCCAATGGAAACTTCCTTACGAGCAGGTACACCAGCCTTGTAACAAATGTCGGAAATTACATCACGAACAAAGTCATGTCGAAACTTGATTCCAACATCCTTAGCACAATGGAGCTCATGATCACCGAAAATATACATAGATTTGTTACAGCATGGGCGCAAACTATTATCCACAAATAAGGGGATACCAAGGCGATAACAAAGAACAGCTCTGAACTCTCTTGGGCCAAGACATTGGTTAAGCCCAATAATGGGCACAGCCATAAGATAATCCTGTACATGTTTGACACGGTTACATTGCCACGGAATAGAATCTCTTGCAGACATAGAAAATTGGTTGGGGATTTGCTTCTTCACTGCATCAAAATAAGTAACTGCCAGGGAATGCATAGAAGGGGGGGCAGTATCATCGACGCGAAAGCTAGAAGAAAGTCCACATACCTGGATAAATTTATGAAGAGCCAACTGATAAGCAGAACCTTTGTCTGGGGAGAATAAGTTACCAAGGATTACCTTTTGCACCGAAGCAGTCTGGCTCTGAGAAGCAAGATAACAATAAGTGCGGGTATCAGCCATAGTATAAATACCTAAACCACCATCTTTAATCGGAAAGGTAGCTAATCTCTGCTGCAACGGCCCAAAACCAGCTCCATCTCCAGTGACCAAAAGTCTCAGATAACGGAGCAACTGATCATCAAAAAGATCAGTGGCTTGTTGAAGAGCTGCAGGATTGGTAGTGCGCATTGTAAATATAATCATGACACACCAGTGCAATTTCGAAGTAATAGCATCTCACATTGAGGATCCTTGAGCTTTTTTATGGAATTCATTAGTTGAACAGTTTTGTTCACCCTACTCAACACCATATCACTTATAAAATTCATATCCAAACTCACTGGACCTCCCAAAAGTTTAACGCCATTAGTAGGTCTACCAATATCAAGAGGGAATACACCATCATCAATGCTTCTAGGATCAATAAAAGGCCAAAAGACCTCCGTCTTCTTTATATTGAGATGTAAACCCCTACTTGGCCCTTTAGTTTGTATTATGCTCAAAGCCTTGGCCACCTCAAGTGTATCACCGATAATTGTACCATCATCAAGGTACCAGGCGTGTAAATCAAGCTTACAACGGGAAGCAATAGACTTCACAAGGGGATGAAGTGTCAGTGCAAACAACAGGGGACCGAGCGGGTCGCCTTGCTGGACACCGAGTGCAGATGACAAAATATATTGGTCATAATACAGTCCAGCAGGCCTTGTGTATCGAAATTCAACCCAACGAGAAATACCTGGAAAATGAAGGCGCACTTCCTTGATGAGATGAGATCGACACACCATATTGAAAGCATTAGAGAAATCAATAAGCAGCATTGACATCTTGTCTGAATGACCTTTCAACTCTAGGAGCCCATTTATAGCGTGTAAAATACTCTCACCTCCAACTGGCACACCCACACCAAATTGGTAATCCCCAAAATAAGAAGCCATGTCTTTGACAACTGAAAGCAACCACCTTAGAAACAAGTCTTCGCCAAATAGTACCAAATGCAATGGGCCTAAGTCCACCATCAGGTTTAAGCAATGGTGTTAGGGGTGCACTAGCTATGAACTCGCCTAAACCATTTGGGCATTTACCAGCCAACCAAAGGTTGAGAACACCTGTAATCGACGAAAGCAAATCATCCGCGACTACCGTTGCTGCCCCACTCATCACATCGCATAAGTGTTGTGCACGTAATCCATCCCGGCAAAAAGAGGTACCTTTTGGGAAGCTCTTGAAGGCATTATTTCATATTATGTATGTTCTTCGGATTGCCATTAGTTAGGAGATTGTAGAGAAGGTAAATACCTTATAATTTAGGGGAAGAATTGATATTATTGCCTTTATTAGATTTAAATTAAATTAAAACAGAATAAAAAATAATTTAATAAAATTGGATAATTGTCTGTTAGAGAGGACCAATTAGATTAGTTTGTTACGTGCACACTCTTTAAAGGAGTGTGCACAAATTTGGACTCACTTTTTATCTTGTTCACCTTCTAGCACATTTAAGTGGACAGTTTGAGCCTTCTGCTGCCAAAAGAAAATACTAGCAATTTTTTCACTTATATAGTGCGGATCAGGATGCACTTTACTTAGCATGTGCATGGCTCCTCTTGTATCAAGAACCCCAGCATTGTTCGCGATGCTAAAAGAAGTCAGAGCACTTTCACGTTCAGCTAAATCGGCATTTAACTCGCAGCTTTTGTGTTGTTCTTTTGTCAGCCAAAGTGAATACTAATTATAATCAAACGGATAGATAGTTTCATTAAAGTTGGAAGAGAAAATGGAAATTAAGATGGTTGGTATCGAAATCATTAAAGTTTTAGAGTGTATTTGGCGCAAAATTTGAAAACAGTTTTTTGTTTTTGAAAACACTGAAAATAAAAAATGGTTGAAAACATGTGTTAGTAGAGTTTGGTGGAAAACTATTTTTATAATATGTTTTTCAAAAAAAAAATACACTAAAAAAAGGAAAAATAAAATAAATGTTGAAGTAATAATAGTGGTGGATTTCCACTACTTCATGTAACTCTATACTAAAGGATGCATGGTGCATGGAACTAGTACATGCATGTACTAATTCCTTTCTAACGCTACATTAAACAC
>JAJJMB010007708.1:12080093-12130308 GCA_023531105.1 Papaver atlanticum
TGTGGAATCACAAACGATGAGACGAAGGTGTTTGTGACTACTTTTCTTGCCTATCGGAGATATAAAATCTCGAGTCAAATATTTCAATTGAACTCAACACGATAGAAACAGCAAGATCAGAACACGCAACTACAAAGAGAATAGTTGGGTCTGGCTTCACAATCCCAATGAAGTCTTCAAGTCGTTAACCTACAGGGTCTCGAGAAGAAACCTAAGGTTAAAGGAGAATCGACTCTAGTTATGCAACTAGTAACACACATGAGGTGTGGGGATTAGGTTTCCCAGTTGCTAGAGTTCTCCTTTATATAGTTTTCAAATCAGGGTTTGCAATCCATGTTACCTAGGTAACAAAGCATTCAATAATCACCGTTAGATGAAAAACCTAATTCAACCAAGCTAATATCTTTCAACCGTTAGATCGAACTTAGCTTGTTACACACAAATGAAATGTACCCTCATTTAGGTTTATGTAACCATACCCAAACGTGTACACCATGTTGGTGCACAAATAGTTAACCGAGGTTAGCCATATGATTACTCTCATATCAACCTTATTCATCTTAACCATAACTAGTTCAAATGACTCAAATGAAACTAGTTAAAGAGTTGTTCAATTGCTATATTCTCATAGATTTACACAAGAACACAATTGAAGCAAAATCGGTTTGATTCACTCGAATCAATACATGAATATTATAGCCACGGTTTGCAAAGATTGCATTCCTTATTGATAAATGTTTAAGTTCATGTACACTACCGATTTTAGAAAGTAACCACTTAAGTATGTGTACTTCAGTAACCGGTTTTGTGAGTTTGGTTTTTCAAACTCAGCAGAAATTCACGGACGTGAACTTTCCGCCAGTACGTGTACGGGTACGCGCACTTAGGTAACTGAACGAGTTGGTTTTTGAAATCCAAAAAAAGCAGAAATTCTCGGTCGTGAACTTCCGCCAGTATGTGTACATACTTATCCAGTCTCCTTCAACCATTTTGTATACACACAAGTATGCATACTTTAGGTTCCCGGTTTTGGACTTATACACAAATGTGCGAACACACAATATGCTTATATCCAAAGAAGGTTACAAGATTCTAAACTCTTTATTTCAATCATTGAAACATTCTTCTATTATGGCAATAGCCGTTTTCACACACTATTAGCATCAAAGCAATTTTCAAGATATTGAAATAATCATTATCGAAACATTCCAAAACTTACACCAAATGATTGTATCACACAAACCATGTAAGATGTTACTCGGCAATTTTCTCATGATATAAGATGAACTTGGTCGAAGCGAAAGCTTACCAACACATATTTCGAGAAATATGTAAGCGAGATATACTCAGCTCGAAATCTCAAATGTGTATATAGAAAACTATATCGTAAAACGACTTATGTCTCAATTTAGGAGATATAGTAGAAATAAACTTTCCAAGTGATAGATGAGTTTAAGTCTCCACATACCTTTTGTTGATGAAGTTCCACAAGCTCTCCTTAGTAGTTCTTCGTCTTCAAGTGATAAATGCCGTGAAGTCTAAGCTCAACTACACAAACTATATCCTAGTCCGAGACATTTATAAATAGGCTATAAATCAAGACTTATAGTTTTGATCACTAACATTGACAAACATGCTTGAGATAACAACGCATGCGAGTTCGACCGAGCAGTGCTCTAACATCAGCTGCAACAATGGTGGATTCAAAGAAAAAAAATCAAATTTTCAACACATTGGCACCTTTACCTGAGTATTGGGAGTGCTTGTACAATCATCCTCCATTTTTACCAAAAAAAGTTCCCTCTCAATTTTTTCCACTCCTTCTACTCTCACCTCACTCACTCAAATACAAATAAAAATACACACTAATCATTTATCAAATAATCTTATGAATTTACTAATTATAATTAAGCACAAACCTGATTAGTGAGGGGTAGATTAGGTATTAGGTAAAATATTTAGATAAGGGGTGACCCTGATTTGATATTTGAATCCAGGTTTTTTCCTTTTGCTCTATCCCCAATTAGTTTTAGTATCCCCAATCGGGCGTTCAATAATTGAACCGGTTTTAAATTTTGGTTTTGCTTATAGTAACGTTGACAAGCGACATTTAGGTCAGAAAACTGCTTAGAGTCGGGAACCAAAAGTTTAGAACTCTCTCTTCTAACACCTCCTGAAGGTAGGTTTACTAGGGGTTTTAGGGTTCTGCACCGTCTCTTCTGTTTGATTTTGATTTTCTTCAGAAACAAACTGCAGCAGCAATCCTATACTAACGGAGAAAAATGAAAGTCAAGTGCATATCTCGTGCTGAAGAGGATTTTACTCGCGAACGCAGTCAAGATCTTCAGGTTCAATTCTATCCTAGAATATTTATCTCTTGCAACAATTCCCTCCTTTGTTTTTGATAAAGGTATTAATTATCTGTTTGTTGTATCAAACTAGCGAGTTTTCCGTAACTTCAATCCGATTTTGCGACCACTAGAAAGAGCTGTTGAATATCAACGGGCTGTAAATGCTGTCAAATTGGACAAGGTAAAGCTCCTGAATTGAATAGATTGTTTCCCTACTGATCCAAATCCAAAGTCTTTTTCAGTAGCAAGTACACTAGAGAATATCTCCAAAAAATATAACATAGTTTTTAGGCCGGCTTGTCAAGTCTTGCACAACTTGCACTACGGCAAGCAAATTGTTTCCCTACTGATATCATGTTAAAATTATTTGTTGTTTATGCTAAATTTCTTAATGTTGTTTGGCAATTAGATATTTGCCAGACCTTTCATTGGAGCTATGGATGGGCATATCGACGCTGTCTCATGTATGGCAAAGAACCCTAATCACCTAAAAGGAATTTTTTCGGGTTCCATGGATGGAGGTATTGAATATTCTCGTAGTCCTTAACTAAGTTTTTAGTTTAAGTAATTTGTGCCGCTGTAGGTTTTGATCAAGTACAGACTATAAAATCATTGTTTTGTTTTTCTCTTATTTGACAGATATTCGCCTTTGGGATATTGCCTCCAGGTATGTTTGACATGTTAATATCATCTTACTCATATATTTGGTTGTGCAAATGTAAATATTGATTCTGGTCTAAAGAAATGAGAAACGTTGTGGTTATTAAGTTGGTATGGCATAAGATTGTTCGTTTGAGCTAGATAGGGATAAAATGCACCCAATCAAATTTTAGTTCACCTGATGTCTAAGTTGTCTAAATATCTCAAATGCAGACGGACAATTTGCCAGTTCCCTGGACATCAGGGTGCTGTCCGGGGTTTGTCAGCTTCTACTGATGGACGTGTTCTTGTATCTTGTGGAACTGATTGCACGTAAGTTCCGAAATCATTTTAGAATATTATCTGGTTCTAATCTGGAAGTCGTGTGTGTGTATATATATATATATATATATAGTAAATCTCTTTTTACCCCTTTACCACCTTCAGGGTGAGGCTTTGGAATGTTCCAGACTCAAGTGTTATGAATATGGATGAATCTTCCGATGGTACTACTGAGGTAAGCACTGCTGTAAACTTGCAATACGTGTGGAAGTAGATGTGAATTTTATTTTTCTGATATAGATATTTTGTTACTTTTCAGCCGTTGGCCGTTTATGTATGGAAGAATGCTTTCTGGTATGAATGTTATTTTAACTTGCACCTTTTATAAGAGAAATCAGACTTAGTACTATAATCTTCTTAGATACAACTATTGGTAGATTCCAAACTTCATTTAATCACCTATTACTTTGGTGTTTGTTTCAGGGCAGTTGATCACCAGTGGGATGGTGCTCAATTTGCAACAGCTGGTGCTCAAGTTGATATATGGGATCACAATAGGTTTGCACCCTTTCTGATGCAAGTAATTTACATATGCCAACCTGCGTTATAACTTATATGACATAGTACATCTTGTGAAACAGGTCAGAGCCAATTAGGAGTTTTGAGTGGGGGAAGGATACTGTTATATCTCTTCGATTTAATCCTGGTGAACCAAATATTTTAGCCACATCTAGCAGGTATGTAACAACGGATGATTTAAGGCTATCTTTATGGTTTCAAAAAACGTTTTGAAGGGCTTCAGTTTGAAAACGCTTCAAAATGTGTGCTTCAATATTAGGTCTTATATTTGGGAGAAATAATGGGCTTTAAAACCCAAAAATAAGTCCTGACATTTCCTATTTTTGTTATAAAAGAAAACCTAAAAACTATTATTAACTCTCAACAAGCCCACTGTCCAGAGACTCCAAACTTTTCGTCTTCTATTCTAAAACTTCTGATCCTGTAATTGATAGTCAGCCTACCCTAGCTGAGAAATCCAGATTATAGTAAGTATTTATCTATATATCTATATATATTTTGTGAAGCTACGCTTCAATTACGTTTTAAAGCTTCGCTTTACGCTTTACTAGGATAGTGTATTGCCTTACGCTTTCGCTTTTTAAAACCTTGGCTATCTTATTTATAATGGACACTTGTGATTAGATTTAATTATTGTGTAATTTGAATTGTGTCACAGTGTATCTATATTTGATCGCTATAACTGACAATATGTAAATGCCATTTTGGTTTTGGTATATGATTTAGATGATTCTGGGGATGTTAACATATATACCGCTGTTTTAGCTTTTCAAAATGTGTTTTTGAGCTTGCTCTGATTTAACATAGGCTGATTTTTGTGCCCATTTGCAATGTTTAAAAAAGCGAAAGCGTAAAGCGATACGCTCTCCTAGCGAAGGCTAGACCACTGCTTTGAAGTGTTATCGAAGCATTGCCTCACAAAATATATAAATAAATAATTTACATATAAATTTATATAAAATTTCCTGACACAAAACCAAGTTACATAAATATTAGGCTGGATAGCCACTACAGAAGAATAGAACAGAAGAAGAAGAGGAAGAGAAGTGGTAGTATAGAAGAAGAAATGTCTGTAGGTTCTTGACAATTGGCTAGTTAAGAGTTATCATAGTTCGTAGTAGTTTTTTATATTACTTTAGACTTCAAAACAAAGTAGGAAACGTCAGGGCTTAATTTTAAAGTCCAACTACCCTTTTTTTCTTCAAATATAGGACCTCATACTGAAGCACAGTCATTGAAGAGTTTTTTTTTTTAACTGAAGCTCAAAAAAGCGAGCTTCAATACGTGCTTCAAAACGTTTTTTAAAATGCTGCCCGTTTGCAAGTCATTACTTCGTTTAGTGTCACATTGTGGAATAAAAGAAGAAGACGAAGAGTTGCTCATGTTGGTTGTTTTCCATTTTTGTGGGGGGTTTTCAGTGATCGCAGCATTACCTTATATGACTTGCGGTTGTCAACTCCAGTGAGGAAGCTGATCATGAAGGTATTTCTTGCTAATTGTCATATTAGAATTGTCTTATATCATTCTCATGTAGGATGTACTTTTCTGATGTTTATACTAAGAGATGCTGACATGAATTTGTTTTTCTGACAGACAAAGACTAATGCTCTCTGCTGGAACCCAATGGAGCCGATGAACTTCACTGCTGTAAGCACACAAATATAGGCCTATACAACATTAAACAAATTGTTAGTTTTTGTTCTTTTAGTCATAAGAGTGAATGTGTCTTTGCATTCTGCTTTGGTACTTTGTGAGGAATTCTCTTACTGGTGGACCCCATTGGTATAACCTAGTAACCCCAGCTCATCTTGAACCAATTTTACACCAGTCAGGACTACCAGCCATGTGATCAGTGTTTATTGTTTAGTTTAGTTGTCTCGGATGGTCTACTTTTGTTCCGTTGCACTGTTTCTCAAAATTCTCACTACTTTATTTAACTTAAATTGGCGAAGGCAAATGAGGATTGCAACTGCTACAGTTATGATGCTAGAAAACTGGAGGAGGCCAAGAATGTGCACAAGGATCATGTTTCTGCAGTGTAAGTTGTAGACTCTTTATATTTGTAATAAAACTTTCTCGTACTAGAAAGTAGTTTTTTCCCTAGCCATTTACTGAAGGATGTTTTTGCACTTACGCTTGGTTAAATTCAGGATGGACATTGATTACTCACCTACTGGTCGGGAGTTTGTTACTGGCTCTTATGATAGAACTGTGAGTTCTCTACTGAAATCATAATACTAGTTTGTTTAGGTGTTCTTATGCTGACAGATGATCTTATTTCAGATAAGGATCTTCCCATATAATGGTGGCCATAGCAGAGAAATCTACCACACTAAGAGGATGCAAAGGTTTGTCTGATTTAGAGTGACATAAGAGCTTTATGTCACTCCTATACCTAGTACTAATATATCGCTGTTCATATATCTTATGAACCCACCTTCGTTTCTCCTATGTAGGGTATTTTGTGTGAAATTCACCTGTGATGCAACTTATGTCGTTTCTGGGAGTGATGATACTAATCTGCGGTTATGGAAAGCTAAAGCATCAGAACAATTGGGAGTGGTTAGGATCTCTTCCCATGATTATTCGCATTTATATTACACACATGCCATGAGTAACCTAAATATTAAAACCTCAAAGGATTTCCCTCTGATAGAATCGTAATTTTCCTTGTATCTCCATGCATAAAAATGTTGCATCAGATGGGAACTTTAGCTCTAGAACGGTAATTTTCCTTGTATGACCATGCATAAAACTGTTGCATCAGATACGAACTTTAGCTCTAGCTTTGCTGAGAACTCTTGAATATTGTCTTTAAACCCTAAATGGAACATCTACAAGAAAATATAAATGAAGCATTTCTATGTGCTACACCTTCGTTTTTTACATGCAATCTTGCTCCCTCTGAATTCTAATGGTTGCTAACTCGCTTAACATCTAATCATATAACATGGGCAATCTTTCTAATGCAGATTGTTCCTAGGGAGCGTAAAAAACACGAATATAATGAGGCTCTGAAGAAAAGTTATGGAAACCTTCCTGAGATTAAGCGCATTAATAGGTATGTTATCCCATTGTGCTGTAAAAGACGAGTTTTAATTTATTTTTCTTAGAATTGCGGCTATACTCATTTGGCCTCTTTGAACGAATGCTTTGTTTTTTTTTGCTTTTTTTGCAGGCATAGACACTTGCCTAAAGCAATATACAAGGCGCGCAGTCTAAGGCTCACAATAACTAATGCAGCTAAGAAGAAAGATGACAGGAGGAGAGCTCACAGTGCCCCGGGAAGCATGCCAATACAGTCACAGCGCAAAAAGAGAATCATCAAAGAAGTTGAGTAATTCTCATAGTCTATCACAATCAAAGAAGATTATAAGTGTTACACTTCCTCCCTTGCACCAATTTTGGTAGATTATATTAATGTATTGCTCGCATTCTCTTTTGTAATCATAAACCCACTTGCAGCAGTTATGATGTTCTTGTAACTTTTATACCTGATTGCGAAAAGTTTATTTAAGCTAAAGAAAAGCTTGATGTATGAGTATTGACTACTTCAGAGTGATTAAAACCCATTGGCTTCCTAACTAATCTGGATGCTCGTGCAGGAACTTAATAGCCTCAGTCCCTCTCTTTCATTGGATTGCATATTGTTGGAAGAGCTGTATTCTTGCAGAAGTGATTCAACTCTTAACTTTTTTTTGTAAAATAATATAAATAAATAAATCACACCATATATTAAACATTAGGCAGCAAAATGTACGTCATAAGCCGTGTTATGTTTAGGCTCTTCAAAATGAAACATCGCTAGTCTACGTAGCCTACGTGTCCTGCAGCCAAGCAGCGGCGTTTCTACAATACAGTCGAACAGTTCCTTTGCTACGCTGCATACTTAACTGGTGCGAGGCTTGTTCGCTCTTTATTTTCCTATTCTTTTACTCTCAGAAAACTAGAAGAGAAAGTTAGCAACAATGGCGATCTACGCCGCTACAGCCAGGCCTGTCCTTCGTTCTGCTTCTTCTTCCTTTCGAAGTTCAGCAGCGAGGGTATCTCCTCAAGCAAAACCTAAATCTTCTCCTTCTGCTTCCTCTTTCTTTTCACAGCAAAAACCTCTCTCTCAACGCATTTTCAGGTAAGTCATTCTTTCGTCACTCCATTTTAGTTTTATTTGTTTTCTGATTAATGAATGAGGTTTTCTGTACTTCCGTAAGTAATTAAAAGGTCTCCTGTTGAAATGAGTTGTTGCGTGGATTCACTGATGCCGTTTCATTCTGCGAATTGGTCTTCTTTATTAATTTCGAAGCTCGGCGTCTTTAATCAACCCTACTTTTGGCTTCTTCAAGGTAATAACTAAATTGAAAGAATTTGTAATGATTTTTACTTCATGTAGTTCATCCCAATTTTCTCTTTGTTATGCTCTTAAGTTGTTTGTATGAATTCCCAAATTATAATAGTCATTCCCAAGGTTAATCTAAAACATCTTCCTTATGAAGATTCCATTATCTGGAGTTTTCATTTTCAGCCTTCCCATAACGGTTTGTCTTTATTGCATTATACATGCATTCTGTGTCTTCTTTGTTTATGCTGAAGCACCTTGAGTTGTTTAAGGTCTTCAGACTTTTCCAGGAAAGGTAGTTTCTAGTGAAAAAATTGAAGAATGTTAATTCTTGTGTATTAGGAATAAGGACTGTAAGATTGCAATAGGGAATGGGTCTATTACACCACATTTTAGCCGGTGTAATCTTAGATCTATCAAGATTTTGATTTCCAGAAAGTTCCCTAGCGCGGGTTTTTCTGATATTGCCATGTCTGCCCTTTTGTTTTACATTTTTAATTGGTAAGAGGAAAAATACTTCTCCTAGTGTAGGCCAAGATGAAACAAGATAAAAAGTTATTAAGTTCTGACTATGAGGCTTAGGAACATCTGGAAGACACTGTGAAGTAGTCATGTAGAAGTAGAACCAGAGATTCTTCTCCGTACTTAGTGGATTTGCAACATCTGCAGTGTTGCTATTGGAAGAATTATCTGATTATTCGACTTTGGAATTTGACACAGCTTAGAGCAAAAAATATGGACAATGGAGGAGAGGAAAACAACCATGCTATGGTTGAGGAGTGACCCTTAGATTGGATGTAGTGGTCAGTAGAAACTGCCATCCACCAGTGTCAGACATGTTGGCAGGACAATTTTTCAAAAGATGCAGTACCTTTCGTGGGTTCCAGTGTGTACATGTGTATTCCGTATGCAGGCTCGTGCATACAGCCTCTTCTAATTATAATAATGTATCATGTTTACTACCACCATTTTTTCAGTGAATGCATAATTTTTACTCTTTAGTGCCCGACTTAAGTTGATGTCTTCAATTTACTTAAGAGACATTGCATGGATGATGGATCGTGCCATACGTTCCACACCTTAGAAGAGACCATACATAATAGATGTATTCTAGATGTTTCATGTGAACCATATCGTACCATTTTGCACACCATTTGTGCTTATAATCACAATAAGTAGCTTCACCGTACTGACTTTTCTCTTTTCAACCAGCTTGCAAAGATGACTTATGAAATGAGATCAACCGAAGGCCTGTACTGATTTATTGTGTTCACAGCTTGCAATGATGATGTATGATGACCGAAGTGGTATGCACTAAGTACCAACCCATTCTGATACCGTTTTGCAGCAAGTTTTCGTTAGAAATAATTGACCCAAATGAAGTTATAGATTAGTTATTAAATTAGGTTTGAATCTGTACACGAACTTCTCTATTCACTGTCAATTTTCCATTTTCCCGATTTTGAGCTGCCTTGTCAAGATGCAATCAGAGTTCGGATTAGTAAAACCTGGGCTCTGTATTTAATTCATCATTTACTCTCTCGCTTCATTTGAACCATATCATACCATTTTGCTTCTTATCTGTGCTTATTATAATCACTATAAGTAGCTTCACAGTACTGACTGTTCTCTTTTCAACCAGCTTGCAAAGATGACTGTTGAAATGGGATCAATTGAAGACCTGTACTGATTTATTGTGTTAACAGCTCGCAATGATGATTTATGATGAATGTTGGCTAATGGATAGACCGAAGTTATATACACTAAATACCAACCCAATCTGATACTGTTTCGTTGCAAGTTTTCGTTAGAAATAATTGGCCCAAATGAAGTATATTATAGATTACTTGATTTTATTAGATTGGAATCTGTACACCGACTTCTCTGTCCCTTCTCCCGGTTTTCAGGTCCCTTGTAAAGAATGCAATCAGAGTTTGGGTCTGTAAGACCTAGGCTCTGTCTCATGGAATTCATCTTTTTTATCAGTATAAATATATGCAGCATTACCTATCTATTGTCTAGTTAGATTGTATCTATAATAACATAGAGTGGGTATGGCTCAATTTTGTTTTGGGGGAAGTGCTTAACCAGAAGCCTGGATATTGCCATATTGGTGTGATTGGCATCTCAATGCGGCCAAAAAAATTTAGCCTCAACTGCAAGATCTTATTACTGAAATCAATGTTGTTAATCTTCAATTCATGACTCGCCCCTTTTGTTTATGGCCGCGATCTTTTTGTAGACCTACCAGTTATCAGTAAACTCGGTTGTGAAGTCTTTTGGTGTCACCATCAACTTGACTCCAAATTTTTTCTGCTCAAAATTTTTATTTTTTAGACCATAAACAGTGTTCGCTTGGAAACTGCAAATGCAAATATTGGTCCGGTAAACTTCATAAACAATTTTTTGATGTATTAAAAAGTTTCAATCCTTCGCAGTTTGGGTTGCATCTGGCTATGAGGATACATAAAGTATTCGCTGAATTACATACTGCACCATTCACGTGGTTGCAAAACAAGCCAGGAGTAATAGCATTTTAAAAATGATCCAACAAATAGAAGTTTCTCGAGCTTCAGCCAAACACCAATTGCTAGCATCTTAATGATCCAGCCATCAGGACTCTCAGTGAGATTTTCTTCACAAGCCTACATTTTGCCGCTCAGCTAGGCTAAGCCTTGCAAGCTGTACCTGCAACTGCTTAATCCCATAGGAAGAGCAGCACAAGCAGTTTGGGAAACCCATTCCAACTTGCAAGGAAAAAAATATACCCATTCAATAATCCCATTCATTTGACCAAGTAATCAAACCACACAATAGAAACATAATAGATACAGCAACCTTATCAGGCAGAAAATATGAAGAACAATCACAGGAAATTCACTGCTGAACTAACAAAACAAGCAAGTTAACAGGAAACCAGATCACTAGATCTTCCATCATAAAACAACAACGAATTAGAACTTATTATTAACATTAGATTAGATAGATGTCTTACTTCCCCAGAGTCGAAGGGTACTATACCAACTAGAGAGATGAATGCAGCAATACATCCATCCAGCTTACCAAATGGATACTCTTAAGGTAAACCTAAAGCAAAACACCTATAAATATTTAATATAAGCAAAAGTATTACCAGAACCAGTGAGTTTTGTATACCACCACTAAACTTTTGTTCCATCCAAAAACTAATAAACTATACACCAATAGCATCCAGACAACCAACAAACAAGAAGGATTAAAACCAACCATGAACAACTTAAAGCCTTCTTTCTCCTGATCATATATATGCAACCGAAAACCAATCACTCTTCAGCGACATTCACCAACTCGTACTCAACCAAAGAGAGATTGTTATCCTCCTTCACCACAAACTTTGAAGGTTCTGTAACCTCCACACGACCCCATTTGTCAACTGCAAGCCTCATTGATCCCTTGAACATGTCAATCTTTGCGTTCCGCAGAATCACAGTACCTCCTGGCTTCATTAAATCAACTACAAGAAAGACAAATGCATACTAAGAAGGAGCAACAGAAATCTTAAGACCAGAAGTCTGAATTTAGAAAACAGAAATGCTACATACATGCAAACATTGGAAGAGATGAGCTATTCATTTCCAACAAAGGGATTCCAAAAATTGAAACAAATTCTACCACTAGTCAACCTCCAAAATATTACTTGTGAATATAACACCAAAAAGTACTGGATAAAAGCATAGTATCAAACTACTTAGCCCTACAGCAGGGCAAATGTTAAACTGGACAGCTCAAATTTAATAGAGGTCATACTAGAACATGGAATAGATTATATGTATGGGAAGCTACTATTAAAACACCTCCAGAATAACATTAAAAAGGTATTTATCAGCGAAACATCCCATAAATCTTCGATATTGGCTTCCCATGAATCAAACAAACACGAGAAAATCAAGTTTTGCCTGGGATTATGGAAGCCTTAACTTTTCATATCCAGAATCTACATCTGAACAATAATCGCAAGACATAACAACCCAAAATCTAACAGATCTTACAGCAGAAAACCCTAAAATCAAAAATAAAAGCAACCTAAAATCACACTACAAGTAATATACCCCATACGAAATTATACACAACCCTTTGCAGGAAGATTCATTAAATAGACAACAAAGACATCAAACTACCCCTACTGTTGATGAATTCCAAACCCCTCCACAAGAACTAGTAAAAAGAACTAAACATATATCTTCTTACCATATGAGATCAAATAATGCACTTACATTCCAAACAAACTATAAGCCGCTACGAGTATACAGAAACAAAATCAGCCTAAGCAAACAATGAATGAGAAATTAGGGTTTTATATACCTTGTTCATTACGAGCAGTGAAAAGGATGGTACCAGTTTCATCACCAACAAGACATTCAGCGATACGAGTATTACGGAAATTCTGAGTTGCTGATCGACCTTTGGGCATAACAGATTCAGAACTCACAACTTTAACAGTTAAGTTATGACCACTGGTACCAGGTTTCAATTGATCAACCTTGATGAATACTGGCTTCCTCTTTTCTGGTTTTGCAATGGATTGTTGAGCAGTTGGTTTGGTCGCCATTGTTGTTTTGCTGGTGTTTTTTCTAAAAAACCCTAGAAACCCGAAAAGATGGGCTTGTTTGATTGGTGAATATATAGTTAGAAACAAGGAAACCCTAAAAATGAGTAATGAATGAAGAAGCAGTAGGGTTTCGTTGTTTGGTGTCTCTAAAAATTTCGGACGCTTTAAATTCCTCTTTGTTTCTCATCTAGGAAGATAGGAAGAGATGGATGGTTAGATTTGGTTGTCAAGAGAATACCCCTCTCTCTGCCCACAAGTGAGAACAAATACCGAACCCTGTTTTAGAGCATACCTGCAACTTCCAGGGCATACAAAACAATAGTCCCACCTAGGGTGACCTCATAAGGGTTATCTAGTGGGTAATTTGATGTCTTTGTTGACTCCAAAACAATACCAGCTTTCTCAAGTTGACTCCAAAAAAATTAGTATTTTTTATCCCTCGGAGTTATTTGTGCAAGGTCAATCAAAATAGAGGGTATTTATAACATTATACCCTTAAACCGTTTAAATTACTAATTTATTCCTATCCTTCATATAAAAACCTAAAATCAATTTAAAAAAAATTAAAAGTCAGTTATCTAAACATTTCTTCTTCTTTAGCCGAACTCTACCCCTCACCAGAAAAAAAAAATCAGTGCCGTGATTAATCGTTGATTTGTGAAAATTTGATCGTTGATTAAACTCAACTACATAATGGTTCGTACAAAGAAAAAAAAACAGGGAATAAGCATTCTAAATCGTCTTCTAATCCATTAATTGAAGAAGAAGAACCAATTGAAGATGAAGGTGTAGAAACTGAAATTGAACCAGAAATTCTACCAAGTGAAGCACCAACTCCTGAAATGAGGATAAGAAAGTAAGTTCTACAAACCCATCTCTCTATTTGTTATTTTTCATCGATTGAATTGGTTTAATTCCTGAAAAACTAGGGTTTTTGACGGTTACAATAATGTGTTCGGCTCAAAATTGAGTTGCGTTTTGAGCCGAACTGTTCTTGAACCTGAAAGTGTGTATGAACAGTTCGGCTTAAAAATAAATGAATTTCACGCTGAATATATATTGTTTAGAATTCATAAATCGTATATTAAGGATAGTTTTGTCGATTCAAAATCTCTCTTCTCTTCTCTGCGAATCGGCGACACAGATGAGTTAACTCAGTTTTCATAAAATTCTCCATAGATTTTAATCTCAGTCTTGCATTTGCAAATTATTATCATGTTTATTCTCGTTTGCTAACTTATAAATTTGAACTTTTTTCTTCATATTCTTCTTTTCCCTCATTCATTCATCTTTAGTTCATTTTCTTTGGTTCATGATTAATATGAAACACTAATCTTTTTTTGTCTTTTTCAATATGTGTTTATAGTTTTTAGTGTCTCTAATGGCGTTTGCCTCTTTGTATATTGTGATTAAGGCGTTTGCAGAGCTTGTTATCATACGTTTGATTGAGAAGTTTGTTTGTGATGAGATCAGTAGCAAGAGTTTGAAGAAGGAAGTATCACGATTCAAATCGCCGAGTCAATATTACCATAAATCCCGCTTACTATACATTTTGAATTTTATAAAATTCAAACAAAACAGTTACCAAACTAAGAACTGTTTCCTTTTTCTGTTAGGCTGGTCAATAGCCAGTTATTTTCATCTCTATATTAAGGCAGATATTCGCTCAATCAGTTTTAATGAGAATTATCTCAAAATATATGATAATATTCTGTTTAATAATGCCTTCAAGATCAATCTATATAACTATCCTTTCTACCCAAAATTCTATGATAAAACCTTTCCTCTAAACCCTACAGTCAACTATAACTCAACTATGGATGGTGAAGGGAGCGAGCCAATTTCTGGTCTAGCAAACAAGTTTAAGTAAGCTTAGTTGGATCTAGGTGACACTAATGAGGTTGTTATTTGCAAGCAAGCTACAGTAGAAGGTGAAGAAGAAGAAAATAGTTGGGAGGCTAGTGCCATAGAAAAAGTTATCATTGAAGGACGCATGCGCATTGAAACTGTTGAAAAGTGGATAGGCTTTACATGGCCTTTTATATCTTATGAAGAGCTCAGAATTGTAGAAGTTGATCCAAATATCATGATCTTCAAGTTTAGCAAATGGGATTTATTGAACAGAGTCATTAATGAACGACCCTGGAGCATTAATAAGCAACTTCTTGTGGTCCATGATTACATCCCTGAGATGGTTTACACAGAGAAACACTGGGTTTTCAACACTTCTGGATCCAGCTAAAGTTCTTACTTCCAGAACATGTGAATATTTCTGTTGTTACTAAGATAAGAGAAATTATGGGAGAAGTGGTGAGCATTGAACCAAAAGATGTGATTCCTATTGGAAGTGATCCAGTTAAGGTTTGAGTCAATATTGATCTTACAAACCCATTAAGAAGAGGAGTGAAAGCAATCACCAATGCTGGTGTTACTCGTTGGATGAAATTTTTCTATGAACGTCAGCCTAGTGGAATATGCACATAATGCTACATTATTAAGCACTGCAAAGTCGCTAGTAAGGATGCTGCAAACTTTCCGGCTAAAGCTCATGAAAAGCCATATTTCTTTTGGAAAGCTAATAGTATCAGGAAAAACATTGTTCCTAGCTCAATCTCAAGTGCTCCAGCAGCAAGGAAGAATACAAAAAGCTACATGAAATCAACTATCTTTGTCCCACCAAAGGATGGTGTTACTGTGAACATGAATTTTCTTCTGAAAGAGACTTTTAATAAGGATGGTGAAGATTCTACCATGCTTGGTAAAATACATAGAGCTATGATCATCAATGAAAATACTGAAGTCAATGGTGCTACTGCTCTTTCTTCTACAAGTACTGAACTCATCATAAACATTCAAACAGCTCAAAGGGTCACAATCAGAGACACTGTAGCTAATAACGCAAAAAAGGAAAAACGGGTTAATTCTAATCTTAAAACTTTTCAACTTCAACATTTAATTTTAATCTCTAGAAATTGGTTTTACAATTCCTAGGTGTTTTTCTGTTAATCATTGGCTATTTATTGCTTTTTCCATGCAGTTCTAAAAATCTACGTAATTTTTTTATTTTTATACATAAAACTCATCTGTGTAGCCACAGTCTCATCCTCCTTAGCCATAAAATTACTTTCATACCTTTTTTTTCTCTCTTAGTTGTAGACATGAAAGTTATCTCTTGGAATGTTCAAGGGTTCAAAAATTATGATACTAGAAACCATTTGAGTGACCTGATTAGAACCTAAAATCCAGATATTATCTTCCCATGTGAGACAAAAATTAGTAGTCACAAATGCATCCCTCTATTAAAGCAATTCCAGTTCCCCAACAATGCTTTCATAGAACCTAATGGCCTCTCTGGAGGATTAGTTCTTCTCTGGAAAGATGGTTTCACATGTGACATTGTTGATAAGTTTAATGTGGTTGTTCAGACTGACCCCAGTAAACCAGAAATCCTGTTAAATTGCATGTATGGCTTTTCAAACTATGCTAGGAAAAAAGAATAATGGAATTTCATCCACAAAATTAGTAGTGAAAACAACAATCCTTGGCTAGTCATATGAGATCTTAATTTTCATTCACCGATAATGAAAATGATACTTCTTCTTCTTCTTCAGATGTTTGGGTGAATAATATGCTTTCCACCTGTGGACTAGAAGATATAGGCTTTGTAGGAAAAAACTACACTTGGACCAACAACAATATGGGCACAGGCACTAAAAAAATCTAGAATTGATATGGCCATTGGCAATACCAGCTGGACTTTAAACTTTCCTAATAGTAAGCTTCATCATCTTAACCAAGTAAGTAGTGATCACAACCCAATCATGCTAGTTTCTGATACTAAAGTACCTAATTGTTGGAAACCTTTCAAGTTCTTCTTAACTTGGCTTAATGATAAATCTTGTGCAAATGTTATTGCTTAAAAAGCGGGGGTCTAACAACCACACCCAATATTTCGTTTGACAATCTGAATAGAAAAACTCCAATATACTTTCAAAAGAATCAACTAGACAGTCAGACTCAATCTAAAGAAAAGTATATCAAAGAGTTTTATATCTCTATCCCTTAATTCAATCTTCAATCAGCAAATAGGAATTTGCGAGCCTGATTGAATATAAGAGAAATAACTTGAACGGTACCAAAGACCAATGTTCAAGAATCAATCAATTTCAATCAACAACCAATGGTTGGATTTACCAATTAATCGATTCAACGCACAACCTGTGATATTTCTATTATATAAAAAAATATAATGCGGAAAAGAAATAACACAGACACCAGAATTTTGTTAACGAGGAAAACCGCAAATGCAGAAAAACCCCGGGACCTAGTCCAGCTTTGAACACCACACTGTATTAAGACGCTACAGACACTAGCCCACTACCAATGAACTTCGGACTAGAATGTAGTTGAGCCCTAATCAATCTCACACTGATCAGGGTACAGTTGCCCTCCTTACGTCTCTGAACCCCAGCAGGATTCTACGCACTTGATTCCCTTAGCTGATCTCACCCACAACCAAGAGTTGCTACGACCAAAAGTCGAAGACTTGATAAACAAATCTGTCTCACATAGAAAAGTCTATTGGAATAGATAAATCTATCTCCCACAAAAATACCTACAAGTTTTGTTCCGTCTTTTGATAAATCAAGGTGCACAGGAGCCAATTGATAAACCGGACTTATATTCCCGAAGAACAACCTAGTATTATCAATCACCTAATAATAATCTTAATCGTATGGTAGCGAAACAAGATATTGTGGAATCACAAACGATGTGACGAAGATGTTTGTGACTATTTTTTATCTTGCCTATAGGAGAATCAATCTCGAGCAAATCTTAGAGAAGATAGTACTCAATACGATAGAACAGGGCAAGATCAGAACACGCAACTACAGAGAAAATAGTTGGGTATGGCTTCACAATCCCAATGAAGTCTTTAAGTCGTTAACCTACAGGGTTTCGTGAAAAACCTAAGGTTAAAGGAGAATCGACTCTAGTCACAACTAGTATCACACATGAGGTGTGGGGATTAGGTTTCCCAATTGCTAGAGTTTTCCCTTATATAGTTTTTAAATCAGGGTTTGCAATCTAAGTTACCTTGGTAACAAAGCATTCAATATTCACCGTTAGATGAAAACCTGATTAGACTCAAGCTAATATCTTTCAACCGTTAGATCGAACTTAGCTTGTTATACACAAATGAAATGTACCCTCATTTAGGTTTGGGTAACCGTACCTAAACGTGTACACCATGTTGGCTCAATAATAGTTAACCGAGGTTATCTATATGAACACTCTCATATCAACCTTATTCATCTTAACCACAACTCGTTCAAATGACTCAAATGAAGCTAGTTAAAGAGTTGTTCAATTGCTATATTCTCATAGAAGTATACAATAACACAATTGAAGCAAAATCGGTTTGATTCACTCGAATAAATTCATGAACATTATAGCCACGGTTTGCAAATAATGCATTCCTTAATATATAAATGTATTAGTTCATGAGCCAACCGATTTTAGAACTTTAACCACTCAAGTATGCATACGGGTACACATACCTAAGTAGCCGGTCTGAGTTTGGGTTCACCAATATGCGAATGGGTACGCATACCTAAGTACACTTCCAAAACCCAACAGAAATTCCCGGACCTATACCTCACGCAAGTACGCGCACCGGTATGTGTACTTGGTACCCGGAATTCTACAACTACAAGTACGCATACGAGTATGCATACTATAGTTCCGGTCATGGATCACATACATGCAAGAATGAATATTATGTTCAAAATCCAATAGTTCTAAACTCTTTTTCAATCATTGAAACTTTCTTAGAGGATGACAATAGCCGTTTTCACACACTATTAGCATCAAAGCAATTTTCAAGTTATTAAAATAATCATAACGAAACATTCCAAGTCTACACCAAATAATTATATCACACAAACCATGTAAGATGTTACTCGGTGATTTTCACATGATCATCTTTTGATTTTCGTCAAGAATATAAGATGAACTTGGTTGAAGCGAAAGCTTACCAACACATATTTCGTGAAATATGTAAGCGAGTTAAACTCAGCTCGAAATCTCAAATGTGTATAATCGAATACTATATAGTAATACGACTTTTGTCTCAATATAGGAGATAGAGTAGAAATAGACTTTCCAAGTGATAGATGAGTTTTAGTCTCCACATACCTTTTGTTGATGAAGTTCCATAAGCTCTCCTTAGTAGTTCTTCCTCTTCAATTTATGAACGCCGTGAAGTCTAATGCTAAACTACAAAATCTATCCTAGTCCGAGACATCACTATAAGTAGACTAGAAATCAAGACTTATAGTTTTGATCACTAACATTGACAAACAAGCTTGAGATAGCAACGCTTGCGAGTTCGACCGAGCAGTGCTCTAACAATCTCCCCCTTTGTCAATTTTAGTGACAAAACTATCAATACATATGGATTACAAAATAAAAAAACTTTGTAGCTTCTCATCCAAATGCTTGATCTCCTTGGTTCTTCAACATTACTCGAAATCTTCGTCACTTCCAAGTACTCCAATGATTCTAAATGTGTTCAACTCAGCATCAAAGTTGTTGAAGATCCGTAGCTATAACAATGAGAAAACAGTTGCTCTCAATCATTGTTATACACTGTCATAGTATTATCACACAGCATCAAAGTTCAATTGTATCACAACTTTGACAACAATACTATGGTGATATATATCACTCCCTCTTAGTCAATACTTCATCTCATAATGCAAACCACTCCCCATTACATAATGATCCGTAAACCATATGTATTTGTAGTATGAACTACACATTAATTCTCCCCCTTTTTGTCAATATAAATTGGCAAAGGTACGAAAACTAGTGGGATCCTCATGAAATTTTCATAGAGATACTTCATGACTAAAAGAGAACAACATACCAACTTATTTCGATGATTTCACATAGTCGAAACTTAGTGTATTCATCAAGGAGTTTATAAAGATACAAGATAACTCCTACAATATCCACAGCCGCACTCCCCACAAAGATTTGGCAACTAAGCACAAGTTCAATTTAGAACTCTCCACCATAAAATATCATTCCCGAAAGAACAACAAGAGCGACCTTACTTTTATGAGAAAAGAATGATTTCTTTGGACATTAACAAATCACATGAAACATGAATTTGTATCCAAAAATATCAATTGAATTAACTACAAGGAAAATGATCAATTCAATTGGCCATGCTCAACATAAGAGAACTTACGGAGCCACACAGTACATACACAAGGATGTGGATCAGGGAAAGACCAATACTGCGGAATAATCAAAGATTCATTCTATTTTTCATCACTATTTGCACAATGACATATAATAGACTTAATCTTTGTAAACAAAAGTTCATCCTATCTTCCATCAATATTTGCATAATGACAGAATAGGCTTAACTTTTGTAGTCAAAAGTTCATACTATCTTTTATCAATACTTTCATACCGACATATAATAGTGTTAACTTTTCAACAAGTATGGGACAGTCAAGGTTCACGGACGTAAACAACATATCCCATAACAATTTGCAATATATAAAACCATAAAGATTAATACTGCAAAAATCATCTTCCAAATAAACTTTAGAATTTGAATAAATAAATCTAAAAACATTGCAAGATGAAAAACGTTGGCAATAGCTATGTGTACTCACAATAATGGCTATTCCAAACCCTAGTTATCATTCTTAAAAACATAAGAATAAATTCTCATAAGAAGTTTCCTAGATATTGAGACCTCTGAAAAATTCTTTATCGTCCCCGAACTCCTTGCCGTCAACAACCATAGGAACATAAGGTTCATGAAGAAAGGAGTCAATTCCAACAAACCTTTTGAACTGATGCTGAACCAGGGCCTTATGAATTTCGAGATTTCTCAAAACAATAGCCTTTATTTGCTGAATCTCCTTCCTTGTTTCCTTCAACTCTTCAAGAACACCAGAAAACTTATGAGAATTTGAAGGAACATCTCTTGGCTTCCTCACATTCCTTCTTTTTCTTTTCAAAGTCTGAGGTAACGGAGATTTATCTTTTTCCTTCATGATTGATGGCTTAAAAATCATATTAACATCTTTTCCATCAGAAGACATAACGCTTGGAGTATCCATTCGTACGGAATTGTGAGAGGAAATCACAAGATAATCTCAACAAGCAGTCTAATGATAAAAAGAGTTTCAAGAGAAGGAAAAAGGAATGTAGGGTTACGGAACCTTTAAACACACAAGTTCACGCACACACAACTCTCAACCCTAAAAAGGGTAGAATTGTCGAGAATAACCCTCTTTTATTTATTAAACAGGGAAGTCCCTTCCAATATAAATTAGATATGAAAAGAAGGACGAATTCCAGACTTAACAAGAGAAAGAAAACAAAATAAAACACTTCTCTTTTATCTGAAGCCTGAGGTGTGCACAATCTTGTCTCTTTTGATCAGGCACATGAGACAAGACGCACCAACCAACATAATTAAGTTGTGCTGGGGTGAACAATAATCTGTCCACTGTAACCTTTTTGAAAGGAATTCATAGAACCCTGTTTCACACAATGTTTAGACCATAATTTTCTCTCTAGTGGTCTAGTCTTTTCTTTGGAAACTAACTTCTTTGAAGAAGAGATGAATTTACATACCTCTGATGATTTTTGAACAAGTTTGAGCTTGTTTGCTAATCGATTCGCTCTTCGTTGAAGTTTGTTGACGTATCTTACTTTGTGTTTGTACTTGAAACACTTTGAAAGTTCATGACCTTTGAGAGAACAATAAGAGCACGTCAACATGGAAGATGATTCAGATGCCCAAGATGTGTAAGCAGCTAGACACATGGTGGAACCTGAAAAATTAGAAAAAGAGTTTCCAGCAGAAACAGATAGATCCATTTTTTCTTCCAGACCGGTTGAGATTTCTTCTGAAAGAATATCAAGATTGATGTATGTATTGCTACATCAAAATCAATATTTTCACAAAAAAGTGCAACACTTGACTTTTGGTCTTCATTAGAGTCATAGTTGTCAGACATTTCATCAAGAGTTGTAGCTAGACCTTTGTTCCCAGTGTATTTTTTACGATTTGGACACTCATTTGCAAAATGACCAAAACCTTTACACTTAAAGCAATGTGGCATATCCTCGTCATCAGTCTCATCAATATCCCTGTTTTTAGGAGGAACACGATTATGAGGTTTAACTGATGACCTAGGTTTATCTCTGGAGAACCGTTTACTTCTCTTCAAAAGAAGATCCCTAAACTCAGATCAGCCTCAGAAAGATCATCTTCAGAGATGCAAACACTTTTACTTTTGTCAAGTAATTTAGTGTTCTTTTGTGCTTTGAAAGCAACATTCTTTCCGGATTTGGATGTATTCTCATTATCAAAGATCTTTAACTTCCCAACCAGAGTATTTCTGGAAAGGGTTGCAAGGTTATTACCCTAAACGATGGCATGCTTCTTAGAATCGTATCTGGATGGCAACGATCTGAGAATTTTCATCACAATGTCCTTTTCAGGAATAATTTTACCTAATGCAAAGGATGCATTAACAATTTCAGACACTTTGTGATTAAACTCATCAAATGAATCTACATCCGCCATACGAAGGTTTTCCCAATCAGAATTTAGGTTTTGAAGCCTAGCTTCCTTTTCACATATATTCCCTTCAAATATGGTTTCTAAGATATCCCAAGCATCTTTAGACGTTGTGCAAGTAGTCACATGATGCTAGAGCTCTGGGGTAATTGCATGGATGATAGCATTTAATCCGTCAGAATTTTTCTTTGCAGCAAGAATCTCGGCAACATCATATTTACCAATATCCTTTGGAACTGTTACTCCGCCTTCTGTAACTTCCGGAGGATCATAGCCATTAACCACATAAACCCATGATTGAAAATCACGCGCTAGAAGAAAGGTGCGCATAGCAATTTTTCACCATAAGTAATTTGAGCCATCAAAGACTGGTGGTACGTTTATAGAGATAGCACTTATTTCCATATTTAGATCGCTACAAACACATACTTATGAGGTCTTTAATGTGTTTGCCTGCTCTGATACCAATTGAAAAAGCGGGGGTCTAACAACCACACCCAATATTTCGTTTGGTAATCTGAATAGACAAACTCCAATATACTTTCAAGAGAATAAACTAGACACTCAGACTCAATCTAGAGAAAAGTATATCAAAGAGTTTTATATCTCTACCCCTCAATTCAATCTGTAATCAGCAAATAGGAATTTGCGATCCCGATTGAATATAAGAGAAATAACTTTAACGGTACCAAAGACCAATGTTCAAGGATCAATCAATTTCAATCAACAACCAAAGGTTGGATTTACCAATTGATCGATTCAACGCACAACCTGTGATATTTCTATTATATAACAAAATATAATGCGGAAAAGAAATAACACAGACACAAGAATTTTGTTAACGAGGAAAACCGTAAATACAGAAAAACCCCGGGACCTAGTCCAGCTTTGAATACCACACTGTATTAAGGCGCTACAGACACTAGCCTACTACCAATGAACTTCGGACTGGAATGTAGTTGAGACCTAATAAATCTCACACTGATAAAGGTATAGTTGCGCTCCATATGTCTCTGAACCCCAGCAGGATTCTACGCCCTTGATTCCCTTAGCTGATCTCTACCAAAACCAAGAGTTGCAATGAACCAAAGTCGAAGACTTGATAAACAAATCTGTCTCACACAGAAAAGTCAATTGGAATAGATAAATCTGTCTCCAACAGAAATACCTACAAGTTTTGTTCCGTCTTTTGATAAATCAAGTTGCACAAGAACCAATTGATAAACCAGACTTATAGTCCCGAAGAAAAGCCTAGTATTATCAATCACCTCACAATAATCTTAATCGTATGGTAGCGAAACAAGATATTGTGGAATCACAAACGATGTGACGAAGATGTTTGTTACTACTTTTTATCTTGCCTATCGGAGAATCAATCTCGAGCAAATCTTAGAGAAGATAGTACTCAATACGATATAACAGGGCAAGATCAGAACACGCAACTACAAAGAAAATAGTTGGGTCTGGTTTTAGAATTCCAATGAAGTCTTTAAGTCGTTAACCTATAGGGTTTCGTGAAAAACCTAAGGTTAAAGGAGAATCGACTCTAGTTGCAACTAGTATCACACAGGAGGTGTGGGGATTAGGTTTCCAAATTGCTAGAGTTCTCCCTTATATAGTTTTCAAATCAGGTTTTGCAATCTAAGTTACCTTGGTAACAAAGCATTCAATATTCACCGTTAGATGAAAACCTGATTGGACTCAAGCTAATATCTTTCAACCGTTAGATCGAACTTAGCTTGTTATACACAATGAAATGTACCCTCATTTAGGTTTGAGTAACCGTAGCTAAACGTGTACACCATGTTGGCTCAACAGTAGTTAACCGAGGTTTGCTAAATGAACACTCTCATATCAACCTTATTCATCTTAACCACAACTAGTTAAAATGACTCAAATGAAACTAGTTAAAGAGTTGTTCAATTGCTATATTCTCATAGAAGTATACAATAACACAATTGAAGCAAAATCGGTTTGATTCACTCGAATAAATTCATGAACATTATAGCCACAGTTTGCAAAGAATGCATTTCTTAATATATAAATGTATTAGTTCATGAGCCAAACGATTTTAGAACTTTAACCACTCAAGTATGCATACGGGTACGCATACCTAAGTAGCCGGTCTGAGTTTGGGTTCGCCAATATGCGGACTGGTATGCACACCTAAGTACATTTCCAAAACCTAGCAGAAATTCCCGTACCTATACCTCACGCAAGTACGTGCACCGGTATGTGTACTTGGTACCCGGAATTCCAAAACTACAAGTACGCATACGGGTATGCATACTATAGTTCCGGTCATGGATCACATACATGCAAGAATGCATACTATGTTCAAAATCTAATAGTTCTAAACTCTATTTCAATCATTGAAACTTTCTTAGAGGATGACAATAGCCGTTTTCACACACTATTAGCATCAAAGCAATTTTCAAGTTATTGAAATAATCATAACGAAACATTCCAAGTCTACACCAAATGATTGTATCATACAAACCATGTAAGATGTTACTCGGCGATTTTCACATGATCATCTTTTGATTTTCGTCAAGAATATAAGATGAACTTGGTTGAAGCGAAAGCTTACCAACACATATTTCGAGAAATATGTAAGCGAGTTAAACTCAGCTCGAAATCTCAAATGTGTATAATCGAATACTATATAGTAATACGACTTTTGTCTCAATATAGGAGACAAAGTAGAAATAGACTTTCCAAGTGATAGATGAGTTTTAGTCTCCACATACCTTTTGTTGATGAAGTTCCACAAGCTCTCCTTAGTAGTTATTCGTCTTCAATTGATGAACGCCGTGAAGTCTAATGCTCAACTACACAATCTATCCTAGTCCGAGACATCACTATAAGTTGACTAGAAATCAAGACTTATAGTTTTGATCACTAACATTGACAAACAAGCTTGAGATAGCAACGTGCGAGTTCAACCGAGCAGTGCTCTAACAATTGCTAATGCATGGAATTCTAGTTTCAATGGCTCACCTGCTTTCCAGTTAGTCAGCAAGCTCCACATCACAAGGAAGATGTTATCTCTATGGAATAAGGAACATTTTGGGAACATGATAGACGCATTTTTGTGTCTAATTTGATCTCAATACTATATATTGGTGGCACTCGATTTCGTATTTATTATAGTGTTTTATGTGTTTGTAGGTATTTTTGGACAATAAACGTTTTTGGTGAAATCGGCTCGAAAAGTTGATGAAGGCACCCGGAGGACACCTACTATTCGGACTCTCAGTTTGGATAAGGGGAACCTCAATTACTAAGGGGCACCTTAATTCCTATTCATACCCCATTACTATTGGCACCCCATTACAGGATAGAGGGCTTATCTTCTCCATCGTTTGAAATAAAGAAAAGGCGGGAAAAAAGGTGATGCGGAAGAACAGATTTAGGGTTTGGTTTTTGAGCGAGTTTGAAGGAGATTCAATCGAAGAAAACAATTGGGCTGAACATGATTAAGCTAAACAGGCCTCTGGTATGGTGTTTTTATTCGACTGATTTGGGATGGATAATCGGGACTCGATGAAACAGAGGGAAGAATATCACGGGCCGTACTCTCTGGATGGGATTACAAGAAATTCAAGGAGATTTTTTTGAAGATTCTCTCTGCTTTTTGTTGAGATCGACTTGTAGTGGTAATACAGGGTCGGTAGGAGAGTTTGTTTGGAAAGAAAGAATATTTCTACGTGTATCTCGTTAAAACAGGGAAGAGTTTCTCGGGTATGTTAGTTTTGGTTATTTAGGGAAGGTACGCAAGTGTCAAGGAAAGATAATCCTCTGGGATTCTATATGTCAATTCATAAGAGTTTGGAAAGGTAAAAACAACTAGAGATTCGTCAACAGAGAAAAAAAGAAGGAAATATCTCGGTGACTGGCAGAGAAGAGAAAGGAGGAGATTTCGTGAAGATTTTATATCCCTGTGATGTATAAATAGGGTGGTTCGAGTCCAAAAGAGGTATATAGAGAGTTTGGGGGAGTTAGCAGAGACGAGAGAATCAAGAAAATCAAGTTGCAGAAATTTCTGCTGCTGCTGCTGTTCCAAGAACACAAAGAACATAAGGCTGAGAAAGCCTGTCGTTAATAAACCATGGTTTTTCCTCGGTTTTGCAACAGTCTTTCCAGCGACAATTGAACAGCGATTACAACACTTTTTATTTATGTATACTGTAACAGAGGATTGCAACGCTTCTCAGCTGTTGTAAATTCCTGGTTTATTTGATTTTTCTCCTTTTCATCATTTGTAAGCACTTTTGAGCGATGAATTCATATTTTGAGCGTCTTTCCAACATAATGAGCTAAACCCAAACACTGGGTCGACGGAGGAATCCGAATTTCAAACATGGGTAAATTTATTTAATTCTTTTTAAGACTTTTGCATTAATTTTAATTGAAATATGATTTGAATTAATTGGTTGTCATTTAATTTGATGAGGTATTCTTAGCTTAAATGTTTTGATACATCATGCTTAGGATTTACAACTAATCTTTTGAGAATCTATATTGGCAAAATCAGAGTCCATGTTAATTTTATTTATTGAGCTTTAATTGTTGAGAATAAATAAATTGAACCATATGTTATGAATTCGGTGAACTCCTAGTCCCAGTAACTCTCGCTTTTATTTATAATTTTCATTAAATCTTTAAATTTAATCTCAACAAAGTCCGAGTGAACGACAACCTATTTACCGTTATATTAAAATTACATCAATTTTTGGCGCCGCCGACGCGGACTTCTATTTAGGTTAGGTTTTAGATTTTTATTTTTTATAGGTTTATTTATTTTATTTGATTTCTTTTGTTAGATTTTATTCTGGGTATTTTTTTTTTTGGTGTGCAGGTTTTGCTGGAAACTAAAGGTGGAAAGTTGGACTTGCCTAAAAGAGCATAAAATCCCAATCTCTAATTTATTTTATTTTTAGATTTTATTTATTTGTTTAGTTTTTATTTTTGAAACTTTTATATTTTGTTTGCTTGTTTGTATATATTTTATATATATAAAAAAAAACAAAAACACAAACACGAAAGCACACGTGCACTTCATATTGCATCGTCTGGCACCGATTAGTAGGAAAACACGTGGTTTAGTACGGTGAATCCTTTGGGCGTTATCATCCAAAACACCACAAGCCTTAGCCTCGTACCTTTGACCAGTCTCTGACTGTAGGTATATTTTGCTAAAGGTAACCCAAGCCTACCCAAAATAGTGAACCCCAGCATTTGCATTTGCACGTGCACATAAAAATGTCGAATTGGTATTATAATAGCCAGTACAGTGAATACCTGACTGATTTTCAAAATGGACATTATCCTTATTATGACCATAGTGTGAATAGTGGTTGGGAACGCCCTTTTGAAGGATATGGGTCATACCATGGTGAGCCAAATTACTATCCACATGCATACCGGTCATACGAGCAAGATTCTTATACTTCTCCTCAACTAGAGTCGGTACGTAGGATACTTGAGTCTACACGTAAGTTACATGAGTCGGCATATAAGTCAGCTGAGAAAAATTACTTAGTTATGGACGAAAGAACTGTAACAATGAGTGAGCCTTCTTTAGAAGACACCCTTAAGAGGTTAAAAGAAAACATAGATCCAGCATTAAGAGAACTTTCTTTAGAACAGACCCTTGAGAGGATAGCTGAGTCGACACATAAACTTGAGTTAGAGGCACAAGAAAGAATTGCTCTAAATAATCTTAATTTCCAATATAGTGTTTCTAATAATACCCTTGAAAATGATGATAGTTATTTACATAATCAAGATGACGAGGTTAGAATTGGTAACACTACTTATTTAGATGAAGTTCAACCATTTTCATGTTATTATAATGATGACTATGATGAGGATAGTGCTGATGAAGAATCTGAAATATGTAGGCATAATGATCAGGAATTTGTTACTCCAATTGAGCTTTATAATGATAATGCTACTATTTCAAATCCAAATAATTTTAATGATTATTCACCTATTCAAAAGGACGAGGATTTGACTAGAGATACCCCCGTTTTAGACGATGTAGTATTTCCTTTTTACAAAGCTAATAATGGTTTAAAGGAACGAGTTTCTTCTGAGAATATTATTTTAGAGTCTAGCAATTTAGAAACATTATACTCAGACAAAGAAGATAGACTCATAGAGAGTTCAAATATGAGTGAGGATGCACCTCCCCATTATAACTTAGAAAAATCAATTGACCATTTTCAGGAATCTGATGACCTAGAAATTAGGGAGATTGTGTCTAGTCTATCCAGAGACACTGAAAACTCTAAGTTTGGGAGTGATTATCATTCTCCCTTTGCTTTACTGTTGACTCTTAGAAAGATCCCTCACTTGGGACTTTACATATGTTCCTCAACCATTTTAAAAGATTATCTTCATACACGTTTTCCTGAACCTAGTGATGTCCATAAGGAAATTCAGTTATTAGAAACCCATCCTCTAGTTGATGTGGTTTACCCAAGTTATGATACCCAGATTGATTTTGTTTTCCCACCAAATATTTTTCAACCAATTGTGGGAACGTATGAGTTTGAAATGTGTCAGTTATTAAGTTTTGAGACTAAGCCTAAGTACTTTAGGAGATTAGAATCGACACATTTGCTTAAGAATGACCACCACTCTCATTGTGGTCAACTGTGTGAGTCAAAACTGATTGACTTAGAGGATCCTCAATTATTCAGGTTATTATTATGTGCTTCTATTTTTTTCCAGACCGTAGAACCTGATTTTTCGGATCTTACTTATGAGGAAGGGCAACCTATGAAAATATTTTATTTAGACCCCTTTATTGAACCTGAACCTGAACCACAACTAGATGTAGTTGTATTAAACAGGAAACTAGGCAAGGGTGTGCTATGTTTATTCTTGGTTTGTTGCAGTTTCCTTTCGTCTGTGATAACACTTTTTAATGCAGATGACCCACAGTTGTTCCGGCTATTGCTTTATGATATGAGGTGATTAATTTTTTTCTTATGTCTGGCTGAAGACGTTAAACTTAGCACTTCTTGGGAGGTAACCCATGCTCATGCAACATGGTAATATCTTTCCTTAACTCTTTTGCTTCAAATGGTAATAGTTTCTCCTTGTTCATGCTTTTAATCTTATCTTTAGAACATTGAGGACAATGTTAGATTTAAGTTTGGGGGTATGGGAGAAACTTTTTAGTTGCATAATTATTAAACTCCAGAGCCTAGAAATTTATGCCTATTAAGGATGACACTAACCAATCTAATTGGATGGAAACATCTTGATTATAGGAGTTGAGGAACCAATCTGAGTAGATGGAAACATCTAAATAGAGTCTATTCATAAAAGCACAGAGCTCAGGTGTTAGAAATAACATGATAGTTTCACCGTATCTCGGAATCATCTTATTACTTCTGTTTTTGTTTTTGCAAATTTTTATGTTGATGTCTGCTGGGTTGAAATAGGGTGATTGAGTTACTAAAAAAAAAAAAAAGACCAGACCAATTAGACCAATCGGAATAAATATTAACACTTGGATAGCAATATGTGTGTGTTCTCCCTGTCTCCGTCGCCTAAACAAGCGTGGAACGCAGGATCCACGGGAATTACCATGTAATCTGCTAACAAGAAGCATACGCTTGGATCCAAAAGATCTAATCATGTCGTTAAAAAAAATAAAAATTAAAAAATTAAAAGTATAATGTAGTCGACCGCTGGTTCCCTTGTATATGCCAGCTGAGTTGATCTAGATTTAGGATTATCGACCACTGGTTCCCTTGTATATGCCAGTTGTGTTGATATTAGTCCATACCAGTATCTCAATCCATTAGGTCATAGGTTCATCTTGGCATTGACGTCCATTCGCAACTATTTATTTCTATTTCCATCTTCTTAATATTTTCATGTGATTTGTTTGATTCCGGATATTGATGTCCATAGTGCGACTATCTGAGTAGAGCTTTGTCACTTATATATGAATTTTAGTATGCTTGAGTGCAAACTCGTGTACAACAATTGGAATTTCGCATCAGGGTACTTCCGTAGTCGATGACAGTATGCCAACCAAGGAGATTCTTTAGTGCTATTCCAAGGTTCTGCGAAGATAGCTAGAGTCTGGAGTAAAGGTTTTGTGGGTACACCTCTAGTAAACCCTCCCGAGACTATAACTCGGACAAGTAGGGCCACCTAGGGGTTCAAAGGCTTGTTGCACATGCTAAGTGCAATCACGATTCCTGCGACAGTGAGTTAGGATTTTATTTTATTTTAGATTTTCTCGAGGACTAGCAAATAATAAGTTTGGGGGTATTTGATAGACGCATTTTTGTGTCTAATTTGATCTCAATACTATATATTGTTGGCACTCGATTTCGTATTTATTATGGTGTTTTATGTGTTTGTAGGTATTTTTAGGCAATAAACGTTTTTGGTGAAATCGGCTCGAAAAGTTGATGAAGGAACCCGGAGGACACCTACTATTCGGACTCTAAGTTTAGATAAGGGGCACCTCAATTACTAAGGGGCACCCTAATTCCTATTCACACCCCATTTTTATTGGAACCCCATTATAGGATGGGGGCTTATCTTCTCCATCGTTTGAAATAAAAAAAGGCGGGAAAAAAGGTGTTGTGAAAGAACAGATTTAGGGTTTGGTTTTTGAGCGAGTTTGAAGGAGATTCAATCGCAGAAAACAATTGGGATGAACGTGATTAAGCTAAACAGGCCTGGTATGGTGTTTTTATTCGACTGATTTGGGATGGATAATCGGGACTCGATGAAACAGAGGGAAGAATATCACGGGCCGTACTCTCTGGATGGGATTACAAGAAATTCAAGGAGATTTTTTTGAAGATTCTCTCTGCTTTTTGTTGAGATCGACTTGTAGTGGTAATACAGGGTCGGTAGGAGAGTTTGTTTGGAAAGAAAGAATATTTCTACGTGTATCTCGTTAAAACAGGGAAGAGTTTCTCGGGTATGTTAGTTTTGGTTATTTAGGGAAGGTACGCAAGTGTCAAGGAAAGATAATCCTCTGGGATTCTATATGTTCAATTCATAAGAGTTTGGAAAGGTAAAAACAACTAGAGATTCGTCAACAGAGAAAAAAAAAGAGGAAATATCTCGGTGACTGGCAGAGAAGAGAAAGGAGGAGATTTCGTGAAGATTTTATATCCCTGTGATGTATAAATAGGGTGGTTCGAGTCCAAAAGAGGTATATAGAGAGTTTGGGGAGTTAGCAGAGACGAGAGAATCAAGAAAATCAAGTTGCAGAAATTTCTGCTGCTGTTGCTGTTCCAAGAACACAAAGAACATAAGGCTGAGAAAGCCTGTCGTTAATAAACCGTGGTTTTTCCTCGGTTTTGCAACAGTCTTTCCAGCGACAGTTGAACAGCGATTACAACACTTTTTATTTATGTATACTGTAATAGAGGATTGCAACGCTTCTCAGCTGTTGTAAATTCCTAGTTTATTTGATTTCTCTCCTTTTCATCATTTGTAAGCGCTTTTGAGCGATGAATTCATATTTTGAGCGTCTTTCCAACATAATGAGCTAAACCCAAACACTGGGTCGACGGAGGAATCCGAATTTCATACATGGGTAAATTTATTTAATTCTTTTTAAGACTTTTGCATTAATTTTAATTGAAATATGATTTGAATTAATTGGTTGTCATTTAATTTGATGAGGTATGCTTAGATTAAATGTTTTGATACATCATGCTTAGGATTTACAACTAATCTTTTGAGAATCTACCTTGGCAAAATCAGAGTCCATGTTAATTTTATTTATTGATCTTTAATTGTTGAGAATAAATAAATTGAACCATATGTTATGAATTCGGTGAACTCCTAGTCCCAGTAACTCTCGCTTTTATTTATTATTTTCATTAAATCTTTAAATTTAATCTCAACAAAGTCCGAGTGAACGACAACCTATTTACCACTATATTTAAATTACATCAGAACATAATCCAGAAAGTTGACAATCTACAAAAAGAGTTAACTATACTTCAAGAGAAACCTCCAGATACAAGCACAAATGATGAAGTTATCTGCATCAACAGGGAATTGAGCAAGTGGCACAAGATAAAAAGTGAATTTTATCAACAAAAGTCAAGAGGTCATTTCATTAAGGACATGGACAACAACAACAATTACTTTCACACTAGAGTCAATAAGAGAAAAACAAGAAATAATATTGATTCCATCCAAGACTATGACAACAAATGGCTGCTTACAATGGAAGATATTTCAACTCATTTAACTCTCAATTTCAAAAGCATCAGTACTTCTACAAATCCACTACTGGATGAAGGTCTTTATATGGTACTTCCTACCATTGTTACTAATGAAGATAATGCTATTCTAACCAGAATTCCCTCTAATGATGAGATCCATATCACTCTTAAAGGCATGGAGAATTGGAGTGCCCCTGGCCCTAAAGGTTTCCAAGCTGGATTCTACAAAAGTCAGTGGCACATTGTTGGGGAAGATATTTGCTTGATGGTAAAAAGATTCTTTGAATCTAAACATATTCTTAAGCAAATCAACAAGACTTTTATCTCCCTCATTCCTAAGAAGAATAAGGCAGTCAGTGCAAGTGACTTCAAGCCTATAGGTTTATGCAATATTTCTTATAAGATCATTTCTAAAGTGATTATCAACAGGATGAAGACTATTATGGATAAGATCATATCTCATTTTCAAGCAGCTTATGTTTCAGGAAGGTTAATAAGTGACAACACTGTTATTGCCCAAGAGATCATACATTCCATGAAGAAGAAAAGAGGAGAAACTAGTTGGATGGCTTTAAAACTTGATATGTCTAAAGTATTTGACAGATTGGAGTGGTCTTTCTTGATTAAGGTGCTTTAATATTTTGGATTTTCGAATGACTTCTGTGAGCTAATTTATCAGTGTATTAGTACTACTACCCTATCAATCATGCTTAATGGTTTTCCATGTGAAGAATTCAATCCTACCAGGGGAATAAGACAAGGTGATCCTCTTTCACCTTATCTTTTTTATCTTATCAATGGAATATCTCTCAAGACATCTAACAAGTGCTCTAGAAGATAAGTCCATTAAAGGAATTAAAATGGCTGCTCTTTTGCCAGCCATTAATCATTTGCTTTTTGCAGATGACTGCTTGATCTTTACTCAAGCAAACCTCACTTCAGTTAATAATTTGTTGGAATTACTTCATACTTTCAGTTCTCAACCAGGGCAAGTAATTAATTTTTAGAAATCTGTAGTTCATTTCGGTAAGAAGACCAAGCCTGAAGTTGCTGAGACTCTTAGATAAATTCTTGGTGTTAAAATCATGAATTATAAAGAAAAGTATCTGGGATCTCTATTAATTCTTGGACACTCAAAACAAGATTCTTTTAAATCCATTAAAGAAAATTTTGAACACAGATTCTCTTCATGGCCAAGTACTTCTCTTTCTCAAGCAAGTAGAGGCACAATGATAAAACATGTTCTTGATTTTGTGCCTGTCTATCAAATGGATACATTCAAGCTCCCTAATAACCTTATACAATAGCTTACTTCTATTGAGATAAAAAATTTATGGGGCTACAACAACAACAGAGGTTCTAATCCCATTGCCTGGATAAATGTTTGTAAACCTAAGGATCTAGGTGGACTTGCTTTCATAGATCTGGAGAAGCTTAATCTAGCCCTCCTTAAAAAACTTGCATGGAGAATATGTAGTGACTCTAGCAGTTTAATGTCACAGGTGCTGGGAAGCAAATACTTCAAAGGTGGAGACCTAATACATCAACATATCATTGTTAAAAACTGTTCTTACGCATGGAATGGTATAGCAAGTGGTCTGGAGATTGTTAAGCAGAATTACTTCATGAAAATAAATAATGGGAGGAAAACTAAAATCTAGAGAGATAAATGGATTCCTGGTATGTCTCAACCACCCTCACCTATTAATGATCTTCATAGGTTCTATGAAGAAGTTGCAGAAATGTATTACCTGATTCTAATCAATGGAATACTGAGATGCTGAACACTTTATTTGACCCTGATATATCTTTAAAATTTCAGTCCCTCTTTATAGACTATAACAAGGAAGATGTAATGTTATGGATGCCTTCAAAAGATGGTAAGTTCTCTAATTTATAGTAACAGAGAAGTGCAAGTCAATGGTGTTGTTGTCAATCCAAAGGTATGGAAAGCTTTATGGAGTTGTCAAGCTGCTCACAGAATAAAGTTATTCACCAGGAAGTGCATAAGGAACATTAATACTACAAAAAGCAGGAGAGCCTTATATAATTCAGAAGTGGACACTCATTGTGATATATGTGGTCATGATGTTGAAGATATTGAACTTATTATCTTTGAATGTCGTCATGCCAGAGCAGTTTGGAGATGTATAAACATCAATATAGACGTTGTGAGAGATAACTACAATTCAGTGTCAGAATGGGTAATCAGCTGGTTTTCTTCAATAGAGTCTGAACAAGAACCTAGATGGTTACTCTCCCTTATGATTGACATTTGGATTATGTGGAAGGATATGTGTGATGTTGTCTTTCAGGGAGTTTTTCTAAACCCTCATACAACAGTGCATAAGATACACTATCATTTAGCTTCTCATATGCATTACATTGACCCATCACAGTATGTTGCACACAGTCCTAGCAATAATAAATCAGAATGGAATCCTCCTGTTATAGATGTTGTTAAATTTATTGTTGATGGTTCTTTCGATCAGGATACTAACCAGTTTGGTACGGGGATTGTGTTACGTGACCATACAGGTACATGTCTTGGAATCAAATGGAGCAATGGAGATGGAGTATTGAATCCAGAAGCAGTTGAGTGCATGGCAGTAAGGGAAGCATTATCATGGGAAAAGGAGAGGAAGTTCTCATGCATTCAAATTGAAGCAGATGCAAAGTTAGTTATTGAATCCATTAATGGGAACATTTTATTCATTCAATGAGAGAACATGAACTTAATAAAAGAGATAAAACACTTAATCTCTAGTTTTTTTTTTGTGAGTTTAAATATGTTAGTCGAGATGAGAATCAGGTCGCAGATGCTATTTCCAAAAATTTCAGGCAAACAACAATGCCACTTGAATCCTCTGGAAACTTTGATCCAGATATTTGTGGCCTTCTAGCAAAAGACCAAAACTTTACCAGATTCTAATAAAATTTAATTTTTATCAAAAAAAAAAAAGAATTCATAAATCGTATAGGTGTATAAGTTCGGATAGTAATAATTTTTGAATTTTAAGCCGAACAACTCTTTGTGTTAATGAATCAACTGATAGTTATTGAGTTTGGCTTATATTTGGTTTCTCATCTTAGCCGAACCTTTTGATTTACTTTAAAAATAATTCGATGGTAGTTATAGAATTGGGCTAATGTTTTTAAAGATTGACATATGATAACTTTGTTTAGTGTTGTACATTTTATTAATCTTTGCCGGTCGATAAAGTGCAAAATCGCATGACAAACATGAAGAAAATGCACGACACTTAACAAACACTATTACATTTCAATTGATATCTCTTACGGCCAGAGACTTGAGTTAATTCACCATTTTTCTTTTTTGTTCAATGTATTAATCAAGTTTTATACATGTTCTAGGAATAATGAAGTTAAAAAGAGGAAGAATATGAAGGTTACGCCTTCTAATTCTAAAACTCCCGATCCTCGAGGAGAAGGTCACAAAAAATTAGGAGTAGGAGGCAGAGGAACTGACAAAGATGTCGTGTTAGAAATTCATGAACCACTACCAGAGATACAAATAGAAGAAGAAGAAGAAAGAGATGGTGATGATTGTGACGAAGAGAAAGGTGATGATAATGAAGAACCTCAACATCAACCAAAACCCCGAAAAGAGAAGAAGCTTGTTGAACCACAGGTTATAGGTTTACACATTCCTTATAAGGACAACATAATCCCAGCTCGAGATGATGGTTTGCTCTATGGTCTTTCGGAAGATGGAGGAATGGTGTTGATCGGTTACGCCGAATCTTGGGCAAAGAGAATATATGAGACTCCTGATCACAACGATGCGGTCCGAGTATTGAGACACCAGAGGGAAGCAGAATGGAAATTGTCTGAGAGGTGGTTGCTTATGTATAATCCTCTGCTTCATGGCCTGCGATTCAACATGGACATCAGAAATGTGACTGAGTGACTATCTCTGCATTTTCCGAGAGATTTTTTTCCAGAGACTCATACGTTTCAGTTACCCTGTGGGGAGATGACAATCACTCTTGATGAGGCGAACAAGATTACAGGGATTAAAGTGAGGGGTAGAAGCATGGATGATGACTATTATGATATGAGTTGAGAGGAGGTATATATGTTGTTCAATGAATGTCTTGGTTGAGATCCATACAAGACTGAACTTGAGTTTTGTCGCTCCGTTAAAGATGTAATTAATTTTACTTAGCAGAATGGTGTGAGAAACAAAAAGCTTAAGAAGGTCAAGCTTACTAACTTGAAAAAGGAATTTGAGAACACAAAGGAGAAAGTAAAAAATGGTGAGTTGTTAATGGACGAGATCAAAGTGAATCAAACCAGAACCGCCTACTTGCTTTATACTCTTGGCAGAGATATCTTTCCCGACCTTACTGGAAACAAGGTAAATGCCAATTATATCCTATTGGTAAAGGATCTTGATACCGTTAACAAGTACGCTTGGGAACCGCTGCGCTATCTTACCTTCTCGAACAACATGCGACCGCCTCTAGGTTGACAAGTACAAACATTGGAGGGAACTTCGCTATGCTTCAAATAACTCTAGAAGATCCTTTTTTTTTTGTTCCCAAAACTATATAATGCATTTTTATTTTCTTGCATCAGTAAAAGGTTCGGCTAATTGATGATATCCTTTTTAAGCAGAACTCTATACTGAGATTTCGAATTTGATGGGTCTGGCTTATTTGTATTTTTTTAAGCCGAACCTAATATGTTCAAGATTTTACTTTCCTTTTCATCTTGTCACTTTATTTCCTATTTTAATTTTGGATGCAGGTGTGGGTATATGATTATTTCTCGATTTTCCAAAAAACTTGAAAAGGATGTAGATTGGGTTGATACACTTCCAACAGCGGCACGGTACAAGTTTGAGGACGAGATGAAAAGGAATAAAGAGTAGTTGGTGGCAATGTTGAGAGAAAAGTTAGACTATTTGCAACTCCATGACGTCGATTTTAATCCACATTCGAAGGAAGATGAAGAAGATGAAGACATGTCAGTGGGTATGTACTATAAACCATTGTTTTATCCCGGTGGTTGTGTAATATATGATCCACGACATGTACTTCGTCAATAGAACCATCTAAAAGGTCCCCTTATTTGACGAGAAATTCATGTTGATACCAAAGGGTGCTACTCGAACTAAAAGCACCACTTTTTCGTGGACTCCAAAGTACGATCCCGAACCAAGCATTGAGCATTAGAAGAAGTTATAAGATAATAAACTAAATATGGATGTTTTAGAACCTTTGTGTGATGATCCTCGTGAAGTTGATCCGGGTTACATGGATTGGTACAACCAAATTTCTCATCCCTTGATTATCAATAAGAAAAGTCAGAAGATGGTTGATAATTCGAAGGCGAAGAAAGTAGCGACCAACATCTCCAAAAAGTCTACTCATGAAGAACTATCGAAGGCTTTCAAAACTATGGTAATAATTGCATCAATTTATACTCTTGAATTTTTTATAACATAAATATAAAATAATATAAGTTACTCACAATTAGAAGTTGTTGAAAAATTATATTAGGTTGTGGCGGGTAAGGAGATATTGAAGAAAATGAAGAAGAAACTTGGTTGCAAAACACCGATGACGGTTGATGAACAACAATATCTCTATAACGAGTGGGATGTTATTATAAACAAAGGACGAGGACCGCAGGTACCCACAAAAAGGCTGGCGAAGAAGAAGAATCGAAAAGAAGATGAAGGCACAAGCGGAGGTGGTAGTAGCAACCCAACAGGTGATGACAACGCGACGAAAGATGAACGTCAAAGTGGCAGAAGAGGAGGCCGTGGAACCGGCAAGAGGGGTTGTAGTCAATGAACTTTTATGTTTGCAAGTTCATTTTAATGTTGATTAAGTACACTTTTATATTTGTTTGTGAACCTTGACTTTTATGTTTAATTCTTGTTATCGATAACTTGACTTTTATATTTTAATCCTATCATAGATACCTTGAATTTTATGTTTTAATCGTGTTATAGACAAGTTCAACATCTAGAATCTATCAGGTCCGGCTGGACCTTTAAATCTCCGTATGTGCCAAACCTGACAAGTTCAACATCTGGAAATTATCAGGTTCGGATAGTCATGTAAATCTACCTATACACCGAACCTGACAAGTTCAATATTTGGAATCTACAAGGTTCGGCTTATCCTGTAAATATCCATATGAGCCGAACCTTAAAAGTAAAGCTTATGGATTTTACCAGGTTCGGCTGGTCCTGTAATTTTCAGTATTAGCCAACATTAATATTTACAAATGAAATTTCCTCAACAACTAGTTGTTTTTTTTTAATTTTTTTTTTGATCCGTTGGGGAATTTCTATATATAGTGTTGTCCCTTTGTAAATATTTTTTTTTTACTAAACTTAGTGTTGTTCCACCAAACCAAATTTTATTTTACATTTCTACTCAAAAATGGAAAAATTTACCATTGAAGATGATAAAACTCTTGTCAGAGCTTTCATTCGAACTTATCGTGAGCGACCTAATAAACATATTTGATGTTTTGGTAAAGAGTTAAAGAATTGAGTTAGATGAAAATCCAAAACGTCGTAAGTGGATGGAATTAGCTAGAAATTTTGAGAGTATCTGTTATACGAAGCGAGATTACATCAGAATATTAAGATGGGTCAATCAATATCATCCCAGTGATACTAATGAAAAGAAGGTGAGTATTCCAAATTCCATCGCGCTTATGTTGCAAAATAGGGTACACTTTTGTTTGAATAATAACTTGCGAATTATTCCTTTTTAAGGATGCTAGAATTCAAAACCTTTGGGAAATACGTCATGGAGGAAGATACGAGCTTGTGATGTGTTATACATGGTTGAGGAGGAGAATTCTGATATTTATTAGAGAATTTTCCGCCGAGATTCGTTAGAGATATATCCGTTAAGATCCTTTGAACTATTATGTAAAACGAGATTAGTAGTGTGTGATCTAAATTTCTATTTAAGTGAAATATCAAGTGAAATTTAAGTAAAACATTGTAATCGTGGTACTTTACGTTTAAATGAGTGTTGGCACTGAATACAGGATGTGGTTCGGCTTATAAGTGGAATTTTTAATACGCCAAATTTATATTATTTTTTCAAACTTTTAAAAATTATAATCGTTACTTAAGAAAGTTCGGCTTGTAATATAAACTTTGTTCAAGCTGAAACTGTACATTTTACATGACATTCTAGAAATGACTCTTTTTAAAAAATATAGTCGTTGTAAACGTATTTTATATATATACCTACCTATTGTTTCACATTAGAAAGCACATTTCCTCAAAAATATGGCACCCCCTAGTCGTAAGTTCGCTCTACATGAATATTTGTCTCTTTGCACAAACTACATAGCATACTATCCAAATAAGGATAAAAAACGACGAGTGAAGGGTTTGATGAGTACTAATTGGTTCGAATTCATGAAGCATTCTCCACCAAAAAAGGTAATCCTCACAACCGGGATCGTGCATCCTTGTTTTGTCGAATTGAATCTATAAATAGAACAGTTATAGACTTTATAGCTTTAGTTCGGTTGTGAATCGATATCGACTCAAGGGTGAAACAACCTCCGAGATTGAAGTGCGAGCTCTAGAGGAATGACGAAGATGGAAAGAAAAGAATTTCAAAAACAAATCTCACTACCACATCCTTAGAAAGTTTCGTATAACCCGTTTGGGATATTGGATAGTTTTTGTCATGCTACCGTGTTCCTATGTAATGGGGATGTAATTTGAAATGTAATCCTTTATCGTATGAAGGATAAAAACTTTCATAATGAACAAAATTATTACTTTATTCGGCTTATACTGAAGTTTTACTATAAGTCGAACCTTGCTGGAAAACCTGGGTTTTAAAATGATTGTCAGGTTCGGCTTATACGTAATCTCTAATATAAGCCAAACCTGACTGGAAACCTAGGATTTATAATTTTTGTCAGGTTTGGCTTATACATAATCTCTATTATAAGTCGAACCTGACTGGAAACCTGGGTTTTAAAATGTTATTAGGTTTGGCTTATACGTAAGATCTATAATAAGCCGAACCTGACTGGAAACCTAAGTTTTATAATTTTTGTCAGGTTCGGCATATATGTCATCTCTATTATAAGTCGAACCTGACTAGAAACCTGAGTTTTATAATTTTATCAGGTTCGTCTTTCCCATAATATACACTTTTATCCGAACCTTGTATATTGATGGGGTTCGTCTTGTAAATTTTTAGCTGAACCATATCATGTGTTTTCCAGTATAACATTTAAAAGTGGTTCGGCGCATAAGCAATATTATGGGACAGGCGAACTTGATTGTGTTTTACCACTTGTACACAACTAAAAAAAAATTAAAAAACATAAAAATAAACCATTTAAATATTAACGTCTAGAAGGTAAATTATATCGCATTTCTGATGTTACATAATCCTCATCATCTGCTAAAAGCAAAATAAATAAATAAAAATAGATTGAATGCGCCCCTACAAACCAAACAACACCTTCATATGTCATTTTATAGAGATCCTAGACGGATCTCATCATCTTTGTAGTAGAGTAAACACTGATTCTGGATAAAAGAGTAAAAGTGGGTAGGATGATGAGAAATGAGTCTAGACCCTAAACAAATGTACTTCATAGAAGTACTTTAGACTCGAGAGATCAATCTGAACAATTCTTGCCTAAACCAAGAAATAGACGTTCCAGTCTTGCTTCGGTCACAAAATGAAGGAGAAGGGTTGATCTTAGGGAGGGAAGCAGAGAAGGTGTTGAGATCCGAGAGACAGGCTCTGTAAGGTGTGGTTTTGTATGACTTGTCTCATAAAAATGGAACTTGCTTTTAAAAATGGAAGTTGTAACTTCTCTGTGTTTTCTGGAAATTTGTGTTAGTTGTTGATTGAATAGATTGAAAATCTATTTATATCAAGTCATAGTCGAACACCCTGATCTCATAGGAAGTGGGAGTTGTGTAGTAATGAAGTAGTGGAGATGTGTGAAAGTGGTAGAACCCGTGCCCTATTGTGAAGGTAGTACTTGACGGATGTGTACCCACTTCTCATTTACTCATTAACTGCCCGCTCTTTCCTGTCACATTCTCATAATGGGTATGTTGCACACCGCATGCTATAAGCCGCCAAACCAATACCCTGATGAACATCCCCCAGTTTGTGACATGTTTAATGTCTCGAATATTTTAGGTAGAGAGTGGCTCTTAGTCGTGATTCGCATGACTGAAAAGTGCCTGTAAGGTTAAAGTCTACTTGCGCAACTAGGCCTACTTGTATGTAAAAGTCCACATGATATGGAGCAAGTCATGTTACGACTAATAATGGGAGGCGTGGTAGTTGCTGAGTGGGCCCACAACCATGACATGTGAGAAGTGGTCATGAATAGTGGAAGAATGAGTACGTGATTATTCAGCAACTAACATATATCGTGGATCTTGTTTGTAAAACCTATATGTAAAGAAATATTTTGACCAATCGCGTGCAAGCTAGGCAGTATGTAGTCATAAGTGACAAGTCAAGTCGTATGAATGAGACTTGTCGTGAGTAGTACTCGAAAATATCATATGGTGCTTTTAGGTTAAATAAATAATTAAATTATTTATGATATCGATACCCTAAAAATATCATTTGCAAGCGATGTATGTGAAGCATCGTTTTCAAGCAAGCAGCCCAAAATATTCGACGCATGTATAGCATGGTTGTATAGAGCCTGCTTCAATTAGTCGCAGATTTCATGATTTAAAGAGGTGGCGCGACCACCTTTCTTTGGCCGGCCATTGGTGGCTGGACGCATATGATGTGGACAATATGATTGGTCCATTAAGAAGAAGGGTGGGAGGTGGTCATTACGGTGCCTCATTGGTCATCCGAAGTTGGATCTAGGCCAGCCAAACCAGCTAGCCAAGTTGGACGGCTGAGATGATTTGCGGCAGTTTTTGGTCATCGTTGACCAAATTAAGACCCTTATAAGCTGCTCGACTAGCCTACTTTGGTCAATGATTTGGGACAGAGCAGGTAGGCTAGGAGAGATCTGATTGGCTGAACTAATAAAAGGACCGCAGGTAGCTATTATAGAGCTTGCTTAGTCATTCTAGGAAAGGGACAAGCTTGTTAAATTGACCAGCCAAGTCGTGTGATCGTGATCATTCTGCGATCGACTTGGACGGCCTAGATTCAATTCTTTAGATAAAAGAAGTAGCTCGACTAGCCTACTTTGGCCAACGATTTGGAGCGGAGCAAGTATGCTAGGAGCGATGTGATTGGTCGAGGCACTAGGTGGGTGGACGGTCATCACAACTATTAGAGCACTGCTCGGTCGAACTCACAAGCGTTGCTATCTCAAGCTTTTTTGTCAAGTTTATTTTCCAAAACTATAAGTCTCGATTTCAAGTCTACTTATAGCTATGTCTCGGATTTGGATAGAATGTGTAGTTGAGCTTTAGACTTCACTGCGTTCATCGGTTGAAGACGAAGAACTACTAAGGGGAGCTTGTGGAACTTTATCAACAAAAGGTATGTGGAGTCTTGAACTCATCTATCACTCATAAGTTTGTTTCTATTCTATCTCCTATTGAGACAAAAGTCGTATAGCTATATAGACTTTACTTTATACACATTTGATATTTCGAGCTGAGTTTAACTCGCTTACATATTTCTCGAAATATGTGTTGGTAAGCTTTCGCTTTAACCAAGTTCATCTTTTATTCTTGACGAAAGTCAAAAGATGATCACATGAAAATCGCCTGGTAACATCTTACATGATTTGTGTGAGACAGTCATTTGATGTAGACTCAGAATGTTTCGTATTGATCTATTGATCACTTGAAAATTGCTTTGAAGCTAATAGTTTGTGTGAGACAGCTATTCCCGTCTTCTAAGAATGTTTCAATGATTAAAATGGAGTTTAGAATAATTAACCATTGATTGGATATAGCACAGTATGCGTACTTGTATGCTAACTGTTGCATGTTACTCCAAGTCTGGGAACCATAGTATGCATACCCGTATGCGTACTGGCTTAACAGTTGAAGTCCGAGAACTTAGTATGCGTACCCGTATGCGTACTGGCTTAACAGTTCAAGTCCGAGAATTTAGTATGCGTACCCGTTTGCATACTAATTCAACTAAGTTCGGTCGTGAACGACAGTATGCGGACCCGTTTGCATACTGGCGGACAAACCAAGTCCGGAACTCTAAGTATGCGTACCTGTTTGCATACTTGAGTGGGTTAAGTTCTAAAATCGGTTTATTCATGAACAAATACTTTTATATAATAAGGAATGCAATCTTTTGCAAACCGTGGATATAGTGTTCATGAATTGATTCGAGTGAATAAAAAATCGATTTTGCTTCAATTGTGTCTTGTATACTTCTATGAGAATATAAACAATTGAACAACTCTGTAACTAGTTTCATTTGAGTCATTTGAACTAGTTGTGATAAAGATGAACAAGGTGGATATGAAAGTGTCCATATGGCTAACTTCGGTTAACTATTGTTGAGACACTAAGTGTACACGTTTAGGTACGATTACCTATATCTAAATATGGGTACATTTCATTTGTGTATAACAAGCTAAGTTCAATCTAACGGTTGAAATATATTAGCTTGAATCTAATCAGGTTTTCATCTAACGGTGAATATTGAATGCTTTGTTACCAAGGTAGCATTGATTACAAACCCTAATTTGAAGACTATATAAGGGAGAATTCTAGCAACTGGATAACCTAATCCACACACCTCCTATGTGATACTAGTTGCGACTAGAGTCGATTCTCCTTTAACTTAGGTTTTTCTAAAACCATTATAGGTTAACGACTTAAAGATTTCATTGGGATTCTTAAGCCATACCCAACTATTTTCTATGTAGTTGTGTGTTCTGATCTTACTTTGTTCTATCGTATTGAGTACTATCTTCTCTAAGATTTGCTTTAGATTCAATCTCCGATAGGTAAGATAAAAAGTAATCACAAACATCTTCGTCTCATCGTTTGTGATTCCACAATATCTTGTTTAGCTACCATACGATTAAGATCATTGTGAGGTGATTGATATTACTAGGCTGATCTTTGGGAATATAAGTCCGTTGTATCAATTAGTTCATGTTCACCTTGATTTATCAAAAGACGGAACAAAAAATCGAAGGTATTTATGTAGGAGACAGATTTATCTATTCAATAGACTTTTTCGTGTGAGACGGATTTGTTTATCAAGTTTTCGACTTTGGGTCGTAACAACTCTTAGTTGTGGGTGAGATCAGCTAAGATAATCAAGTGCGTAGAGTCCTTCTGGGATTCAGAGGCGTAAGGAACGCGACTGTACCTTAATCAGTGTGAGATTGGTTAGGGCTCAACTACATTCCAGTTCGAAGTTAATTTGTTGTTGGCTAGAGTCTGTAGAGGATTAATACAGCGTGGTGTTCAAATCTGGACTAGGTCCCGGGGTTTTTCTGCATTTGCGGTTTCCTCGTTAACAAAATTTCTGGTGTCTGTGTTATTTCTTTTTTGCATTATATTTTCTATATAATTGAAATATCACAGGTTGTGCGTAGTTCAATCAATTAGATAATCCAATCTTTGGTTGTTGATATAAATTAATTGACACTTGAACATTGGTCTTGTGTACCGTTCAAGTTATTTCTCATATTGATCCGGCTCACAGATTCTTATCTGTTCGATTGCAGATTGATTTGAGAAATTGAGATATAACTCTTGAATGTATTTTCCCTGATTGAGTCTGACTGTCTAGTTGATTCTCTTGGAAATATATTTGAGTTAGTCCATACAGATTTCCTAAACGAAATATTGGGTGTCGTTGTTAGACCCCCGCTTTTTCAACGACGACCCCTTATTTGTCGAGTTTGCAAGAGTTTAGGTTAGTTAATTGAGCCGTCCAAGTCGTGTGGTCGTGATCAATTTGCGACTGACTTGGGCGGCCAAGATCTATTTTCTTAAGGAAATAAGCACTTCGACCAGCCTACTTACACTAACAATTTAAGTGGAGCTTGCAACTTAGAAGCAATGTGATTGGCCGATAGGAAAGAGGAGTGCGTGAGGGCCAACATGCAGGGACGGTCGGCTATAGGAGGCGCGAGCTAGGGTAAACCGGCCGTCCAAGTTGCGTGGTCGTGCAACACCTGTGACTGACATAATAAGTAACGATTCCCTTTTTGCTTATTTTTCCTACTTATATTAGAATTTTATTCCTACTAGCTACATGATAGGCCAATCTCCTAGCTTGCATAGGTTTAGTCTCGACCAATAGGGATCAAGATATTGTATAGGCTCCATTTTAGGGCAAAAAACCTAATATTTTGTGAATTGACACAACATTAGGTTAAAATTGAATTTTGTGAATTGACACAAAAATAATCGATTTAGGTGAATTTTGTACGTGAACACAAAATTACTATTTTTTTTGCTCTTACGAGTAGCGCAGCTCTGGTCTTATTGGCACAACTTGCGCGCTTCTTATCAGGTATCTTCATGCATATCTTAATTCAAACACTTCAGGAGATTAATGTTACCCAGTTAAGAGTGAACATTAAACGTCATGTCATGTCATCGCTAAGAGTTCAGCTAGGAACACATCATAAAATAGATACGCAGCAGGCTCCGCATTAGTGAATAATGCAACTAGTAATTGCGCAGCAGGCTCCGCATTAGTGAATAATGCAACTAGGATATTAATTGCGCAGTAGGCTTCGCATTAGTCACTAATGCAACTAGGAGCTTAATTGCGCAGCAGGCTCCACATTAGTGAATAATGCAACTAGGAGCTTAATTTTAATAAAATTTATAGAATACCTGGGATTATTGCAACATGCACCAATATTATTCTAATAAATTTCATACATATAGATACTGAATTACACAATACATATGTAAGAAGAGAGGTATAGACACCCATCAGCTTTTAGTGGCTCTACTTCCTTACAGAATGAAGGCACACAAATATGGAGTTTTACAGTTTTAGCCCTGCGATGTCCGCCTCAACCCGATACTTATTGGTTCTTGGTGCGGAATTTCTTATTTAGTTTGAAGCTTTGGCGACGACCTTGCTATCACCATCAACAATCTTCACTAACCTCTTTCTCATCATCTTCATGCTCATCACTTGTACATAAATTTACTTGTCCACTTGTGAGCGACACATTCAAAGCTTTCCAAAGATCCTTTTTCTATCGCATAATTTGCATACGAATCCATCGTCTAGGCCAAAAGGATAAACCCATCAAGGGAGGTAATGGGAAACCGGGTCTAAGTTTGAGGCCGATAAAATGATAACTTTGAAAAAATCCAATAACAAATCTTCCATCTTTTACACCATCATGGAAAGGTTCTATTGCAGGCGTGTAAGTAAAACTATTACCAGTTCACCCGAAACAATGTACGACGCAATCGAATGTCTCCGTTATTAAAAACCCACAAATTTTTACTGACATCCAATGTTCTTGTGTGACGACGAAATCCCCGTGCAAACGTCCTTCGAATGTAATGTACTCCGATGCCACCCTGCATCTCCTCTTGGACCTCATCTCATTATTGTCTTGTAGAAGCCCTTGTTCCGTCGTAGGGTTTGTAACAATCGTTGCCTTATATAGTTGACTTCATTTTCTTTGGGCACCAGATTGTTCCCTTCTTCAAAAGGACCAAGTTGTTCCGCTGTGACGTAATATCCACAATTTCCATCACCTTCTACGTCGTCCATTTTTATAATATGCTCATGATTTACCTCAGGTAGGCCCACCAAGTAGTTATCATATATTAAATTGATAGGTTGCAAATAGTTACCGGACTTATCTTTTTTGGGTCCTCTCATCCTACCAATTTCATGTACGGTATTTTTTCCTTTATCTTGGTTTGTAAAGGATACATCTTACTCTTCCCATTGACATCCTTTTTTCTATCATTTGCTTGTGACGAACAATTATTCTCCTTGACCTCTTAGTTACTTGTTTCGCCTTTTTGAATACTCGGACGACCATGTTTTCTTGGAACTTTAATTTCTTCCTCCTTAATCAACTTCTCAATTTCCTTCTTTGCCTTTTCATACCTTGCATCGTGGTACTCAACGCCAAATGGATCCCTATGGGTAGCAAATAGTTCCTTGTTTGCTTGTCTAGTTTGGAAACGATTCAATTTGTTACTTTTCCTACCTTTCAGGACCCCCTTCTCTGGTTCCAAAATATTCTTTTGGGTGAAAGGATACATGACTGGCATCATGTTATGCCATAGGATTGTTTTTGAGCTAGGAACATCCTCCTATACATGTCCGCCAACTTTTTCCCATTTACTGTGTCCCAAATCTCTAGATCATCCTCGTCATCTTCGGTTGTGAGAGGCTCAAAGCTTAATTGTTTCCAAAAATGATCAATATAATGATATGATACCATCTTTGTACCGAAGTATGTCGCGGCGGCATGGAAGTCCCATAGATGGCTTCATTTTACAAACACACTCTTTCTCCAAGTTAGCGGGCAATGTCTCAATCAACTCCACTTCTTTCATCACTTTGTCAATGCATAGATGGGAGACTCTATAAGTTAATCTTCGTAGCCGTTTACTATCATAATCTTTGTGTTTGAACATAAGGTTATGTTCGAACGCCGCTTTAATTCTCACAACATCACTTTTGAAATATTCATCCACTGCATAAAATATCGTGACATGTCAACGCAACCAAAAAATATTCTTCTTCAACCGATAATGAGCTGACTCTACCATACTTGTGGCTTTATTGTCGAAGTGTTTGTGTCGATTGGTGAAACAAGACGCAAACCCTTCTTTATGAGGTTCCAACACGTCTTTGAGCAAATAATAATGACATCGGGGTAGTCAGTCCTCCAATAATCAATAAGTATTTCAACATTTTATTTGTAGACTTCCTCGGTGATTGACCATACTAAAGATTCCCAATCTCCGAAGAAACATGCCCACAACCTCTCATTATTGTCATATTCTTTCATGAATTCACTCTTTTTTTGTACTCGTTTTTTCCTTCGGTAGTTTAGCAATATTCTCTAATTCTTTCAACTTAAGTGGTTGAATTATCGGTCACATTTTTCCTCACATCGTTCCATATATGAAACGTATAAAGAAAGCTGGTTGCATCCGTAAATACCCGTTGATGGTGGTTTTTAGTTCAGGGCTAAAACCGTAAAACCCTTAATCCATGTACTCTTGTTCTGCAAAGAAGCAAGAGATATTTAAAGATGACGAGCGCTTACGCCACTCTGCTTACAATATGTACTGAGCAATTCAGTATATTTATGTACAAAATTTAATTAGAATGACGTTGATTGCAAAATCCCAAATATTCTGTAGATTTTGTTGAACTCTTGCTTGCATTATTCATTAATGCAGGGTTTGCTGAGCGTTTATCTTATGCTATGTTCTCAGCTAACTCTTAAATATTGACGTTAAATTTGTGTTCATTCTCAACTGAAAGCATGACTTCTTAATGTTCAGATTAAGATATGCATAAAAGGCACTGCAAGTCGTGCCACCTAGAAACGTGCTACTTGCAAAAATAGCCAAAAAATTAATAATTTTGTGCCAACGTGCAAAATTCACTAAAAATTAATCAATTTTGTGTCAGCTCGCAAAAAATCAGTTTTGACCTAATTTTGTATCAACTTGCAAAAATTAGGTTTTCGCCCTAAAACAGAGCCTACACGATTCCTCGATTCCTATTGGTCGAAACCAAACCTAAGCAAGCTAGGAAACTAAGCTATCATGCAGCTAGTAGGAGTAGAATCCTACAAAAAGTTGGAAAACAAGAAAACCGCGGCTAAGTGAAAGGTAAAAAAGGGAGGCATGACCGGGCAACTTGGCCGGTCGGTTTGCCCTAGCTGGTGCCCCTCCTTGCCGACCGACCACACCCATGATGCTGACCGGCGGTTCCTCTTTTCCATCGACCAATCAGATCGCTCCAAAGCTGTAACCAGCGCTTTTAATTAAAAGTGGAAGTAGGTTGGTCGACGTGCTTACAATCCTTAAGAAATTAGATCTTGGCCGTTCAAAATAGTCGCAAATTGATCGCGGCCACACAACTTGGTAAGTTCCGTTAGCTCCCCTAGGTCTTGCAAACATGACCGAACAAGTCCCATGGTCATACACCAAATTTCTGGATTAGAAACAGAAAGAAACCGTTACGAATTGGGGTTGTAACGGCCATTGCCTGTTTCAAAAGTGGGTATTACAATTTTTTCGCAACGGCAATGGAGCCATTACGAATTTGGGGTTGTAATGGCGTTAGTAACAGAGGAAAGCCATTACGAATTGACACATGGTAACAGCTAGCTACGATTTTTTTGTAACAACACAGTCGTAACACGTTGCCCTTACTACGTGGCACATTAGTAACAAGCGGGAGCCGTTACTACGTGTCGTGTTGAAACAGTCTTTAGCCGTTACGAATTTTTTCGTAACAGCAAAAATTACTGCCAGTCAACATTGACCTGGTCAAAATCAGTCCATAATGACCAATTTGGGCCAGGTCAATATTGACCGGCAGCTCATTCCGACGGAAAATACGCCGGAATTCCAATAACCTGCATACACATTTCATTTTATCCATCATCCACACTCAACAA
>JAJJMB010007708.1:12130318-12219913 GCA_023531105.1 Papaver atlanticum
TTTTATCCATCATCCACACTCAACAATTGTTTCCTCAATCAATACATATTACATTCATAAAATCACATTCAATCAATTCATATAAAAAAAAAAACTGAAATTCTGTAGGTACCAAATTATTTTTTGTGATGTATCAAATTCTAAGGGAATACATAAAAACTTTACTAAGTTCCAAATCAATCTTACTTATAAGTTCAGCTAAAACACAACCTATTAACTTACTCAAAACCTGCAGATACTTCCCAAACACTAGTTGCCAAGCATCCTTCATCAAGTTCTCCATAATCCCTGAAACAAACCAAAAACATCTACAAGTAAGGCTACCAAATTTATGAAATTTACAAGCAGAAAAAACTGAACATACAGAGAGGTCACATGCTCTCAACATGGTATTTTGCACAAGGCCAGTGATTTCGATCAAGGCCACAGATAATTTACAAGCAGACAAAACTAAACATATTAAATTTGGGAGAACAAATTCTATTAAGTATCAAATTCATTTATCAGGCTCTCAACATGATACATTCATTGCAAGAACTTCGCAAACTAAAAAACAAAGGGGTATCTGGAACATAATTACCAGGAAGAAGAGATCCAGCAAGACCTAAACTGTAACTGTTATGAGCATCCAAGCCAACGAATATTGTGCGTTGGTGTTATCCAGCCAATCAATGCAATTGGACCTGCAACAAACCACTCATGGATCAGTTCAGCATTGAGCTAAAACTCCGAAGAAGCAAAATGCCTTAACCCAAAGACGAGTACTCCAGATGATAGACTAAGTTGTCCTTGTACCTGCCAACATTTAAACGTAAGAAAGTCAAAATGTAGGTACGGATTACGTCACAGGGCTGATATCACACACAGAATTACCGACCAGAAGAAGGGAAAAAAGTCTATCCTAGTGACTTTGTTTATCTTTTCAATGATGTAAGGGTCTCATCCATGTGAAAAGATCTTCAGGAAGATTTTTTTGAGATTCTGTTTCTTAAATGTGAGCACACAATCTAGCCATTGAAATCACAGATTTTATCTATCCCACAAATTATTTGTATTTGTTCGCAAGAATATGGAATGCTTAGGATTATCCTCTAGAAACAGCGACTTCCATGGCTCAGATTTATGTTCACATGGAAGTGCTACAACCCTAACTTCCTGGGCTTAGATTTAGGGTCATTAACATAGAAAGTTCTAATACCCTTGAAATTTTATTACCTTCAAGCTTCATAAAATATCTAATAACAAGACATAATCTATTACAAGCGCTATCTTAAAATGCAAAACAAAGAATCCCAATGCTCGGATCAATACCCTGCATCCAAAACAGGAGTGAGAACTAAGAGAAACGAGTATCAATAGCAGAAAGGTCTGCAAAGAAGAAAAAAATCCAACTGTAAGGCTAACGGTTATGTCAAGAAAAACTTCCTGGTGTCCAGTGAATGAAAAAGAAACACCAGTCTATCAAGCAGGAATCATAAGAAACCTCTACTCATTGAAGGTCCCAAGCGAGAGAATTCAACAATGGCTAATTATAGTTCATAAACAATGAAAAACAGCATTTTATATGATTACAGTAACTTGCGATTATTAGATACTTCTACGACAAGTAGCTAATGTATGGCTGTACGATGCATTTAGATTCTCACCTCTGGAGGTGAGCCCTCACTGTGATCCTTCTCCTTTTGTAAGGCAGTAGCAGACACAAACAAAGAGAAGTAATGACTCTTGATCATCATTTTCTTAATTTCTGCACTGCAGAATGTCTGCATATGGACAACAGTGTAAATCAGTAACATCATCATATCAGATCAATAAAAATAATTATCCAAATTTCTAGCAGATATATGTATTAAAGGATATTCAGTAACTTAAAGATATTCACACACTTGCATAATTTCCCAAATAACCATGGTGGATGACCTGAGGATATAACACCCAGATATATCATAGTAGTCGGTCAGTTCACTGCTACCTGCACAAAACAGGAGAGCAGAACGCACATTCATTTGAGATCTAAGCACTATCACATTACAAAATCAATTCAATTTATCCAACGTTGTTAACTTTAGATACTTCTTCAAATAACAACACTTTGTTAATTAGCAGAGGCAACTGCAAAAATAAGATGTGAAATTGTGAGTCAATCTAGAAAGCACGATATCTACAGCCTAAAGGAGGATCTAAAAGGAAGTGTTGCTGCATCTTTTATCAAGAAAGGTATAAATTTATTATGTGATTATTTTAAGAACAAGAGCCCAACTCAGACAATGCAATTGTTACGAAGGACTGAGATTAACTAAAAGCATTATTTATTTCATCAGGTTATCAAACAAATACAAAGTAACTGACCATATTACTCACCAAGACTTGAGCAACTAAAAGACACCGCGATGCAAATAAGAAAGTGTGAGTTCCTTTTCTCCCGTGGAAACATCTTCTGCTGCTATCATAACCCCATCTTCATCAAACAATTGCACCCCAGCCTGTTTGAGATATTGCAAGGCAACACCACAATTCACCAGATTCTTCTTATGGTTATTAAAAGGAACCACCATTTTCTTCCCACAGCAAACATCATAGTAAATAAGAACATAGGTTCACTCCTCCCATGAACAAATTAAACTACAAATAGTTTAAGTTATAACTAACCGTGAGAACTGAGGCATCATGTTGCAAGAGCTGAACCGCTCTGCAAAGTCGCACCCCATCTTGTAGATCATCAAATAGCCCTGTGATTCTGAAGTCATATTCAATGAGTGAACTCTGAAAACATAAAAGCAATCACAGTCAACCACTAAGCATAGACTTGTTCAATGATTCAGCACATGAGAAATCTAAGAGAAAGTATGAACGAAATAACATTACTTACGTGTTGATATGATACTTTGTATCATACTATAACTAAATGCGCTAGAAGGTTACCTTCCCCATGCTCACATCCAACGATAAAAACTCTACGTCAGCAAATATAAAGAAATTGAAATAAATACGAAACCCCAATTCAGAAGATCAGCAATATAAAGATAGTAACATACTGACCTGCTGATTCCTTAAGGAAACAAACCTAAAACCTCTTGAACGCGCAGTCTTTTCATCCCCACATAACTCATGCATCTCTGCAACCATATCTGCAATTTCAGTTCACCACATAACTCAGCTACAAATGCTCAAACAAGCACCCATTTCAGCTACCTCCTTCCATCATCACAGCAAACAACACACTTCCTCCGAAGCTTCTTGTTCTTGACCTTCTCCTCCATTTTCTTCTTCTTCCTGTAGCCTTCTAATTCCACCACAACAACATACTCAATCCATAATTCCTTCTCAGAATCGAATTTACCTTCAACCCCATCAAGAACAGATGTGAATTTTATATGATATCATAAATTCAAAGCTATCTAAAATCAAATCAATTTTATGGGTAATACAGATTTAATGTTCCTAAAATCAAATCAAATCATAAAACAAATACCCAACAAAACCCCTAAAATCAGTTCATATTTTGAAACCCTAAAATAGAAATTAACATAAAACCCTAAAATTATACCTTCAAAGTTGGCAGAAATTCTTCAAAGTTCTTCAGTACTTCAAACCCTAAAACGAAATCAGAAAAAAACAAATCAGATTGAAGAAGAAAGACTAAAATCGATTCACAGATGAAACTAATCGTATTAGATTAACAGATTACAAATCGTATTAGGAAAAAACAGATGAAACCCTACAAACAGATGATTGAAAACAAATGGAACCCTAAAAATCGAAAAGCCTATGACTATGAATACTTACACAGATCTATGACTGAAGATTATTGAAGATGATGGAGAAAAGAAGAGAGGTTTCTGTGATGGTTTCTCGGCTAATCGATTGAACAGAAAAGAGAAGAGAAGAGAGAGAAAAAAATGAAAAATCTCGAATCACCAAGGCAGGAGATAACCCTTCCGTATGGGAGGAAATATCCTCTAGTGTTACTCATTTTGGGTGGAAACACAATAGTACGCGTGTGAATGGCACACGCACAAACTCCAGGGGCTATGAGATGGGTTTGACCAAGCGTGTGGCTGGCACGCCTATAAAAAAAATCGTAAGGGCTGGTTCCTGTTACTATTTTTTGAAAAATTCGTAACGGCTATAGCGTGTTACAAAATTTTCTTAACGGCAGTTTGTAACAGGAATTTCTTAACGGCCAGTAAGCCGTTACGAATTTTTGTTACTAATCCGGGAATTTGGTGTAGTGGGTACTCACCGGCGGGCCCACTTCTATTCCAACCAATCGGAACCCTCCTAGCCGGTCAGCAACAACCATAATCGCTAGCCAAAGTAAGCTAGTTGCGCGGATAAAAAGGCAGTCTCAAATCAATCATGGCCGTCCAACTTCGCTAGACGAATCGACCGGCCTAGATTTGATTTTAAGCGACCAACAAGGCGCGGACATGCTCACCGGCGGCTCAACTGTAGCTCCGACCAATCACATTGCTTTAAATCTGCCAGCAATGCCGCAAATCGATTATCCAAAGTATGCCGGTCACACGGCTTTAAAAGCCTTGAATTCGACCAACGGCAGTATGTAACTGCCGCAAAATGATCTCGGCCATCCAACTTGGAAAGCCATATTGATCGACCTAGATCTAATTTTGGGGAGCCAATAAGATGTCGTCATGATCGCCGGCCGCCCCTCTTCCATGAGGACTGATCGACTTGTCCTCAGCCTACCCAAACGGCTCCTGAAAGCTTCTAAAAGTAGGTTGGCCACACTACTCATAAGAGTCTTAAATAAGTTAGCGATAATCAACAACTGCCGCAAATCATATCAACCATCCAACTTTGCTAGATGATTTGACCAGCTTAGATCCAATCTTAGGCGACAAATGGGACGCCATGATTGTTGTCAGTTGCTGCTCTTCTTCATGAGTCTGTCACACCGCCTTTAGTCGACTTACTCGGCTGCCAACCGTTCGACCAAACAAGGCTGGTTGTGCTCCTAACAGCGGTACTTAAATATGTATCGATTTAATTTGAGCTGCTTGCTTAAAAGCGATGCTTTACATGCATCGATTACAAACGATATTTCATAAATATCGATTTAATAAATAATTTAATTATTTATTTAACCTAAAAGCACCATATGCTATTTTTGAGTGTCAACTCACGCCAAGTCTCATTCACACGACTTGAATTATCACATATGACCACCTACCGCCTAGTCTGCGCGTGATTGGTCGAAATTATTATCAGCAACTACTATGAAGGACTTGTTCAACGCTTCATTTAACTTGCTCCACATTTTCTACAAAATACTCGAGACATCAAACATGTCACAAACTGGGGGATACTCATTAGGGTATCGGTCTGGCGGTTTACAGCGTGCGGCGTGCAACACGCCCATTATGAGAAAGTGTCAGGAAAGGCGGGCAGTTAATGGCAGTAAGGAGTAGTAGGTGTAAAACCAACCAAGTCTTCCCTTCACGACAGGGACGTGGTTCTCACCATTTTTACACGATCCCCACTTCTCCACTACTCAACTACCTCCATTTCCTACAAGGTCAGTGTGTTCAATTATGACTTGTATAAATAGGTTTTCAATCTATTTCAACCAACAACAAAATTTTGGTTATCAACACAAGTACTCAGAAACCATCTGGAACTTATAGCTTACACTTTGCAAGTAGTAACTACATTCTGATACAAGTCATAAACAACTACACCTTACATAGTTCATCACTCTGATCTCAACACCTTCTCTGCTTCCCTCCCTAAGATCAACCCTTCTCATTCCTTTGTGACCGAATTGAATCTGGAATGGCCATTTATTGGTTTAGGCCAGAGTCTTACAGATTGATCTCTCGAATCTAAAGTACTCATGTGCAGTACATTTGTTTAGGGTTTGAATTCGTTTCTCATTAACACACCCAATTTACCATTTTCAGCAGAATCAGTTTTTACCCTACTACAATACCTTATTAATAGCATATATCAATGATGAATCTTGATTGAATGCGAACACTTTAGGAAGAGCACCCTCCCAGAAGATTAACTTCAATTGTTCCAACCCCTAAACGTAACTTTCTTTAGTCTCTTTTTTCCAGAAACAAAAAGCCACCGTGAACGGTGTCTTTGTCGACGTATTCCAAACTATGTTCATCAACGACATCTCATATTTGTTAGTCTTGTACGTGCAATCCAATATAAGAACTTGTGGGAAGTAGAGAGCCAATTGGACGCATTTCAGGTGTTGCAAGAAAAAGGTGTGTGACTTGACCGAAGTCATCCAACTTCTTTTGGCAAGCGTAGTTATGCTTCACCATTAACCACATCAATTGTTACATCACCATCCTACCTTGCAAATAATTTCTTCTCGAAGTACTTTTTGCATTTTAGATAGTTTGCATAGTCGACTTGTTATTTTTGTTGTCCTCCTTCAATTTACTAATAATATTGGATGGTGTCATACGTGCTCGTGTCATTTTATCTACTTCGTGCATTTCGTTGGATTTGAGTCGTGCGACTTTTGCATGTCCATGAAGGTCAAGTGGGCGTGGGTGGTTATGACGAAAATCCATAGTTTTATTCATAACCTAATATTCTTTATCTTTGTTGAGGGACTTATTCTTGAGGTTGAAAGTGATCTTGAAAGGGAACTTTGTTTTCCTCGTATATTTTCTATTCTTTCTCCCGGTTTTCCCAATATATACAAAACCCTTTCTAGCCTTGCTATCGCTGGTTCCACCTCGCTTACAAATCATTTCAAACCGATCCCATCGGCTTTGTTGTCCACAAACTAGTACGCAATTTATTTCATTGCATGTTACTCATCCCAAGCCCTTGCTTCAGGTTTACTTTTCTATGTCTACGTTCATTCAAAAACAAATAATTAGTAAGAAAAACTTAGGAATATTCTGACAACATAAAGGTAAACACCAAATTCTTACATATCAAATCATTTTGGAAGTGATCCTTCGTATCTTCGTGAATTACGTCTACAGGATCAGGTTGATAATCCATCGGTATAGGTTCACCAAGCACGATTTATAAGAATATCACAAGGTTAGATGTTACGAAGGAAAATTAATGATAAGGTTCGGCATATATATTCTAATTGACTAACAAGCCGAACCTAGTATTTGTGAAGGTTAGGCTCTTACGGCATTCACTATATAAGCCGAACCATTAACAAGTTTTTTTCGAACAACTCTCAGGAATAGGTTCGGCTTGTTATGAAAATTTCAAATAAGCTGAACAAGGATCTAGCAATTAGGATGGAAGTTACAAAATACAAGTTCGACCGATAACTTTAAACATTTCAGTAAGCCGAACTGTTCACCATTTGTAATGAACCATGTGGGTGCGGCTGATAAATATAAGCTGAACCTATACCTGGTTCGCCGAACTATGGTGAAAAAAACTATTTTTAGATGATTTCAACCTACAAAAATGAAATTAAATATAATCTGGAAGTATACCTGTGTATTACTAGCATTGGGTTCCTCATCGAAGTACTTATCATCTGGATTTGACTCATAAAAATCGTCATCATGAGTTTGAGTTTGGGCTTGAGTTTGAGCTTGTGTAAAATCATTCTCATAATCTAAGAAATCAGCCATTTTCGGATCATTGTTGTAATTGATGTGTATTTTCCTAGTTTTTTTAGATGAAGATTGTCCCACCTCATCCATGGAGATTACTTAAATCAAAATACAAGTTTTTTCCTCACTTCCACTTCTCCTTCTCCAAAAAAACCTAACTTTTTTTCTCTTCCCCAAAATTTATCATCAACACAAACTTTTATAACTTAATTACCTTAATCACTAATCATTAACATTAATCACTAACCAAAATTATTAACAACTAATCATTATTATTAACACTAATACATAAAGGGTAGATTTGCCATTAATTTTTTTTTGGTTAAGGGGCTTTTGGATTTACTATCTATAATCCGTTTTTGTCTTTATTCAGTATACCCTGAAAAATTTCAGTACAACTGCACAAGAACCGACCCTCTTACGAGTCTTACCCGAACCCGCCCGTACCCGATGAACCAGTGGGTTTTTAAACCGAACCCGTCTGTAACGGGTTGGTAGTTGGTTATGAATATAAAAACCCGATATAGATGGGTTGGTAGTTGGTTATGATTCTAAACCCGCCCGAAAAACCTGCTAGATACATAGAAACTACTAATCCTAGTCTCCAATTAATTGAAACCCCAGTGAAACTCAAACAGATAAAGACTAACCGGGGAGTCTCTCTCTGTTTCTCCACTCTGTTCCACCTATGTTCTATGAAATCTCCAGTGTTAACAGTAGGCTGTACCAAATTAAGATAAGCATTGAACTATTTCTGAGGCTAAAATTTCGATCAACGGCTCCTTCCATGTGCATGCTTTTTATATTTGCATATACTTGATTTAGAGTCGACTAATGCCAAGTACAGGCAATGATGTAAACCCTGATCAGATGTATTTTTATCATTGAATATCAGTTTACGTATATAGTAATCCAACTTGGCTAATGAGGTATACAATATTTACCAATCTACCATACCTAACTGTATACACATAATATACCCCAACCATTCTTCTTCAGTTCGTTCTTTTCCGTCATTATTAACCACCATCATCATTCCAATCGCGAAGGATGTTCTGAACCGGATTCACGCGGGTTTAAACCCGAAACCGACAGGCCCGTAGCGAACGGGACAAAACTAGAACCGAAAATTACACGGGCGAGGTTGGTTAAAAAATGTAAACCCGCTAGTCCATCGGGTTGGTAGTTGGTATTAGATGAAACTTGACCCGCCGACCCATGTGCAGCTCTAATCTTTAGTGTGCCCTAAAATAGGGTTCCAAATACCCCTCACTCTAGTGGGTAAATTATTTTTGGGGAAACTTAGGCTAAGGCCCAAAAAAGAAAAAAATCATTTCCCAAGGTCCATAATATTTTTTCTTTGAAGCACGATTACTCAATTTGGTTAAGAAAATGTGGGATTGTGTGGTCCCAAAATGTTGCTGAGAGGTTTTCCGATTTGACTGTCACCAGTTGCATAATTTGCTAGGCCATACGCTACCTGATTTTGTTCTTTGTAATTGTGATGGATAACGCATTGAGGAATTTGGCACATTTTGTGCTTGTTTTTCTAATCATTCCTACCATGTACCATAGCATCCGCACCAATCCAAAATTCATTGGAATTTGCTTTTGCATCCGATCCATTAGTGATCGGAGTGGGCTCCCATCCGCAAACGGTTGGTCCGGATCGAATCCGGATTTCGGGCCAAATACTCGCCCCTACAATTTTTTCTCTTTTCAACAAAATAGAAGTACATGGCAAATTCAAACGCAGTAAGTGAGTTCGTTGTATTCTTTTCATTTATTCTCTCTCTTACGCATTTTTTTCTTGTTGCTATCTTGAATCCAGATCTGGATATGAGGCTGATGTTCTTGAGTTGTTTCTCAATTTTCAATTGGTGGAAGTTCGATATTTTCTTGAAATGAGAAATCACTCTCTTCTTCTGCTTTGAATCTTTGATCTTTCTCAAAGACACCTTTAGATTTTCATAGATTAATCATATTTATTGTTGTTGATTTTTTATTACATGGATGAAGAAAGAGAGATTGACGGTAGACCATTGAGGTCTTAATATCAGAGTAGTTGAGTTGGTGCAACAGATTTTCGTGTGTTTATTTCCCTCTAATTCAATATGGAGGTTTTCATATCTGTTGTGTTTATTTCCCTCTAATTGAATATTGATCCGGTTCAAAATTCGTCGAAGAAGCCATATACAGAGTTTCAAACAGTAACGTTTTGTTTTTGTTTGTTTTATTGGGTTGAAGCTCTGTTCATTTGAAATTCGATTTTGAAATTCAACTCACTTTGTTTTTGCTTTAGTGTTAAAATTTCTATAAAGTCGTGCTCTTTGTATTGCTAATTTGAAAATTCCCTCGAGTATGATACAGTTAATTTTTCTTTTCCGTAAATAAATTTGATACGTTGAATTTATTTAATGGTGTTGTGGTTCAGGTCGCATCAGGTTTACGGTGTTATAGAGGGACAAAGTGGACGGAAATAGAAGGAGGAATAGAAACAAACAAGTGTAGATTGGGAAAAAGTATGAACAGAGCAGTCACCTCAACACCATGAAAAATGTAAAAGTTCCAGATTGGGAATTCACATCTCGAACAAACTCATTCAACGAAGTTTCTTTTTCATCCACTGAAGGTCTTTACCTGAGAGGTACTGTATTTGATTGTTTATTGGCTGTTATGGTATTAATCGTTTAACAATTTAAAAGGAAAAGATGTTTACCAAAAGAGAACAAATTCTTTAAGGGAAGAGAGAATGGCTTCTTCTTATTCCTGTGAGAGGTAAAACAATTGATGTTTCTCAAATTGATGTTTGTATTTTATTTGACATACCACAATTTTGGTTTTATTGGTTTGTAATGCTGAAGTTGCAAAGATGGAATTTTTGGTATGATCTCTGGCAATATTTCCGGTCTGCTCATGGTTTTCGAGACGACCCAAGTGTCATTCAGGTGAATCATTAAGCAACTGCCTTTCTTTTCGTACATGCAAAATCTAAATTGCAGGAAAAACTCTATCCAAAATCTCCGGCGCATACGGGGCAAACTAAATCTAAAATCCCTAACTCTTCTTTTAATTAGTAAGTTGAAAAACTCTTAACGTTTAATAAATCTGGTTTACGAGCGACTGGAATTTTATGTTGGATGCCAACGAGTAATGAAACTGGTTTACGAGATAAGCCCTCTCCGGTTCACCTTTCAAAAACAAATGGACCACTCTCCAAGCCAGAATTGGAACACGAACCCTTCGTTGATTGCGACAAGGCACGGTGGTGAGTTGTGGGATTCGTGTACAAATGCTATCACGTGGTTGACGTGGTCTCCACTAAAAGTCTTAAAGTTCCATCGAAAGGAGAAAGAATCTCACAATATTTGCGATTAAAAAAAACGAACAAACTTTTTCTCTCCTCTTACAAACCCGTTATTCTCCGGACCAAGGGAACAAGAGGCCTATGGGGTTTCTTAGAGGCGTAGGTTTGTTCATATACCTAGATTAAGAATATATATATAAAAGGTGTCTAAATTAGGTAAAAACATTAAATTATCCTCGTTATTAAATTCGATCATAAACTTTATTGTTCTAGAATTTAAAATATTCATCTTTCAAAACTAGAACATTTTTTATTTTATTTTTGATTTTTGAAACCGAAAGGAGATGATATATTGAAAGAGATAAAGGGTTACATAGTATGCTTCCTCCTCTACTTGAACATCAATCATACTAGGGGATTCAATAACTAATTTTTTTTTAGTTTATCAACTCTGACAATACGTCCGCTATCTTATTCTTTTCTTTTGGCACATAAGAACACTGCCAAGAGCTAAAAAACTTAAGGGAATTTTTGATATCTCGAAGTAAATTATGAATTCTCCAATCACAGTTATACTTCTCATTATTTACTGCCTCTACCACTAGCTGAGAGTCCAGTTCAAAACGTACATTATGCAAGCTCATCTCTTTTGTCCATAAAATTGCCTTCCACATACCTCTGCACTCTTCATGCTCTGGACTTGATACCACAGCTAGGTAGATGCATTTTGATCCCACATATTCAAATCATTTTCCTCATATACTAAAATTAAAACCTAACTTCATCAATCGATTCAAACGATATCGATCGATTTAAAGGAAATCTCATCATCCTTTTTTAAAAAACATTCAACTAAACATCGTCGATTGTAACCCATTACTTTTAATTATACCTGTGATTGGTTTATCCACTCAAAATTGAAAAATACAAACAATCTTGAATTTTTGTGTTTAACCATAAGTGGTTGACGTCCATGTCCATATTGACCGATTTCTATGATAATCGGTTGATGTTCATGACCACATCAACAGATTTATTCCGTATGTGTGTTTTCTGGTTGAAGAATGTTTAACCAGAATCGGTTGATGTTCATGCCTATATCGCCATATTCTGCTACCTAGTTTTCTGTATGTTTTTTTTTAGAATCGGATTATGTAAATTTTCACATAAACCGATTATATAGTCTTTGATTTCTTAACTGTTAAGCCTATAATCGGTTTTTATGAGCACTTGTATGGACCAATTCCTTCGGTGCAGTGTTAGGAATCGGTTTACGTGTATGTATCGTGCTTACCTATTCTTACAATCGGGATATATAATAAGTAACATATCAACCCAAAATTGGTTTACGAGTGCGAAAATATATATCGACTCTGGGTTGTGATTTTTCGAAACAGATCAAAAATTTTACATGTTTTGATGATGATCTTACTACTACTATAAAGGTTCCATCTTTTTTTTTAAACCTCCGTATGATAGGAAGCTTGAGATCCGTCGGTCCACTTGATGATCCTTTAGTTATAATTATTTACCAGTAGCAGATTTTATAAATTTGTGTTTACATATCAATCTTATACCTACTCCTCCGTCCCAAATTAATTGAGTTAGTTATAGTTTGCACAATTTTTAAGGCAATGAGGAAAGAGGAGTACATTTAAGTATTTTTTTTTTACAATTATGCCCTTATGGATAATAATTAGTAAAACTTAGAAATGATTTATCTCTTAAACAGTACCACGGTTTTTCGTAAACTTTATACCGTTGAAATACATTTTAAAACATCTACGTAACGAATATAAACACGAGGACTCAAATTATACATATTTCTTATAGTAACAATAATCAATTAAAAGGGTAGTTTTAGAGATATCCCCTTGATTAGTGAAATAACTCAATTATTTATGGGACAAAATTTAAAACCAAATAACTCAATTAATTTAGGACGTAAGTATTATTTATTTACATATTTACTGGTGGTGCCGTTTTCAAATATTCAAAAAATAAATAAATTTGGTTAACAATTGTTGCATGCATATTTGGTTAATAATCGCTCTGAGATTTAGACAAAATGTAGTCATTTGGTAGATTTTGTTGAACATTTCTGCTTTATTTTTATTTTTGTGCAAAACGAATTCACTTCTGCATTTTTCTTTCCCTGCATAAACAAATTTGATTATGTGCAAAAATTGGATTCGTATTTTTTTTATGATGGACTCTTTTAACTCTGATTTATCATTCAACCCATGTATGATATTTTTTTCATTTATGCAACTTTCTTAATCGCCCATGTATATTCTTTTTTTCTTTTTAAGCTAGATAGGGAAGATGTGACATGAATTATTAAATCTGCATATTCATGCATCAATGCCATCTGCACCAGTTGTCCACTGTGATCCAATATTTGTTGGATGGAAAAGCGATCAAATCATTGTACAATCAAAGCAAAACCAAATTGCTAAAATTTTGTTGTTTGGGGAGCATTTCGTCTGTTATTGCATTTCAACTAAAGCTATTATCACAAGCCTACTTCAAAAAAAAAATGTGAAAAACAATAAAAAATACTCCACCCTCCGTTCCTAAAAGAGAGTTATTTTGTTTTTTCAATTTGACATATTTTTAGGGAGTTCCTTTATATACCCCCAGAAATACTAATGGTACCCGCATTAGTTAGTTAACATTTGGTTTACATGAAAATCTGGAAACTGTTCGAAGTTTTTGATAACGGTACCCCCTCTCAAAAATTTGTTAGGAAACCCTAAAAAAAAAAAAAAAAAAAACCACGGAAGATTTGCAGCCGTGATTAGAGATCCATGGAAGAAGATTAGAGTTATGTTAGGATTGACACAGCTCGTAATCTAAGAAGCCCTGTAGTTAAGACATATTCCCATCTTCACCGGTCACATCCACAACAAATTTCAACTTTTACCAAACTAATAATACCATAAGCAAATTCAAAATCAAACCCAAGTTAGTGACCTTTAGAGACCCACTAGTAATTGGGTACGTAAGTAGTACTGTTTAATCATTTTTTATTTTTTTTGATAAACACGTTAAATCACTCAGTGTTTTCGAAGATTTTCTTCCTCAGCCTTATATCATCATATTCAGTTAGATATTGTTCGAAGATTTCCATAGTGGTTGTATTTCTTCTTCTGTGATTGATCTGATCTTCCATTACTTCCCTTCTTTTTTCTTTTTCTTTCTCTTTCTCTTATTTTACAAAATCTTAATTTAATGGAAGTATGATGATCGGGACGACAAAAAAATATCATCATCTTAATACTTCAATTTTGGTCTTTTCGTTTCGGTGTTTATTAATGTCTTAGGAGAAGATGTTGAATTTGTATCTCGTTCATTAGGGTTGAAAATCAGTGCGTCTTGTCCATGGAATGGGGGTATAAAAACTTAGCATATATGATGGGGTAGGTAGATAATTGTTGGGAATATGTAGATAAAGGGATATTGTTAGTACTTCTAGGGGTATATACAAAAACACCCTATTTTTAAGCTAAAATGAAATGTGATAGGACCTGTTTATGAACGAGGTACTTAACCCATGATGATATGAAATTTTTGACCCATTTATGATTTATCTATAAAAGAGGAAGCAGTTAGAGTAATAGAAATTATTAATAGGAAAAGTTATAATAGGTTTTACAGGAAGGATAAAAGTGGAAGATAAAATATAGTAAAAGTCTAAAATATTCCCGTGTTAGATACAATTATCCAGAAAAGAGGGTAAATACATATTTTAAAATTTCACACGTGTAAACACTAATCTGCACGCATGCAAAAGTCAAAAATGAAAAAAAACAAAAACAAAAAAAAAAACGATTTTTTCACTAAAATATCTCCGTTAAATGTCATATTGTTGCCAAATGAAAAAGTAATTTTTTTATTAGTCTTAAAATTACATGATTGGTAACCCTAGTTTTAATAGGTAAGAAACAATATAGTATAAATTATGGATTTATTTTGGGAAAACTTTAAAAAGAAAATAAAATAAAAAACACAGATGAAAAAACTATTTTTAGAAAAGATAATAAACATATTTTTTTTATTTTTTTTTATAAAGATTATATTACACTCTAAAAAAATAATTTTATCTATAAATACAAATTACACCCGAGGGTTTTTAGTTGGCAGCCGAGCGATAAGATGGGCACCATCACCCTTTTGAATAGCAATATCCAATCTATAAAAAATAAAACTACCAAGACCACTACTAGCATCATTACTAACTAAGCAATTTTTTGGACGCTTGAAAAAACAAACAGTATCTTCGCTAAGCTCTCCTAAAGTGGTGAAAGCTAAAACACCCAAAAGGGGACAATATTTAACAATTGTGTATTGGATTGGGAGCTATAAGGATAGCTATAACACCTAGATATTCTATTAAGTATTCCCGGGTTTCAAATTGGAAATCATTAAGTATTCCGGGGTTTCAAATAGGATTTTATGGGATTCTAAAAATATCCCATAAAATGATACTATAAGGGTTGTAGAAGTTCCAAGATATATAAAGATTCTATATACTTCCTCCGTCTTTTATTAACGGTTTTACCTATTTACTATCCATAATTTTCCTATTTCCCATCCCCTTCACAATTTCTGAAATCACTTTACTTTTCAATTCTAGTTTTTCCTATATACCACCTACAAAAGTCAAATTACTTTGACTAGACTATCATCATTTTTATTTGTATTCTTCTTCACCAATCTCTCATTTTCGTTAAACAAACCCAAAAATACCAAGTTAAAAATCATAAGTTAGATTCCTAATAATTATTATTGCAATATACATATTTCTTTAATTTATATAATTAACGAGCCAAGACATAGATGAATTAATCGCTAAACTAGGTTAACTATTTTCACCGATGTTCGATCCCTAAACTTTTTTCTTTTAATTTTTGAAGAACTGATCGTCCAGTTACGATGGACAGTCATGGAGGACTATTGATGATTTCAGTCATCCCACTACGGACGACTACAAATTAATGGCGACAATTAACCAGTTCTGATCGACTAACTCGTTAGTCACTTTATCACTACACTCGCTCAATGATGGTAAAGAACGACCAATAACTATTAAGAACAGTCATGAGACTCGCATCATCACCTCTTGCACCGTATGCCAGTTTAATTCAAACAACTCAACTTGGCGATTTGCGTTTTTTATTTCCAAAATGTAGTTTCTGAGAATTAACTGGACCCATGACGAGCAAATATTGTCCTACGATGATTTTAGGACCCTTGTCAGAGGAGAATTGGCTTTTTCTTTGCTCTCTATTTCATTTTAGGATACTGAACCTCAATCCTGCGGTCTTCATTTGGCAAGAAGGAAAACAATGAGTAAACAAACTTTTTATCATGTTACAGTTCAGGATACTTATTCATTAATGACTTACATATATAAACAGCTAGTCACTAACCACGATCATAGTGTTGCTCACAATACTAGCTATCAAACAATCAGTATCCAGCTTCTACAGCACTTAGAAACTCTACCTATTTCTATATCGGTACTAATAACTCTCTTCATGGATACTGCACATCATCTATAATCCACTTCAATAGTGAACGATTAGTTCATCTAAAAATTTAAAAAAGAAAAATAAAGAAGTCAGTTCAATTATAAAGTTAATCAATGTAAAGTCGACCGAAGGTGAACGATTTGTTCTTCACCATAACAGTACCAACAAAATAGAGTTTAAACATAAATTTCTACACATAATCATACATAAATTTTTATTTATTTTATTTATTTTTACAATTAGGTTTAGCTTTGATTTCGTTTTGAGAATTGATTTTGCTTCAACATTCCTTGATTTCTTAGGCATCTTTAGAGACAGAGCCAAAAACTTGAGACAAAATTATGATAATATGATTGAAGGTGGTGGTGGATTGTGGAGAAGTAGTGGTCGGTGATGGAGATGGAGAAGAAAAAATGATGTTGTAACTTGGGTTTTTTTCTTTTTTGTTGGGCATAAATAAAATGTCAAACAAATGGTATTTAGGAAATTTGAAAATATATATGGGTGGTACATAAGAATATTGGGGATAGAAATTTATGTAGATAGGAAATAGGGAAAATGGGGATAAGAAAAAGGGAAAACCTTATTAACTAATTATAATTGACAAAACCAAAATATTAAGGGGATCGTAAGAAAAGCATGACTAATCCTATTGGACGCTACATTATTACTAATATTAAAAAAATATAAATGGGGTATATATTGGGAAATGTTTTAACAAAAATTTAAAAAAAAATCTTGGTATAAGCTTTATTAGGAATTTTATAGACGTTCATAAATATTTATGTTTAAAAAGGGAATGACGATTAATATGAAAGATATTGAATAAGTTTTTTTCCTTATATATGGCGATACTATTTAAGATTTTGGATTAAGTTTATATTAAAAATGATTTTATGATTATAGAAAATAAGAATATATTTGATAGTTTAAAGGGAAAATATGTCTATAAACATAACGGACAGATAAAAAAGGACGGTCCAAAATAGAATATAGGACAGATAAAAAAAGACATAGGGAGTACATATTATCTTCTATCAATCTCAACTAAACCATGAGAATTTCGTGGATTCTTATAGGTAGCCAAGTTTTTTTCTATCACAGTATGCTATGTTTTCTTTTTGTTCTTTTTGTTGCTAATAAATATCGTAAAGTTTCATTCATGATAAGAGATTACATGGACTTCAAGAACACCAAGATCAAAGTTCAAGAAACAATTAAAATGTACTAACAAAGAGTAATCTGTAAAGAGAAGTAATGAAATACCAACAAGAGTACCAAGCAATCCGAAGATTGAAAGAATGATTTTGGGAATATAATCCAACCGTTTTGATAGATTTTTTTCTTCTAGAAAAATGGATCTTCTCATAAAAAGAGAGTAATATGTCAAAAGTTTTGAATCTTGATCACCACATTTGAACTTCCACCGAAAATTTCCATTAAAATCTCAAAGAGACGCCATAAGAGAGTACAAAGAATCTCCATAAAGAAGAAGACACTAACAAAATGGGAAAAACACATACAAAACACCATAAAAATCTCTTAAAAGCAATGGAGGTCAAAGCAAACACTTAAACTAACCTAATATAAACTACTAGCTAACTAAGAAAACAAGAAAAGTATCAGAAACATAACATCGAAGCATAGCATTCTCTTCCATGGATTTATAAAGTGATGTTGGTCATGAGTTTTCTTTAAAAATAATTTTCTCATTCATCACGTTGCTCATTTCTTCCTCTAAAATTATCGTATTTTCTTTTTTTCATCTCCATTTGTTGCCCTTGTTAAATAACCTCTTCAAACTTTGTCATTTAACTTGGAATATGAATTTTTTTACAATTTTTTTTTTCTGTATTGTGACTTTTCTTTGGAGTAATTATTTTGTGTCTGGAAATCTACTTAAATCTGTATAAATCTAAATTCAATCCGTTATAATCCAAAAATATATATATATATATATATGTGTAAGAATCTAGGATTCTTTTAAGATTTTTTATTAATTCACTAGATTTAGGCAATATATAATCTATTTCTATTCATAAAAATCATGATTTAATACACTCCTGTAAGATTTTAAATTTGGTCATAGTGATTTTATAATTCTAAAAGATTCAAGAGCATATATGAGAGTGAAATGAGAAAATATCACCATAAACAGAGGTGGGTCGCTTTTTTAAACATAAGAAAATGGAATAAAAAACAGAAATAAAAATAAAATAAAGGGAGTATAGTACTAGAGAAGCTTGTTTGGGTTAAACATGCCACGGATAATTATCACTTAATAAAATAATAAAAATTACCATACATTTGTTTTTGTCACTTATAATTTGACCAGTTTGTCCTCATATTACTTTTACCTTTTTTTTTTTTTTTTTTTTTTTTTTGGCCTCAAAGACGCTCCATCTTAATACTTTCTTCCTCCCGATTTAGATGAAGTTTAGATTTTTAAGTCTAATTTTACTTGATGGCCTTCGTACTTTTCCACAAAACTTCCTTATTTGTCTCTAGATTAAAAGCATACCACTGGAAACAAGGAGCAAAAACTAGGTTATTTAAATATTCTAGGAAATATTATTAAAGAGTAAATGGATATTTCTTTTTCCTAAACTGCAGGAAAACATCTACACCCTCTCTAAATTGGAATATAGGAAGTAATATGTAATAACATAGATATTTGTCGTTAACTTGTTTACCAATGCTCAACTTCCCACTCCTTCTCTAGAAGCAGAAATATTTTGCTTCAGAAAAAGTTAACTTTTCTTGCTTTTAGAAGTCATTCTGACTAAATAAATTTCTTACATTTTTTGCTTTCAGAAACCAAAAAGCAACCTTTTAAATGGTATCCAAACAAACTATATACAGTTTTAGTTATTCATGTCTCAAGAATTAGTCAATTACTCGTACCGGTTTTCCATGATATCCCACTAAAAGTGTATAGGCCACTACTGTAATCCATCCATCCTAGTTCTGCCCAGTTGTCATTAACCAGATACTACAACAGACTTTTTGTCTTCTTTTTCTTCATTTTTTTCTCCCTCATGGAGGAAATATTTCAAGGTAGTCTCGCTTCAAATTTGTTATACTAAATATAGGTTTAACTAGGAAGATTCATTTAATCTTTATGGAGTACTCAGATATCACCTGAGTCTACACCCAAGGTTAAGCCTCTGTTAAAATTGGATTAATACGGGCTTAAGATCCCTGCATTACCAAATGGTAGGTCGGGAAAATTACCTACAATTATACTGCAAGCGCACAGTGTCTATAACATATATATGGAAAATACAGGTCGATCCCACATGGAGTTGTTACGGTGTGATACTAAACTTCTAAGTTCTACTATTACTAATTTAAAGACGAATGGGTTGTCGATACGATTAGCTGATGTTTGAGTAACACAAATTAGAAAACAAGAATATAAATAAAAGGGCACTACGGCAGTTGAATCCACCAGTTAACCTACACTAAGTCAATTCAGTTTTGATAATGTGTTCTTATCCCTTATAATGGACATCGGTCAAGGTGCAAGTCTGTCGTTTATCCAAGGTAGTCTCAAATGGATGGCTTAATGTCAACTGAGGAAACTAACTAATCCTTAGTGTTAGATGTCTTCTCACAGTACAACTAATCACAGATCAAATTCATCAATTAGATAATTAAACATATCCTAAGATGGATATTCTAATCGCAACTAAGGTATTCCTCCGAGGTATTAACTGTCTGATTAAAGCACAACTAATCAAAGGATCGAATATCAATCTGTTAAGCATGATCTGCAGTACAAAGTTTGATGTATCAGGTGTGGATATGGGTTCGGGTTTTATCGCTTCTTCTAAGTCCAATTCATCTTGTAAGCCCACTGCTAACTGAAGTAGTGCAAACGGATTGCATCCAAAGTGCAAGTGGATTGCAACAATTTTTTTGCGCGAGATTTCTTCTATACTTCTCTCAATCCTTTAGCATAACTCATTTTCTGCCTTTGGTCACCAAATCTCTACTCTTTTTGCTTCTATCAGCATCCAAGCCTTATTTACTACCTAAAAACACAAAATTAAATTAGTAAAAGTAATTATGCTTGAAAACGGTAAAAATACAGAATTTGGGATAAGATGGAGAATTAAATCACAAAAGATGAGATAAATGCCACTGAAAAAATATAGAATTATGCATTATTTGGCACTCATCACCAAACTCTAATTAGTCATGCGACACCCAAGGCTAAACCTCGGTTAAAATTAGATTAATACGGGCTTAAGATCCTTGCATTACCTAACTCTAATTAGGAAAGCATCACCAGTCTCTCACCTACTAGAAATCTGTCCCAACTTTTAGTAATAGTTAATTTACGATTATCTATAGTCAGGTACGTGGGGTTAGCCGGGACTTTCAATTAGCAAATATTCATGATTAGTTAGTGTTTCCCTTTTTTACACTAGGGAACTACATACTTAGCGATTAGAAATTTGTTTAAATTAGGAATTTACATGATTAGCAAGAATTGAGTCAGGGTTAGCTAGGCCAAGGTATAATCATTACCGTCCAATTGAGAGAAAATTTCATCCGCTCTTTGTCTAAGTTAAACACCCTTTCTTCCTTAGGTCGGTTCCTATGGGCATGGCAATGGGTGAGTTTGTTACTTTTGTACTCACTATGAGCATGGAAAAATGGAAAACTGAACTGGCTAATGCAAGGTCCAGTCTCTACCGAGCGACGTAGTGCTGACCGGGCAACCTGTTGGATATTTTCAACAAACCCTTAATTGTAGGTGCTGTGGCAGGGTTCGGTGATTGACCTACTATAAAGGTTCCATCCCCTAGCAGAAATTTTTCTGTTTTAGGGTTTTTATTGACAGTTAGAAAACCGAACAGAAACATCGTTTTCCAGTAGACACCATCGTTGTTTGTTGAAGGAAGAGATGTCTATTCACTCTGAAAAGTTGCCTGTTGGATGAAAAGTCATCTTCAATGGATGTAAAATCCTCTATATCCATCCAAAAAAATCTCTCAACTCTTTATGTGTTTCTTTCTAACAAGCATCATCAAAAACTAATCCTATGTGTTCTTGGTTGGGTCAAGGTTGTACAAGCTTTGAATCCAACATTGTTGTGGGGCTTCAAGTATCCTGACGACAATATTCATTAACCTATTTGTACTCACCAATCTAATTGGGAAGGGTACAATAATTGTAGAAAAGAACCTAGCTTTAGAGCCTCGAACCCAGAGACAACATTCTTTTCTTCACCTTGTTTTAGTGTGAATTTTCCAACACGACCTAGTATTGATAGCTCGGAGTTGAGTGTTTGCCGCTCAATAGTTTTTGAATATTTAAAAACTTATTCTCTAATACTTTTCTTGTTACATACAGGTCCCACTAAATATATTAAAACCTTATAAATATTACCATATACACACAAATAATTTTTTCATTAACAAGAATCCCACTTATCACGACAAATATGTTATTTTATAAGTTTTACTTAATATTTGTCATTTTTCCCATAGTGAAGAAATCTGGCATGACAAACTTTTTTTTTGCCATACCCCTCAAGAACCAGCCTCAGAACATTGGGTTTGCAACTACCTAAATTTTACTTAGTAATTTCAATACTATAAGATTGCTAACTAAAAATCTAAAACATAAACCTGCATTAAGGATAAATTAGTTTGAAACGGTTCACTACTAGTTTATGCAAAACACAAATCTACGGTAAATAATATCATTTGGTGCATGTCCTGATTAAAATAATAATAATTTGGTTCTATAAATCAAGATAAGAAGGTACATTTCTAGAAAACGTCTATTTGATTTCCGGTGGTGGAGGGAAGTAAATAAATGTGAATCCTTCAAATCTACTTTCCGGTGGTGGAGGGAAGTAAATAAATGTGAATCCATCAAATCTACTGATTTTTATTCACGGGCAGATCTAGTCTAATCGCGATATATATCATGCACAACTTGCTCAGTGGCCCCACCCTATCTATATGAGGAGGGAGATGACACCACAACCAACACACGTAGTGCGGTTGGAGGGAACTCGAAGTCCTGGCCTCATTGTCGTGAGGAAAAGTGAGAATCATCTTACTAGAGGTTGGAACTAGTAAAACTAATTCTTTGTTGCTCCGTTGGAACAACTAAAGAGGTCGTATATTTGTGAATTATGTCGGGAAACCGAGGCCAGGTTCATCTTGAACCATGCAAGGAAATTCCAAGGAACATCCTACTTTAGGAAACCTAGTTCGAATCTTTTACTTACATCTTTAGATTATCATGATTGATAATACTAGTACAAATATATAATACTAGTACAAATATATAATCAATACGACAATGAACAATCACATACGACACAAAGATGACGTGATTCACCTACTATTACAAAACCAACCCGAGAATCTTTCATTGCCTCTGGACTGCTTCTCCAGTGAACCACGACACAACATGTGGGATGATCTTGTCACGGATGGCGGAACTTAAAAAAGAGAAGCACAAATTTCAAACATATTCGGCAACCACAACAATTTGTATAAGACTCCAACAAAATCTGTAACTGTAAAGGAAAGGAAATCAACTTACCCAACATCATAGTCTTGCTCCATTTGATTCTGAAGGTCTTCAGCCTGTTTTAACTCAAGTAGTAACTTACTGTCTCTTTATCAAGATCATCATCATCCTCAGCGACTTGGGGAGGGTTAACGAAATTGAAGAAGCTTTCACAGTCTTCAGTTTTTGTGATGGGCTTTGTGTTCTTTGACCCCTTCTTAGGCTCCTTCTTAAGCACTTCTGGGTCAAACTCTTCCCAGGATATCAATCAATTTCAATCCTGCATAGTCACAACTACTGAGTAACAGTAATCGAAGGATGAGGCCAGAAGCTTACCCAATTGCTTTTTCTAGAATTGGTTCATCATCATCTCCACATTCTAACAACATCATACAAGACAAACCCCATTAGACCACTATATTTTCTCGTCCACAAAATCACTTCTCTGTAACTGCAATTTCATATAACACTCAAAACCCTAACCTAAATCAGTCGCAAATTCGATCAATTCATCAGCTCAAATTCATTCAAGCACTAACCCATATCAAATCACTTTAAATCCTTCTCGCCAGAAGCAACAACAAACTCCACCTTCTTCAACCAATTTCTCGATTCAATCTCCTCAGTCTCAGATCCAATCTGCTTCAATCAACAGTTACAGACTCCCATTAAATCACCATCTGCAATTCCATCAAACCACCGTCTCTATCTCAATCAAACCCTAGATTTTCTGTTCTTGGCTACATCAACAATCAAATTGAGAGAAAACCCTAATTTATTCTCAAACCCTCACTCCTGAAATTCTCAAATTCTTCTCCTATGATTCTTCATCATCTTTATTCTCGGTTCAAAATCAAACCCTGATCTGCAATTTCGAGTACTCAACAATCAACAGCAAATACGCAAATTCATCCAGATTCGATCCCTAAATCGCATAACTCAACGAATTACTTCTTGTTTCTTCTTATTTTTTACTTGATTGTTAGCTTAGATCTGGTTCTTGGGTTTTCGATCTACTACATTTTAGGTTTAATTTGCATGAAATCTGTTTAGCTAGTTTTTTTTTTCTCAGAGAGGCGAAAGATAAGAGATAAGACGAAGATAAGAGACGAGACGAGAGAAAAGTGAGCGAAGGAAATTAATATAATTTTTTTTTTTTTGATTTTATGTAAAAGAATTTGGACGGTGATAAGGTGGGGTCATACGGATTATGAAATTTTTTGGACGGTAAAGATTTGATTTAAGACTGTCATACGGATCAAGGCAAGTGTGTTTTCTTTGTGCTTTTGTGCTTTCTCTTTGTGCTTCCGGTTTGAATTTCGACTAGTCACATAGGTCATCAAGTAATTTCGACTAGTCATACAGGTCATGAAGTATCTTTAGTTCACACTGGTAGACTCAGGTTATAAGATTACTAGAGATGGACCAAGAAATTCCTGATGGATTCATACTTTAAACTTAGCAAGATACATCATCGAAATCGATAAATATGAAACTCAGGTGTCGATTCGAACTTCAAATATGGTATAGCAGCATACAAACTATGAACCAAGAAGCTCCGGGAGGGTTCTGACTTCAAACTTAGCATGATACATCATCGAAATCGATAAATATTAAGCTCAGTGTCGATTCGAACTTCAAATGTGGTATAACGGCATACAAACTATGAACCAAGAAGCTCCGGGAGGGTTATGACTTCAAACTTAGCCTGATACATCATCGAAATCGATAAATATGAAGATCAGTGTCGATTCGAACTTCAAATTCGGTATAACGACAAACAAACTATGAACCATGAAGCTCTGGGTGGATTCTGACTTCAAACTTAACATTATACATCATCGAAATCGATAAATATGAAGCTCAGTGTCGATTCGAACTTCAAATGTGGTATAACAGCATACAAACTATGAACCAAGAAGCTCCGGGAGGGTTCTGACTTCAAACTTAGCATGATATGTCATCAAAATCGATAAATATGAAGCTCGGTGTCGATTTGAACTTCAAATAAGAAATAAGATTAATTTCATCGGAATATTCTCTGAAACCTTAAACAAACCCTTTTATGGCGACTTCGAGAAAGAAAGTGGCTCCGAGCTCGAAACCTGGACGGGACTACTATAAGTTGGAAACTTCGAGAGAACGATAAATCCGACCATTTACAGGTGAGATTCCATCAAAATATTCTCAGAAACCTTAAACAAACCCTTTTCTGGCGACTTCGAGAAAGAAAGTGGCTCCGAGCTCAAAACCTGGCCTGGAGAGAAAAATTTAGCAGAAGTACGCATACCAAAATAGTTATTAGCAGAATAGAGAAAATTTAGCAGAAGTACGCATACCAAAATAGTTTTTAGCAGAATAGAGAAAATTTAGCAGAAGTACGCATACCAAAATAGTTATTAGCAGAATAGAGAAAATTTAGCAGAAGTACGCATACCAAAATAGTTTTTAGCAGAGAATAGAGAAAAATTTAGCAGAAGTACGCATACCAAAATAGTTATTAACAGAATAGAGAAAAATTTAGCAGAGGTACGCATACCAAAATAGTTTTTAGTAGAATAGAATTTTTTGTAGCAGAAGTACGCATATAAAAGTAGTTTTTATCAGAATAGAGAAAAAATTAGCAGAAATACGCATACCAAAATAGTTTTTAGCCGAATAGAGAAAAATTTAGCAGAAGTACGCATACTAAATTCTAGTGACTTAATTAGAAACAATAACCATTTACAGGTAAGATTTCATTCCGAGATCGAAACCTGGCCGTGAGTGGACCATTATAAGCCGGAAACTTCGTACGAACGATGAATCCTACCATTCATAGGTAAGAACCCTTCAGAATATTCTCCGAAATCTTAAAAAAACCCTTTTCTAGCGACTTCGAGAAAGTGGCTCCTATCTCGAAACCTGGTCGCGAGTGGACTACTATAAGTAGGAAACTTCGTAAGAATGATGAATCCACCCATATACAAGTAAGATTCCATAGGAATATTCCCCTTAATCTTAATTAAACACACCCCTTTTCGTCAACTTCGATACTGAACCTGGCTCCGAGCTCGAAATATGGCTGCGAGTGGACTACTATAAGTCGGAAACTTCGTAAGAACGATGAATCCTCCCGCCTACAGGTAAGATTCCATAGGAATATTCGCTGAAACCTTAATTAAACACACTCGTTTTCGTCAACTTCGATACTGAACCTGGCTCCGAGCTCGAAACCTGGCCGCGAGTGGACTACTATAAGTCGGAAACTTCATAAGAACGATGAATCCACCCGTCTACAGGTAAGATTCCATAGGAATATTCGCTGAAACCTTAATTAAACACACCCGTTTTCGTCAACTTCGATACTGAACCTGGCTCCGATCTCGAAACCTGGCCGCGAGTGGACTAGTATCAGTCGAAAACTTTGTAAGAACGATGAATCCACCCATCTACAGGTAAGATCCCATCGGAATATTCCCCAAAACTTTAAACACACCTTATTCGTCAACTTCGACACTGAACCTGGTTCCGAGCTCAAAATCTGGCCGCGAGTGGACTACTATAAGTCGGAAACTTCGTAAGAACGATGAATCCACCCATATACAGGTAAGATTCCATCAGAATATTTCCTGAAACCTTAAACATACACCTCTTCGTCAACTTCGATACTGAACCTGGCTCTGAGCTCAAAACCTGGCCGCGAGTGGACTATTATAAGTCGAAAACTTCGTTAGAACGATGAATCCACCCATCTACAGGTAAGATCCCATCGGAATATTCCCTAAAACCTGAAACACACCCCTTTTCGTCAACTTCGATATTGAACCTTGCTTGAAATTTTTTGTCGTAACCCTACGACGACCTTTATTAAAGGTTGCGAAAGGGGGTTTTAGAAAATAGTTTTTATCAGAATACATAAAATTTTTAGCAGAAGTGCATACCAAAATAGTTTTTATCAGAATAGAGAAAAATTTAGTAGAAGTGAATAAAAATTTAGCAGAAGTGAATAAAATTTAGCAGAAGTGAAAAAAAATTAGCAGAAGTGAATAGAATTTTGTAGAAGTGAAAAATTTAATCATCCATTACAAAAATTTAACAGAAGTGCATTGTCATTGTAGAATTATGTGATTGTTTACAGAGAAGGCTTCGCGATGTCTGCGGCCCAGTCACCTGAGCGTTATTTTCGAACATCATATTTTGTTTTTACAACTTTTATAAAAGTTGTCAAAGGTTGTCATAAAGTTAGTATAAAAAAACCCCTCAAACTTGACAGAATTGTGATAGTCTAAGCATGGTTGATGGTGTGGACTTTCACGCAGGAGGCTGAGGATCAAATCCCCCCAACACTCATTTTCCAACATCTTATAAAGGTTGTTATACATTTTCATAAAAAAAAAACACAAAAAACACAAACTTGTGAAGTGTGAGGATGGTTGATGCGTTAGACTAATGCATATTCGGTTCATGTTCGAATCCCTTTGACACTATTTTTTATCATCATATTTTGTTTTTCTTCAACAACTCTTGCGAAAAGTTGTGATAGGATTATTCACTACATTTCCGGAGGAAGGTTGTTAAAGCTAAAATGTCGTCACAACTGTTTTGTTTAAAGAGTTGTCGTTTGTTTTCTTGTCGCAACCCTTTGGTCCTAAGGGTTGGTAGTGATGTCATTCTACAACTCTTCATTTGAAAAAAGTTGTAAAACCTGAGATGTTCAACGACTTTTAGTAAAGAGTTGTAAAACTCCAGTTGTAGATGTATATTTTTCCTGTAGTGCTAGGTTAAAGGAGAATCGACTGTAGTCGCAACTAGTATCACACATGAGGTTTGGGGATTAGGTTTCCCAGTTGCTAGAGTTCTCCTTTATATAGCCATTCAAATCAGGGTTTGCTTAGTTAGCTTAGAAACAAAGCATTCATTATTCACCGTTAGATGAAATCCTGATTTAAGATGCAAGCTAAGTTTTGCTTGAAACCAAAGCAATATCTCTCTACCGTTAGATAGACTTAGCTTGTCACACATAAATGAAATATACTTCATTTAGATATGGGTAACCGTACCTAAACGTGTACATTGGGTTGGCTCAATAATAGTTAACCAAAGTTAGCCATATGAACACTTTTGTCTAATCCACATTCATCTAACACATCTAGATCAACTATGATGATCAATCAATCATGAATGATAATCAAAGAATCTAATTGTGTTCTTCATAGAGTTGTTCAATTATTAGCAATCACATAGAAGTATATATGATCCAGTTGAAGCAAAATCGGATTGATTCGAAAGAATCAATTCATGAATATTTAAGCTACGGTTTGCAAAGATTGCATTCCTTATTATATATAAATGTATTTGTTCATGAGTATGAAAACATACTTTTCCGATTTTAGAACTTGAACCACTTAAGTTTGCAAACGGGTACACAAACTTAAGTTCCGGACATTGGTCATAAGCCAACAGTTTGCAAACGGGTACGCAAACTTTAGCTCCGGACCGAACTTAGTTGAAACCGTTTGCGAACGAGTACGCAAACTTGGTTCCCGGACTTCAACAGTTAAATCAGTTTGCGAATGGGTATGCAAACTTAATTTCCGGTCCTGAATTCTAACAAACAGTTCACACACTAAGTACATAAACCGTAATGTATCCATACATGGGTTTTAGCTCTTAACTCCCATTTCAATCATTGAAACATTCTTAAAAGACAACAATGGTTGTCTCATACAAACCATTATCTAATAAGCAATTTTCCAATGATCGAATGATCAATACGAAACTTTCCGAGTCGACGTCAAATGACTTGTCTCACACAAATCATGTAAGATGTTTCAAGTCTTTTGAAGCTTCCTAGACTCAATATAAAGGCAATTTCCACATGATCACCTTTTGACATAATGTCAAAAATAATGATGAACGTAGCTAAGACAAAAAGCTACCAACACATATTTCGAGCAAAAGATAAGCGAGTTAAACTCAGCTCGAAATATCAAATGTGCATGATACGAAAGACTATATCATATACGACTTTTGTCTCAATAGGAGATATGAAAGAATAAAATAGACTTCTGAGTGATAGATAAGTTTTAGTCTCCACATACCTTTTGTTGATGAAGTTCCTCCGAGTTCTTCAGTAGATCTTCGTCTTCAGTTGTAAGCGCCGTGAAGTCTAAAGCTCAACTATACAATCTATCCTAGTCTGAAACTCCTATAGGTAGACTAGAAATCAAGACTATAGTTTTGATCAACTAAACTTGACAAACAAGCTTGAGATAGCAACGCTTGCGAGTTCGACCGAGTAATGCTCTAACAGTTGGATCTCCGTGCAGGTTTATTTTTCTTGTTGTAAGAAACCCTTTTTTTCCTGTTTCTCATGGTGTCTACAGTATTCAATGACTTCCGCTGGCTCTGTTTTCTTCTTGGTAGCCGTTGAATCTGGTGGTGGTAATGTTATTTGTAGTAGTGCAGCATGTTGGAAGAATGGGGGTTGGATGATGACGGGTTTCATTTTTTTTTTCCATTGACCTAATTGGTAGTAGTGCAGCATGTTAGCCTCAGATCAATAGGTTCGCCCTTAGAAAATTATTCCTTCACCCGGTGAACACACTTTCCGTAAAGAGAATGGCGTTCCATGTTATGGGGAATCTTGTCTAACTCTGAATTTCCCAAAAAAACCTGTTACAGTATGGGATTCAATAGAGATTACATGATTGATGTAACATATAACCTATTAGACTTGTTGCATGCATATTTGGTTGAGAAGCCTGCTACTCTTATACGTTAAGTTGCATGTTTCTTATTGAATTATGGTGAAATCCGAAGGGGACGAAGCTCACTAGTTTAAACATGTACATGGACCAATAAGGAATCACAAACATAATAATAAATGAAAGGGAAGGTGATATAATTGAGTTGATTCTAACAGAAATCACTTGGATTGCACAAATCACAAACGTTTACATGAAAAATGTTATCTGGAAAATATAAGGCAGTTATACAACGAATATATAACTAAGAAGTGCCACTGCGCCAGTCGCCAGTACTCAAGTAGGATGGCTTGAGGCATTGCGAGATATGGAGGTTGCTTCCACTTGTGATTGGGGGTACACTATCTTAGTCGAGTTATACATTTATCTCGATATCTCATGCTTGGGTTCGTCAAGCCTCGAAGGGTTATGGAGCCTCATTGAGGTAAATATGACAATACATCATGTTTCTTTAGTTTTGACCTTATAAAAGGCCCGACGAATTTTTCGCACAGGGACCTTTTAAGCACAACGCCTATGCGGATAGAGAGACCGAAAGGTCTTGCCTGCAATATTTAATATAATTCCATATACTACTAAAGACGCAATTTGTTACATTGTGATTCACCATTTTATAAAGTTTGTGTGTGGAAACTTCTTTTTTCACCTATGATACAGGTGAAGAATTGTATTATCACATTTACTCGACCATTATAGAGGATAAGAATCTTCGGAACAAAGTTATACAACGAATACAATATACTCCCTCCATCCCAAATCAATTGAGCTAGTTGGTTTTGAATTTTGTCCCATACATAAATGAGCTATTTTACTAATCAAGGGGATATTTCTAAAACTACCCTATTAATTGATTATTGTTATAATAAGAAATATGTATAATTTGATAGTCATATTTATACTCGTTACATAGGTGTTTTAAAATGCTATTCAACGTTATAAAGTTTACGAAAAACCGTGGTATAATTTAAGAGATAAATCATTTCTAAGTTTTACTAGTTATTATCCAAAAGGGTATAGTTGTAAAAAAATACTTAAACGTACTCCCCTTTCCTCCTTGCCTTAAGAATTGTGCAAACTACAATTAGCTCAATTAATTTGGAACGGAGGGAATAGTTATACAACGAATATGTAACTAACGAAATTCCTTAAACGAAGTGACTATCTACATAAGGTAAGATGAAATGATGCAGCGTGATAAAAACCCCATGAAGGCAAGTCAGTAAAGAACATCAGAAGTGAGGTGATTTTCCCGCCATGCATTTATTTCGTGCTTTCACTTTCTCCTCATTTATTTTATTTTCGGAAAAGAGGCTAGCCGCTAGCCCCGATAGATATATTGATGAAACCGATTTAGGAAACGGGAAGCCTTACAGAATATTATCAAGATCGTACAATTAATATTCTCCGTTATATGAACTCCTGATTTAAGATTCAAGCTAATTTTGCTTAGAAAATAAGCAATCAATCTCCACCGTTAGATGGTATTAGCTTGATATACACACAAATGAAATATACCTATATTTAGATATGGATAACCGTACCTAAACGTGTATAACGAATTGTCTCAATAACAATTAACCGAAGTTAGCCATATGAACACTTTCAACTTAGCCATATTCATCTAACACTTCTAGATTAAATATGATGATCAATCAATGATGATAGATAATCAAACGAATCTAAATGTGCTTCAAAAGAGTTGTTTAAATGTTCACTATCTCATAGAAATATCCGTGAACAATTTGAAGCAAAATCGGTTTGGTTTTTAAATGTACAAAGTACTTATACAAGAACCAATTCATGAACATAATGCAACGGTTTGCAAAGCTAATTCGCATACCTTAAATAATTAACGTTCCAGGGACTTTAGTTCGCAAACGAACTTGTGTTCATGAGTATGAGAAACATACTTTTACCGATTTTAGAACTTAACCACTGTGTTTGCAAACTGGGTACGCGAACAGCAGTTCCGTACTTTGGCCTAGTCTAGCCGTTCGCAAACCCGGTTTGCAAACTACCGTTCCAGACCTAACTCAGGTAAACCCGTTCACATACTAGGTACACAAACAAGAGTTACAGACCTTTATAGGTAAATCCGTTCGCATACTAGGTACGCAAACAAGAGTTCAAGACCTGAACTATCACTTCACAGTTCGTATACTAGGTACGCATACTGCGTTGTATCCAGACATTGGTAGTAGTTTTAAAACTCTTATTCTAATCATTGAAACATCCTTAGAAGAGGACAATGGTAATCTTACACATACCACTAGCTTCAAGTAATTTTCAAGTGATTAATTGATAAATACGAAACTTTCAGAGTTAACATCAAATGACTGTCTCACATAAATCATGTAAGATGTTCAGGGTAATTTTCACATGATCATCTTGACTTAATATTTAGTTTCTAACTAATAAATTGTTTACTACTAAACTCGTCAAGTAGATGATGAACTTAGGATAAGCTATGAAAGCTTGCAACTTGTATTTCGAGAAATAGATATACGAGATAAACTCGGCTCAAAATTTCAAATGTGTATAAACACAAAGTCTATATATCTATACGACTTAGTCTCATCATAAGATAGAATAGAACAGTCTGAGTGATAGATAAGTTTTAGTCACCACATACCTTTTGTTGATGAAGTTCCTCTAAGCTCTTCAGTAGATCTTCTTCTTCAATTGGGGAACGCCGTGAAGTATAATGCTCAACTACACACTTCTATCCTAATCCGAGACATAGCCATAAGTAGACTAGAAATCAAGTATATAGTTTTGATCAACTAAACTTGACAAACAAGCTTGAGATAGCAACGGTTGCGAGTTCGACCGAGCAGTGCTCTAACAATCTCCCCCTTTGTCAATTTTAGTGACAAAACTATCAATACATCTGGATTACAAAATAAGTAAAACTTTGTAGCTTCTCATCCATTATGCTTGATTTCCGTGACTCTTCAACTTTCCTTGAATTCTTCGTTACTCCAAGTACTCCAGCGATTCTGAACGTGTTCAATTCAACATTATTGTTGTTGAAGATCCGTAGCAATAACAATAAGAAAACATATGTTTTCAATCATTCTTATACAGTGTCACAGTATTATTCTTTAACTCAAAGTCCAATTGTGTCACAACTTTGAAATAATACTACGGTGATATGTATCACTCCCTCTTTGTCAATACTTCCATCTTAGAATGGAATCCACTCCCCCTTACATAATGATCCGTAAACCATATGTATGTAGTGTGAACTACTAAATAATTCTCCCTTTTTTTTTCAATATAAATTGGAAAAGGTACGAAAACTATGGGTTCATAATGAATTCACAAAAGATAATTCATGACTAAACGGAAACATATCAACTTTTTTTAGATGCTATCACATAGTTGAAACTTAGTGCATTCATCAAGGAGTTTATAAAGATACAAGTTAACCCCTTCAAATTCCACAACCGCTCTCCCCACAAAGATATGGAAATTAAGCACAAGTTCATTTAAGAACTCTCCCCCATTTGATGTCATTCCCAAGAGAACAACATGAGGGACCTTACTTTTACAAAAAAAGAAGGATTTCTTTGGACATTAATAAATCACATGGATTTGTATACCGTAGGTCTGTTTCCGTCTCAGGTAGCTTAGGGTGTCCCCCGCATCATCTCACTTCATTAGGTCACATGGCATTGCCTTAGGTCTTATTTGTCCGTTTCAGGCAGCTTAGGGTGTCCCCCGCATCATTCTGCTATTAGAATGGAAGGTGTGGCTAGCACCGTGCCATATGCTTGATGGGCTTTGGTATGGTAGTTAAAAAATGTTTCCCGATATTATGCAGTAAAAGAAAAGAAAAAAAGAAAATGCAAACAAATATAATTAAAGGAAAAGATAAGAGGAAAAAATAATAGCAAAAAGTAAAAGATAAAAAGTATATGCAAAATAAATGTAATAAAAAGTTAAGATAAATATAAGCAAAAGGTGGGATATTTCATTGATCTCAAAAGAGGGTGTGTAACCCTTTGTACATTCAGACGAGGTTTCATCTTTTACAAGTTAGGATTTTTGATCCTATTCTAGCCTTTTGTTTTAGGCATGGTATTATTTTAAGTATTTGATATTCCAGGGTTGATAAGCACGTAAATACTATATTCTATACTCATATTTATACTTGTTATGACTCGATATTTTGGTTAATGATATTATTTTAATATTTTTATATAAAGTATAAGTGAATACGATCGCCCAGAAAAAACAACGGCTAAATGAATGAGAAATAAAGGGGCGACATGTTCCACCAAAGTTACTCGGTCGCTTGGAGAAATCTGTGGCTCATTTGGGTTGCCTTGTCAAAGACTCGTGTCACACCACCATGGCCAGAAAACGCACATGGCAAAGAATTCCTCTTCATTGTTTAATCACCTTAATCCCATTAGTGGGCATGTACTGTTGGTATAAGTGGAGTGGAGGACCTTCGAAGTTAACGTGGTCAAAGTGCTGTCAGGCAGTTGCTTAAGAAATTAGAAGAAAGCCATGGACGTGGTGCTGCTGCCATACAACCAGATGAAGAATAATAAGTGCGACATGTGGCCATTCCACCACCACATTTTGTTTGTGAAATGTTCAAAAGTATCCAAAGCATATTCCAGAGCGAACAAAGAGAAGAAATCCTCATTCCTTTTTCATGCAGCCGCTGTCAACCGGAGATGGAATGATTATTCTCAGACTGGTGTTGATTTAGTGGCTGCATAGAGAGCTCGAGGTGGAGAATGAACTGAATTCTGTGCCGGAAAGTCAGACTGGAGATGCTGATCGTGTTTGCATGAATGAAGATGGGTATGTGCTGCCATGGTCATGGCTATGACCAGTGGGTTCAAAACAATGAAACATGGATGGGTGCTGTTGATGTTTACATCAAGAAGACGCGGGAGAAGATGGATGTTCGTTCCGTTTCGTTTGTGTTCTTTGACCAAGCTTTGTTCAGCCGTTGTGATCAATGGATGTTCGCATGTAGATGCAGGTGATGATTGATTGGGTTTGTTGGTCAAGTTGAATCCACGGCAACAACAATTGAAGTCTTGGGAGGAGATTTGTACAGTCGGCTGCAATCGTGACAAAATGGAGCTAGAGAGGTGCTGATCGAGAGAAGTTGTCACAGTAATCCAAAACGATGGAGGAAGATGCCAACTCAGTTACCCAGCCATGAGTTCGATGGGTAATTGCCGATCTTAAAGGAGATGATTGATGCTGAGAAATTAGTAGAGAACGTGGTGCTGGTGGTGAAGGTGTTGATGGAGCAAATAAGTGCAGTTGATGGCTGGTGATGATTGAGACGCAACACCGAGTCCGTGAGCTCTTGGTTCTCGGTTATAATGGCAGCAAAGTTTATTCATTGTTACAGCAGTAAAGTTCAAGTCAAGTCCGCGTATTGTTGGTTGTTTTGGGGTGCTGTTCGAAGTGGGTAACTGGTAACCGGTGATGGAGACTGAATTTGGAAACTGGAGGTGATAATGGACCGAATGGACTGGGCCTCTGGCAAATTGCTAGGTTCAATGAGATTCTCGTATAGGGCATATAAAAAGAAATGAACAGAGAACAGAAGGGGAGGCAGGCTGCGGCTGGGAGCCGTCGACAACAGCAAACGTAGACTAGGGTTTGGAGTTTCATTTTCTCCCATTTGATTTCAATTAGCTAGGGATTTATTCATATTTGTTTATGGTTTTTAAGAAAGTCATGGCTAGCTAATTCCATGTTAGGGTGAAATGATAAACTTGTAGGATTTATTTGTTTTCATGAACAAGGGTTTTCTACCAATTGAACTTAATTTTAATAATTTTGTCTCTCTATCCAAATCCAAATCCAAAGTCTTTTCCAGTAGCAAGTACCGGGTCGACTAGAGAATATCTCTTAAAAATATAACATAGTTTTTACGCCGGGCTGTCAAGCCTTGCATAACTTGCACTACGGTAAGCATTTTTTTCATGTGCACTAGAGAATATCTCTTAATTTTAATAATTTTGTCTCTCTATCAATGTTTATTTTCTAGCTAGATTTTTCATGTGCTATGCCATGTATAATTCATTGTCTAGTTAGTAAGTTCGCGAATGATTCGCGAATCATTCACGAAATTTTCCGTATCACGAATTTTACCGTCTTATTCGCGTACGTTTGCAACTCCGAACCCAAGACGCGTATTATATGACATTCCCGGATTATTTGCGAATCGTTCACGAACTTTACGTATCCCGAATAATACGTCCGCTTAATTCGCCAGAAATTCTTTAGCTTTTACGTTTTCAATGGCCCCACTTTTTGGGCTTTACTGCCTCCCGAGCATACACAACCCAATATTAGACATTGTTGTAACTTTTATGAAACAAAAATGACTGAAGAGATTTGAAGGTGAAGGTGAGAGAGAGATCTCAAACTCACTAACCAAGCATCTAAACCACTATACCACGTCCTCTTGGATGACTAATGTTGTATATATTATTAATATCATCATATTAAGTTTATTTTTTCTTTAAATAACTCACAAATATGCATAAAAATTAGTCTATGTCCTTATAAATACTAATTATTTATTATATATAAATACCGAATTTTCAGAGCCGAACTCACATTTATAAATCGAATTATACACGTACGTATGCCGTTCCGAATTACTGACGAATCACGTCCCGTTGACCGAATTTTGGACCGAATTTGGGTTTTACAAAACCGTATAATACTCGACGTTTGCCGTTCCGTACGTTTGCCGAATCCCGAATTGCTAACTAGGGTTCATTGTTGGATTAGTAGAAAAACTCATTGAACCTAAGTAATAATTGAATTATGAATATTCCTCGACTCTTCATGCCATGTATGATTAGTGCTTAGAAATTCTACTTTTAGGTGAGAACAAATAATTTATTTTTGGTGATTCTTGTCGACAATTCGTAAATACAATATCTTCCATGTATGAGTAGTTAGGTTTGCTGCTCTACATGAGTATATTCTAGACCCTTTGTGATTGAACACGATTAATTTGCATACAACGGATTCCGGGATCCTTAACACTCTCGCATCTTGGTTACGTCTTTATTATTTTGCTTTCTTAGTTCTATAATTTTAGTGAACAAACCATAAATCTTTGAACTATTGAATTTGGTATTAGTTAGAAGTAGTATTTTACACTCCTTGTGGGAACGACCTGTACTTGCCATTGTCTACTAGTTAGACAATGTGCACTTGCGGTATTTTATTGTAGGTTTCTGAGCCGACCAAGGGTCGCTCTAGCTCTTCCCCGTTAGGTTTTAGCAATCTGTATGCTCCTTCGCCTGCCTTAGCAAGGATTGTGAGTGGACCTCCCCATATGGGTACAAATTTGTCAGATTCCCTATGATATGGTGGAATTTCTCGCCAGACTTGGTTTCCTGGGTTAAATTGTCTCTTGTGGACACGTTTATTATATTCTCGGGCTAGTCTTTGATGGTAGTTTTCTATTTTTTGGAGAGCTATTTCTCGGTTTTCTTCAAGATCGTCGAGCTTAGCGAGTATCATGTCCGAAGTTATATTCTTTTCCCAAGCTTCTATCTTGGTTGTGGGGATCATTGCCTCGGTTGGTATGATCGCTTCTGATCCGTATGTTAGTGCAAAGGGGGTCATTCCTGTGGCCGCTCTTCGGGTAGTCCAATAAGCCCATAGAACATTATGTGGTTGTTCGCACCAACTTGCCCCGTGTCCATCCAATTTCTTCTTCAGCATGTCTGCAATAGTTTTGTTAGTGTCCTCGGCTTGGCCATTGCTTCCAAGATAGATGGGTGTGGATTTGTTCTTTCGGATTTTGAAACAGTTAAAGAGGAGGTCAATATTTTTTCCTCGGAGCTGTGCTCCATTGTCCGAGACGATGGCAGTTGGGATGCCAAAGCGATATATGATGTGCTCGAAAAGGAACTTGAAGACATCGTGGTCTCGGATATGTCTTAAAGCTGATGCTTCGACCCACTTCGTGAAGTAGTCCGTGGCGACGATCAAGTATTTTCTTTGACCTGTGCCAGCTCGCAGCGGTCCTACGATGTCGACCCCCCATTTTGCAAATGACCAAGGGCTTAGTAAGGATTTTAGATCCATGGAAGGTGTGTGCCTCCTTTTTCCATATTTTTGGCATTCTATGCACCGTTGTGCCATTTGTTTGAGTCCTCGTTCATCCGAGGCCAGAAATATTCTTCAAGTTTAACTTTTTGTGCTAAGGATCTTCCCCCTCTATGGTTTCCAACGTACCCTCGGTGTATTTATTTTAATATCTCTTGTCCTTCATTGAAGGATAGACATCTGAGTAGAGGTCCTAAGTAAGATTGTAAGTATAGTATTCCCTCTCTCAATTGGTAATTTGCTGATCTGGATATTAGTTTGTGTGAGAGATTTTGATCACTCGGCAGATCACCATTTGCTAGATACTTTATAATGGGTGTCCTCCAATCTTCCTCGGGCAGAACTTCTTGGCTCGTGCTGACGTTCAATATTTCCATGTTTCCTTCGATCGGTATAGAGGGAAGTAACACCCTTTCGACCTTCACAACTATTGCTTCTAGGTCGGCCATCATGGACGCTATATAGGTTAGGGTGTCGGCGTGCCTATTTTTATTCCTACATAAATGCCGGAAAGTGATGTTGGGTATCTGAGCGATATAATATTTGGCTAACTGGAGATACCGTTGTAGGCATGCATCCGAAGCTTGGTATCTTCTGTCAATTTGTCTTATAACAAGTTGTGAGTCTGACTTCTTGGGTACCAAGTTCAATTATTATTCAGAGGGCATGTATAGTTGCCTCGTATTCAGTTATGTTATTTGTGGATGGAAACTCTAGCTTTAAGCTATGTACGATTCTACGGCCTGTCGGTGTCGTGAAGACCATCCCGATGCCGGATCCTTCCGAGTTACACGAGTCATCCACAAAGACTTCCCATCCTCTAGGGTTCTTAGAGCAAAGTAGTTCGGGAAGATCGTCTATCTCGTCCTCCATACCTGGGATTTCCTCGATCTCGTTGGTATCGTCGAGTGGAAAATCAACTAAAAAATCTGCGACCACTTGGGACTTTATTGCCGTCTGGGGATGATATTTAACTCCATATTGCTTAATTTGGGCTCCCTATTTGGAGATTCATCCAGCCCTGTCTGCATTATCTAGCACGAACTCTATTAGAGCCTTGGTGATGACAATTATGGTGTGTGCGTGAAAGTACGTGCGTAACTTCTGTGTTGTATACACTAAGGAAAGCACAAGCTTCTCAATTTTCGTATAATTCTTCTCTGCTGAGGTCATAGTTTTACTTATGAAGTAGATTGGTTTTTCCGATCCATTATCCAAATGAGTCAATACCGCACTTATGGAAGTGTTCGTGACTGACAAATATATGTATAGATCTTCTCCTGGATCGGGATTTTATAATATGGGTAGGGCGGCTAGATGCTCCTTGATCTTTTGGAAAGCTTATTCACACTCTACACTCCATGAGAACTTCTCGCCCTTCTTTAGAGTATTAAAGAACTCTTTACACTTATCAGACGACCTAGCTATGAACCTTCCCAAAGCTACTAGTCGTTCGTCCAATCTTTGTACGTCTTTTACTGTGGCTGGCGAGGGCATATCTAGAATGGCTTGTACTTTAGCCGAATCCACTTCAATGCCCCGCTTCGTGACTATGTATCCCAGGAATTTTCCTGAGGTTACTCTAAAGGCACATTTTGCCGGATTAATCTTCATATTTTATTTCATCATTTGTTCAAAGATATCTTTGAGATCACTGGCGTGTTCTTGTGGGAGATTGCTCTTGACAAGCACGTCATCCATGTACATCTCCAGGGTCTTATCTATCCATTTATCAAACATTTTTTCCACCATCCTTTGATATGTCGCACCGGCATTTTTCAGTCTTAATGGCATTTTAGTGTAACAGTATTATCCTCGTGGGGTAAAGAAGGCAGTGTTTTCTTGGTCTTCTTCGGCCAAGGGGATTTGATTATAGCTCGAGTAACCGTCCATTAATGATAACAATCCATATCCGTATGTTGCTTTTACGAGTTGATCGATGTTAGGGAGTGGGAAGCTGTCTTTAAGAGAAGCTTTGTTGAGATCGCTAACATCAATGCAAATTCGCACTCCCCCATTCTTTTTTGGTACGATTACCATGTTGGATATCCATATCAGATACTGCACTTCTTGGATGACACCTGCTTCTTCCATCTTTTTAAGTTCGTTTTGAATGGCCTCGTGATATTCAGGCGCCACCTTCCTCATCTTTTGCTTCATGGGCTTGTGCTTTGGATTAATTTTGAAGTGGTGGAAACAGACTTATGGATCAATTCCAGGCATGTCTTCCATGCGCCATGCGAATACATCAGAGTATTCTTTTAGTACTTGTACCAATTTTTCCTCTTCCTCGACGCTGAGAAGGGTTCCAATTTTAACCATTCCTGGGGTTTCGGTTGTTCGAATGTTTACTTCCTTTGTAGGTTCTGAGGTCGAGAAATTTGATTTTAGCTCCCCAATATCAGAGATATTCTGTAATTTTCATAAAGGCTCTGTAGATTCGGCCGAAGCTGGGATCATTTCAGCATTACATCGTCTTGCTTCGTTTGTTTCCGCGATGTAGGTATCGACCTCCTCTTGGTTTTTGGCCCTTTTGGCTCTATTCTTTTTCGCCTTTGGGGAGTTGACCTTATTGTCACCATTACATACGTCCATGTTGTAACAATATTTAGCCTCGCCCGAATCTCCTATGATTTCAGAAATCCCATCGGGTGTTAGGAATTTTAACCTCTGATGGTAGGTTGATGCAACCCCTTTGATGCCATGGACCCAGGATCGTTCAATAATTGCTGTGTAAGGCGAGATTACATCGACCACATAGAAGGTAGTTAAAGTCAATATTTTCCCCACACGTATTTCTAAGGCTATCTCGCCTCTTGGACGAGTTGATGAGCCATTAAAGCCGAAAATGTTATACATTGATGGTATCAAGTATTCGTCTATTAGGCACATTTTTTTGAATGTTTTATAAAACAAGATTTCGACCGAGCTCCCTCTGTCGATCAGTATCTTAGGTAATGCCCATGGCAGAGCCTTAAGTTTGTCCTCTTCGCCTTCGTGTTCGGGGAGTGCAATCGCCATCGTGACTACTAACGGGTCATTATGATTTCTTCCGCCTTCGGGTGCTTCTAGGGCCGAGAAAGTAATGGGTTGTTTCATCCATTCCTCCATTGGAGGTTCTTTTTCTACACTAAAATCTTCAGTTCCTTCAAAGTTTCGTTTATGAATCCTCCATGTGATATTTCCTTCTATCGTCGGTGCTACAATGGCTGAATGGGAGATCGTATTGCACCATAAATATTGGGCTTCACGAGGAATTTCCACATGATGCACTTGGACTCCAGTCGCCGGTGGAGCTGGCAATGCGACACACTCTTGGAGTTTTCCATCATCGATCATGTCCTGTACCATTTTCATCAGATCTCTGGATGAGTCTGTGGGATGACTATAAAATTGATGGAACTCACAGTAGTCTTTTCTGGTTTTGGCGTGCTCAGGCTATTGTCTTCTGTTCTAAGGGAAATTGATTTTGTATTTCCCATCAACCTTCTTGAAGATTTCAGAAATCGGGGTATTTAGCTTCGTGTAGACGGGATCTACAAACTTCCCTTTTTTCTGTTGGGCCTGGTCTCTCCCTTTCCAGCCCCCACTTCTTTGTTTATCAAATCGTGCAGGTTCATTATGAGGTTGTTCGGGGCCTCGGGTTTGTACTGGTGGGTCCTACGGTTCTACCACATTTGCTCTCCTACTGTTTCCTCGGACCATCTTATCGTACCTCCCATCCTGGAGCTCCTCCAGAGCAATATAGTCCTCCTGAATTTCTCTTAATTTCCCTAGACATGGGGGCATTGTTTCGTACATTCTTACGAAGATTGGGTCTGTCTTCCTTAGACTATTTTTGTAACGTAAGATCGCATAGGCTTCGGGGACTCGTCCGATCTCGGCACAGAGTTTTCTCCATCTAGTTACCAAAGAACGTAGAGACTCATTTGGTCCTCTACTTATTTGGAACAGCATGTCAATTTCCGGTTCGACTCGTTGTGCATCTAGGCTTCTAAGAAAAGCTCAAATAAATGTGAAAACGACTTGACTGATTCCTTTGGTAGGTTATTAAACCACATCAGGGCCTCTTCTTTAGGACTGGCTGGGAAGAATTTGCACATCACGACAGTGACTCCATTGTGTTAACGTCATACGATATGACCGGAGGTGTTCAATGGCACCGCCTATACCACTAAAGGTGGTAGTGAAGTTTGGGAGCGAGCATTTCCTCGAAAACGTCTTAGCTAGTAAGCTCGCCGCTAGGGGAGATTGCGTTGCCTCCTGAATTACTTCTGCCAGCTTCTGGCCTCCTAGCCTTCCTATGGCTTCTTTATACATCACCTCTAATTGACATAATTTAACCTGCAGTTGATCATCGATATGTCTCCTTTCAGCCTTCTTTTTTCTCCCTGCTTCTCTTTCGGGTTAGAAAGATTCTTCTTCGTGATGATACCTTGATCATCCTGAATCCTCATCTGACCGTTCTTCGTACGATGTATGTTTGGCACGGGCCGATCCCTCTCGCGAGATCTCGGGTGCATGATTGATTTTGACCTCGTACTTCTTTGATTTATCAACTCGTTTGTGTCTAGGGTCAATATCGGACGAGCCTTCCGAATGATCATCTTCATGATCTCGGGCTGCTTTGCTTCCTCGTGGGAATTTATCCTATGTTGCTTCGTTCGAGGTATCATGTATGTGGATATGCTCTTCATCTTGCAAATTCTCCAAGGGATTGTCCTCCTCGGGGACCTCCTTTGGGCCAGCGAACGTCACTTTGTTTTTCGTCAGATGTCTCAATCTCTTGTTTTTCTTTTCTAATCTTTTGTTACGTAGTTCGAGTTTTCTCATTCGCTCTTCCTGCACTTTTTGTGCTTTCATGATGGCTGCAAGGGCAACAGTATTGTTATCAAGGCTAGAGGAATCATCCTTTTTAGTTACGGTGTTTGTCACTTGATTTGGCAGCCCTCCTGGATGGGTCAAATGGATATCACCTTATCCTTCGAAGGGATTTTCTTCCTCCCCAGAATCTGAGTTATCTGTTAACCCTTCCCGATATTGGTTATCGGGTTGCCCCTCGCCTGGGAGCACACCATTGAGCCGAGCTTCGCCTAGCTCTATCGCGTCAAGTCCTTCGTGTGACGTGCCACCAGTGTCTCTTTGGCTCGTACGAGCAGATCATATCGTCGTCATAGTCTCACCTGCGAAATATGTAATAATGCTTAATTTGTCTTTTCTTTCAGAAAAGTGGGACCCTAGTTTTGCAGGTCATATGCAATTACTAAGTCATAGTTCAGATTATGCAGGTAGTTCAGAAAGACTTACTGGTACATTTTGTGAAGATGTGATGATGTCAAAACATTCCCCAATTGAATAAAGTTTTGGTGATAGGAAAAAGGCGTTTTTCTTTCGTCTTTTTTTCGAGTAAACTACCTCCCCCTACACGTCATGCCTTTAATGTGTAAGAACCAAATTATGACGATTGAGCACATTATTCCATTTTTTGAAGTGTCTCTCAATGCCTTGAATTTTTGATTTTTGACAAACTAAAGTTTGGTGAATGATTATGTACTCTTTTAACCTCTCTTCCTTGCTTAGATTTGAGTTTCTAAAGATGAAGAACACTTCAAACTACTCTTTCTTTGAGTTTTTTCAACTGACGTAGCATATTTCTTCTCTACGAAGCCTACTTACTCAGATTTTGTTCCTAGCTCATTCATGGAGGAGGTTTTTTAAACTTTTACAAGAAGTTTTAAGATTCTCTGATGTTCTAACCTTCTTCTCTCTTGAGCCTCTTTAGGAAGCTAGTTAATAGACTACAGAAAACACACTCTTTAAGAAAATAAAGACTAAAATTGTAGATATGATACCTTTTGAGAGTTTGTTAGACCCTGCTGTTAAATAGATCTAGCTACTTTCCGAGATCGACTCACTACTCTTAAGGAGATCTACAAAGAAAGGTAAGAAACAACTTTTTTAAGAGATTTCGAAAACAACTTTGAAAACTTGTTAAGGGAGGTATATAAAATCTCCATACCTCCCTGTTTCTAGCGCCAAAATGTAGTTGCATCTTTTCCGATGACTGCACCCAAGTAGATCTAACGACTATAAAACTATAAACATTCAAGATTCAAGCTAAAATAAGATGAACATAACTTTAAAGTAAAGAAGAAAACAAGCATATAACGTGGTTCAGCCATGTTGGCCTACATCCACGGTGAAACAAACTATCTCTTTATTATGAAGGTCTTACCCTTTGATGAATTACAAATACCACTTAGATTTATCTCTTTACTTTTCTCTAAATCTCTCTCTAGAATTCTCTGCAGAAAGACCATCTAAAATTACATGTCCATTTCCTTCTACATGGACTGGTATTTATAGAAAGACTGGACTCATGGGGGTGCAACCTGATGTAGCTTGGATGGTGACGCTGTCGTACATCTTGTCTTTATTTGGACTGGTCTTCTGTAATTCTCCTTAGAGGTGTCTCGTTCGAGTCTTCTCTCCGAGTTATCTCGCCTTGTTCATTCATCGTGTTATTCCTTATTTTGGGACATCGTACTACACCTTCTTCCGATAATACTAATCGTCCTTCGTCCGAGTATCTGACATGATGTATTCTTGTCACATCCGTGTCACACCTCCTCTGATCCTTTACTAAATGTTTTGCTATCTTTTTAGACTTGAACGTCTGAGTGATTTGACAACTCCATACACGCGTCATACATGTGGCTATGTAGTAGATATCTCGATTCAGTTGCAAATCTCCTTTTAGGGAATGATTCGGTGTATTCTTCACACCTTTTCATCATGAGATCACCTCCTGTGATTCTTCCACGTGGCGATTGGGTATTTTACCCTCACACATAACCCAATATTCTTCATCTTTGTTGAAGGCCTTATTCTTGAGGTTGAAAACGATCTTGAAATGGAACTTTGTTTTCTTCATCTTTGTTTTATTCTTTCTCTCGGTCTTCCCAACATATACAAAACCCTTTTTAGACTTGCTATCGGCGGATCCACTTCGCTCACAAATCATTTCAAACCGATCTCGTCGGCTTTGTCATCCACAAACTAGTGCGCAATTTATTTTCATTACGTGTTCCTCAGCCCAGGCCTGTGCTTCGGGTTTACTTTTCCATGTCTACGTTCATTCAAACAAAAATAGTTAGTAAGAAAAACTTCGGAATATTCCGACAACATTAAGGTAAACACCAAATTCTTACATACCAAATCATTTTGGAAGTGATCCTTAGTATCTTCGTGAACTACGTCTATGGGATCAGGTTGATCGTCCATCGGTACAGGTTCACCAAGCACAATCTACAATAATATGACAAGGTTACATACTACGAAGGAAAATTAATGATAAGGTACGGCTTAGTACCAATTAACCAACTGGCCGAACCTAGTACATTTAAAAGGTTCGGCTATTACGATATTCCAAATATGTGCCGAACCTTTAACAAATTCCGACCCCAACAATTATCAAGAATACTAATGATAATGTTCGGCATGTACAACCGTTTCCACGGTGGGAGGGCCGACCGAAGAAGAATCTAAAGATGGGGTTTGTTTGCGACTATTTTCGTCCCGTTTCAGAAAAATGATATTTTCGTTCCGTTTCAGAAAAAAGTGATACTTTCACCCCGTTTCAGAAAAAGTGATACTTTCGCCCCGTTTTAGAAAAAGTGATACTTTCGCCCTGTTTCAGAAAAAGTAATACTTTCACCCCGTTCGGGAAAAGTGATAATTTCGCCCCATTTCGGAAAAAGTGATACTTTCGCCCCATTTCGGATCACTTTTCCTGAAATCGAGCGAAAAGATCACTTTTCCCGAAATAGAGCGAAAGTATCACTTTTCCTGAAACAAAATGTGAAAGTACCACTTTTTCTGAAACGGAAAATTAGTAGATCCATAAACCAAAATATGGTTGCATTTGCATGATGTGTTATGCATCCTTTGTGGTGGTTTGCAATATAACTATGCATTCAATTTTCAAGAATTGTGCCTAAAGTGAAAGTATCACTTTTCTTGAAACGGAAGGAGTAAATTGTTTTATTATTTGCAACGGAAAATCAGTTGATGCATAAACCAAAATATGGCTACATAAAGTGTTATGTATCATATGTGGTGGTTTGCATAATGGATATGGATATACATCTAATTTTCTAAAATTGTGCCTAAAATGATAAATATCTCCGAATTTTTCATAAAAACTCTAAATTTGATATTGTTATTTGTACTCATTGCGTAGACTTTTTTATAACCTTTCCAACGAGATAAAATTTGTAAAATTCCAAGGCACGGATTTTTAGATATGTTATATTAAAGTTTGGTTGCCAATTATACCCTTAAAAAAATAGGATACATAAGAATTTATAATACAATTCGACACTTATATCTATTTGTCTTTCATTTTTGGTTTATTTATGAAAATGTCTAATACCTATTACCCTTCTTTTTTGGTTTATTTACGAAAATGTCTAATACATATTGCCCTTCCTCTTCGGTTTATTTACGAAAATGTCTAAAGGAAAAAAAGAAAAATATGATTTGGAGGGGCTCTTTAGTCCTTTCATTGTTGATTGAAAATGGTTTGGGACACCAAATCCAATCTTTTTGTGTCAATTGATGACTTAGGATTTACGAAAAAGTGGTCATATAAAGGTCCTCCCTTGCTTCGCTCGGTCGGCCCAATTAAGTAACAAGCCAAACCAAGTATTTCCAAAGGTTCGGCTCTTACATGAATCGCCAAATAAGCTGAACCAGTAATAAGTTTTTTCTAACAACTAACGGGAATAGGTTCGGCCTGTTATGAAACTTTCATATAAGCCGAACAAAGATCTAGCAAATAGGCGCGAAGTTATAAAATACAGGTTCCGCGGCAAACTTTAACATTTCAGCTAGCTGAACTGTTCATTATTTATACAGAACCAGGTGGGTTCGGCTGCTGATTATAAGCCGAACATATTCCTGGTTCGCCAAACCTTGGTGAAAAAATTCAAACTTTTGATGATTTCAACCTAGAAAAATGAAATTAAACATAAGATAGAAGTATACATGTGTATTACTAGCATTGGGTTCATCATCAATGTCTTCATCATCTGGATTTGGCTCATAAAAATCATTATCTTGAGTTTGAGTTTGAGTTTGAGTTTGAGCTTGAGCTTGAGTTTGTGTAAAATCATTCTCATAATCTAAGAAATCAGTCATTTCCGGATCATTGTTGTAATTGATGTGTATTTTCCTAGGTTTTTTTGGATAAAGATTGTCCCTCCTGAATCAAAAAGTTTTTTTTCTCACTTTACCCTTCTCCTTCTCCAAAAAAACCTAACTTTTTTTTTCTTCCTCAAATTTTTTCATCTACACAAACTTTTATAACTAAATTATATTAATCACTAATCAAGATTATTAATAACTAATCATTATCATTAACACTAATACTGAAAGGGCAGATTTTCCATTACCAAAAATATTTGGTTAAGGGGCTATTGATTTTAATATTTCCAACCTTTTTTTGCAATTCATTTGCCATGCCACCTGGTATGTCAAACATGTATTTTTAATCTTGTGAATAGAAATAGGCCTAATGACTCATAGCTGCCAAATTTGGTAGGATAGTGTCATCATTGTCGATACCTATAAACATATGCCTAATGACTCATAGCTTCCAAATTTGGTAGGATAATGTTGTCATTGGCGATACCTATAAACCATGACGATTCAAGCTGCCAAATTCCTAGTTTTCCTGGAATTTTTGGTTTGCTAGGATCGCACCAGTTAATTCCATTTACCATAGCGACTCATAGATACCAAATTTAAGTGAGGTGGAATCATCATGGTCGCTACCCATAAACCATCACTACCCAATCCGCCAAAATTTGAGTTTTCCCTGGAGCTCGATACCCAATCCGCCAAATTTAAAGTTTTTCCTGGAGCTTTTGGTATTGCTAGGGTCGCATTGGTTAATACCATATGCCATAATTCTCAGACGTGTTAGCTATGACCGGTCCGGCAAGTAAGCATAATGATTGTGCGTTACAGAGTTGCAGGCCAAGTCAGTGTCCGACAATGATTGCGCGATACTGCATAGACTGTCAATCACTAAGATAGTGGCACCCTGCAGGGCCAGTGAAGCGCAAAGGTAGCGCTACACTATAAATACATTTGGCTAAGAAATGAATCTATTGGCCAACACAATGAAGATTCATTGAGGGATTGACAAGACATGGCCAAAGTTGAAAGATGCAACATGCGATGTTGGCATTAAGGCATATCCGTGGAATTGAGTTGGCCCAAACTCAAGGATGATGCAATAAGGTAGAATATACCAAGAGTTGGTCTATGGAATCAGTTCAAGGATAGCTAAAGCTTGAATATTTCAAACAAGCTAGAGATGCAAGAATGGCATTGCTATTGTCAAGCAAAATGGCTAAGTGAAGCATATGACGCCATGAGTAACTAGAATGAGTTTAAGGAATTGGCCTTGATGATTAAAGCACAAGAATGGCCTGTACATTAGCTTAGAGTAATAAGTTGGCAGGTCCAAGGCGGCTGAGCAAAGAGATCAAGGCAGAATTTAGTAAAGCACAACAGTTGTGCAATACAGCTCAAGTGACGGTTATGAGTTGGTTACGAGCTTCACAAGCATGTCAATGACGCGAGACGAATTAGAGCGGTTATAAAGAGAGTTTATAAGCATGGGAGAAGGTTCCTAACTTCTAGAGAACATGTGTTGGGAGTTGGCGTCAGTTTAGAGAGAAACTGGCCAAGGTGGCACTTTATAGGCGGTTATGGAACTGCTCCATGGGACAGATGGCTGTCCCTTGCATGTGCAACAGTTGTGCATGGTTTTGGCCAAGTAAAGCTACTGTATAAATAGTCCTAAGGCAGGGAAAATTCGCCAGGCTTACATAGGAGAGTGTGAGACTCAAAACAGGAGAGATTTTATAAGGCTAAGGCTTGGTTCAAGGTGAACAAGTCTGTGTAAGTCCCTAAGTGGGCAAGTTTTGTATTTCTTCCCTTTGATGCAGTAAAATGAGATGATTGTGTCATGTTCTAAGTGTTCTTGGTTGGCTGATTGTTGTTGACAAAGTATGGCAATGTTTGAATGCATTATGGGGTATATTTGAGAAGTTTAAGTAAAGTGAAAGAAGGCTAAAAGACTTCCGACTGAAGAACTGTTGAGTTGGTTGTTTGCATTGGTGCAAACTTATAAGGCGTAAGTGCAGGTGGGTGAAGCTTGATTCACAGAACCACTGCGCTGTCGGGTTACACTTTCGCAGAAATTTGCAAGAGGCATTTGAAGGTGTGACAGTACCGAGTATCAGAGCTGTGTTTGGTACATAGTTCAAGTGTATTTGTTGGATAATACGCTGTTACTTCTTTCTTTCTTAAGCTATTTTCTCGTGAGCAAGTAAGTGGTGCATTTTATTCAGAAAGTTTGCATTAGAAATGGGTTCTAATGGCATGATGATCGACGAAGAACTACCGGGTACGTTTGATCAACTAGAGGAGTGTGGTGATATGGGCAATATGACCATTGACATTGGTGTTGATGGCCTGGATATTCCTCTTAGTTCTGAAGATAATGGCAGGCTAGATTTACTTGAAGGAAGAACATCAGATTGGTTTAAAGAATTTGACGAAAGGGTAGGTGTAATCGAGGATAAGGTGTCTGATGCAACCTTGTTAAATTGCGAAACCAATGCTAAAGTGACTGAATTGAAGGGGAAATTCAGTGACATGAAGACCATACTAACAAGCCATGCGAATAAAATATCAGATGAGATGATAAACATTCGCAAGTTAATCAGTGATGGCATGTTTGCAGTGGAAAACGTGAATGGAGAGAGCTCTAATCGAGTCTCCGAACTAAGAGTATACGCTGGTTCTAGAAATACTAGAGAATTTGAGAATTTCTTGTATGACGTTGAGGCATACTTTGAGGCGAACGGAACTGGGGAAGGACAAAAGGTAACTCTCGCAGGCAATTACCTTGGTGGTGATGCAAAGGTTTGGTGGAGAACTATGCTGCAAGAAGATGAAGCTGCTGGTTATACCAATCCTATGTCATGGAATGACATGAAAGATGGACTAAGATGTCAGTTCTTGCCGAGAAACGGTGCTTGGTACGCAAGAGAGAGTTTGCGTAGGCTAAAAATGACGGGTACACCACATGCATATGCTGAAAACTTACTTGCATTGGTGCAAGAAGTGCGTGGCATGAGTGAAGAAGATCAGATGTTCCAATTTCTGAGTGGCGCGAGTTCGTTGGTTGTTGCTGAATTCAAGAGGTGCAAGATTCAGAGTGTCCAAATGGTTGTTCAGGAAGTAAGAGAGCTTACTAGTTGCATAACAACTGAAGATGTGCAAAGTTGTGAAGGTAAGGCCAAAGGAAAGGAAAAATCTGTTGGCAGTAAGCGTAAGCATGAACCAAAGGAAGATGAATTATTCCCTTCAGCTTGGAAGTATAGGGGATGTTTCATTTGCAAAGGTTTGCATTTCGCTAGAAGCTGTCCACTCAAGGAGCAACTTAATGCAACAGTTGGGGACGACTATGGGAGTCATTCTAGCAAGACTCGTGAAGGCCGAAGTGAAGGTTCAAGGAAGAGACCACGCAGCGAAGTTGTTGTTCACTTCGACAAAGGAAGAAACTAAGCTAAGACAAGAAGGTGTGTTGCTGTCTCCATTGGCAACACTTAGTGCAAAAAACATGGTGTTTTATGATCTTGTTCTTATGTAGCTTTAGTTGTTGGTTGGTGCAAACTCTGTGTGTAGAGTTTGGTTGTACAGACTTTTATTTGAGTCTTCAAGTTTGTATATACTTTGCTTTGGTGTAAGCAAGTTGCTTTGTTAATGAAGTTTTAGCTTTCCAAAAGTTATCGGTGGATCAAATCATGTAATGGTACATGGTCTTGTTGTGTAAGAGCAGTAATGAATGAAGGTGTTTTCGTTTATAAAGTCTTGCCTCTTTCTTTACGATGTAAAGCTAGTTCATGGGGAGATGCTGCAGTAGCATACTTAGCCTAACGTATGCGATAACAAGACAAGTTGAAAGCTAATAAGCAAATCATAGGACAGAGGTCCTAGTTGATGTAGAAGTGATGCTGCTGTTTGGGGATTGCAAAATGGCACGACGGCAGATGGGCAGCGACAGTGCAAGCAATACAGCAAGTTAGAAATCACGTCATCAGCAAGCATAAGTTGGGTAAAACTCATGGCCAAGTGAAAGAAACACACTTTCCAGGCAAACAAGCAATGCAGTTCAAAGAAATAGTTGGAGACCTATTGGATTTGAAGGCATGGTGTATGGACATCTAAAGGGTTAGCTATGTTATGTCCAAAAGATAGTTAGTCACAGTTGCGTAGATAGGTTGTGCAACTCAATAGTTTTGCTTTAGCGAGTTAGGCAAAGAAAACTTGCAATTCTGGTTCGAGTATGCAAAATGGCATAAGTATGAAGAGTTTATACTTGGTGGCCACATCCAGAAAAATGAGTTCTTGGATGATTTTTGCATAAGCAGAATTTGGCAAGGCATGAAGTGGCAGATTCGGGTGTTCTATGCTACAGAAACCCCTATGCACTTTGTGACATGCTTAACGGAGGGCATGAAGGACAACAATCCAAGGCATGTGCCAGCAAAATTGATTAAAAATGAAGCCAAGTCGTTTATAAGTCATTGTCATGTTGAGTTAGATGCAAAAGGCAAAGTCGGGAGGCGAAAGACTATGGCAATGATCGTAGTGATCAGTTTGAGAAGAATCATTCTGTGCGTACACTTAGGCGTAAATGATTCGAGGCTAAATTCAGGCCTAAAGAGAATTAGCTAAGAAGAATTTCAGGTTTGCATTTGGGTATTGATGCATGATTTGAGTAGCAGTTGAAGCGTGGTGCACGACGCCAAGATGTGGCTCAAGTAGATGAGATCAATGGAAAAGCAGTAAAGCTAAGTGATGCTAATGTTATGGCATGAAAGTTGGCAGAGTTACGAAAGCTAGCAATGGTTGCTGAATTTCAGAATAGGTTCTGAGAATGCATGCAGCAAAGTTAAGACAAGTATAGTGTTCATACTGGGTCGCGTTCAACGAGGGCGTTGAACGGATTAGGTGGGGGAGGTCTATGAGCGGTCCGGCAAGTAAGCATAATGATTGTGCGTTACAGTTGCAGGCCAAGTCAGTTTCCGACAATGATTGCGCGATACTGCATAGACTGTCAAGCACTAAGATAGTGGCACCCTGCAGGGCCAGTGAAGCGCAAAGGTAGCGCTACACTGTAAAGACATTTGGCTAAGTAATGAATCTATTAGCCGACACAATGAAGCTTCATTGAGGGATTGGAAAAACATGGCCAAAATCGACAGATGCAACATGCGATGTTGGCATTATGGCATATCCGTGGAATTGAGTTGGACCAAACTCAAGGATGATGCAAGAAGGTAGAATAGACCAAGAGTTGGTCTATGACATTATTTCAAGGCTGTCCAAAGCTTGAATAGTGCAAACAAGCTAGTGATGCAAAAATGGCATTGCTATTGTCAAGCAAAATGGCTAAGTGAAGCATATGACGCCATGAGTAACTAGAATGAGTTTAAGGAATTGGCATTGATGATTAAAGCACAAGAATGGCCCGTACATTAGCTTAGAGTAAGAAGTTGGCAGGGCCAAGGCGGCTGAGCAGAGAGATCAAGGCAGAATTTAGTAAAGCGCAACAGTTGTGCAATACAGCTCAAGTGACGGTTATGAGTTGGTTACGAGCTTCACAAGCATGCCAATGACGCGAGACGAATTAGAGCGGTTATAAAGAGAGTTTATAAGCGTGGGAGAAGGTTCCTAACTGCTAGAGAACAGGTGTTGGGAGTTGGCGTCAGTTTAGAGAGAAACTGGTCAAGGTGGCACTTTATAGGCGGTTATGGAACTGCTCCATGGGACAGATGGTTGTCCCTTTCGTGTGCAACGGTTGTGCACGGTTTTGGCCAAGTAAAGCTGTTGTATAAATAGTCCTAAGGCAGGGAAAATTCGTCAGGCTTACATAGGAGAGTGTGAGACTCAAAAAAGGAGAGTTTTTGTAAGGCTAAGGCTTGGTTCAAGGTGAACAAGTCTGTGTAAGTCCCTAAGTGGGCAAGTTTTGTATTTCTTCCCTTTGATGCAATAAAATGAGATGATTGTGTCATGTTCTAAATGTTCGTTGGTTGATTGTTGTTGACAAAGTATGGCAATGTTTGAATGCATTATGGGGTGCATTTAAGAAGTTTAAGTAAAGTGAAAGAAGGCTAAAAGACTTCCGCTGAAGAACTGTTGAGTTGGCTGTTTGCATTGGTGCAAACTTATACGGCTAAAGTGCAAGTGGGTGAAGCTTGATTCACAGAACCACTATGCTGTCGGGTTACACTTTCGCAGAAATTTGCAAGAGGCATTTGAAGGTGTGACATTAGCCTAAATGCAAATAAGTTTTTGGTTCAGTTGCCCTAATGTTTAACCTTTTTTTGGTTCAGTTGCCCTAAATTTTAAGTTTTGCAAACAAATGGGTTGGGATATGTCCTTCGACCAGTAAGCCTTTGATCTCCCATGCTATTTTTAATTGGGATGGGAGTCAACACTCCAACCTCCCAGATAGTTACAAGGGAACTTCGCCGAATGGATAATCAAGTATAATATTGAGCTGGTCAAGTGTTCTCATAAACTAGATTTGAGTTGCTGAAGAATGGAGTGTATGGTCACAAAATGGAATAACACATTACAAGAACACATGCAACATTATCCATTCAAAGTAGCTACCCCACAAATGAGAACGTTAACTCACATAAATATCCCCAGAGAAGTACACATTGGGTTTTCAGGGAAAATATAAAGAAAAATAAAGATGCATACATTCAAATAGATGATAAAAGCACCACCGTACTAACCCCCTGCAACAACAAAAAGAATCGATTCAAGAGTTGGCAGTGCAGCCAAGGCATATTACTATGAAGAGAGTGAAAAAGAAGCCAAGGAAAAGAACTTGCCGTGAGATGAAAGTGTTTCTCAGCGTGGCATCCCAACGATTGTTTGTGAGCATGAGCTTTTTGTATTATGAATGGATTGCCCAAAATAAATTAATGCAGCTGAAAAATAAACAGTCCATATGTTTATATAGGAAGCTTTTGAGTCAAATTTAGCTTCAAGGAAATTCTGAAAGAGACATGCAATGATCTTTAATTAGTATGGCCTTCTCTGCTTTTCACATGTAATATACTGTCTTACGATTAACAGTCAGGAAGAGGAGAAGAAAAGCATTACATTGTGATGCATACAATCGCGGGTGACTTCATCGAGTTCCTCCAAAATCTTGTTGCTGCCCCGGTGATGCATAGACTAATTGAGCAAAATAATAGGAAAATGGGATTAAGAATAAGAATGATTGGGTTTGAAGCATTTAGGAAGATATGACGAGATCAACATATTTCCACATAACTCAAAAGCTTCGGAGCCAAAGTACTGAAGTAGTTACCTTGACCTGAGCATTCTTCGAAGCTACTGCATTCGAACCTAGAAGCTCCTTAGGAGAGCCTCTGAGAAACGAGTCTTCCTACAGCTCTCAGTGCCATCTTCAGAAGCTGTCTCTCTTTAGCCTTAAAAAGAAAGAATAGATTTCCTTAACATGCTCAAACCTTACAATCATTAAAAAAGAAGACACATAATATATTTGATATTTCTCTAATCACATGAGGTTGTGTGTGTATAATTCGACACCATAAATACGATTGAAGCAACAGGATAGCATCGATACTGCAAACCATGCACCATGCTGGGTTTAGTGCAATCTATTTCATGGCTAGAGGTGTGAATATCTTATCAGCCACTACAGACACTGTACATGGTATTGTAGCAAAACTAAATTCAGTGTGTAAAAACACATCGTATGCAATAAACTATGGCCCATCTAGACCTATATTACATGCAGAACATAGAAAGAAAATCTCTTTGACAGAAGTAGTTTCCCATCCCATCTCTCGCTAACACATTAAAACCCACAATTAAGGTTAAAATCCCCCAATGATGAAAATATCAACTCAATAAGTTGATATATATTCTTATTATAACCTAATTTTTTTACCCAAATTGGATATTCTCATAAATTTCTACAATGAACAGATGAAGATAGAAAACCCTAAAAATTGAAGCTTGATTACACACAAAAATAAATATAAATCTGTAAGAAAAAAGAAAAGAAAAACCGAAGCTAGAAATTAGAGTAAAAGAAGGGAAATCGATCAAACTCTGAAACCAACGTAGATAAATATACCTCTTAGCTCCCCTCTACAAATTTTGATTGGAAAACCCTGATCTTTCTCCCTCTCGGTTATCGCGTCTTTTCCTTTTCTTTTCTCTCGGATGCCCTAGGAATTTTCTTTTCTCTCGGATGCCTTAGGAATAATTGATTCATATATAAAAGGGGAGAGAGAGGTCCGTCCCGGACACGGGTCTGGAGTCTGGACTGTCAATGGGATTTCGAATTCCGTAACCGATAATCCGGGATTCTATAGGAAATTTTCCGACATAACAGTAATCGGAAATCAGTACTGGAAAATTATCGGTGATTTTTGTCTTACCGGAACGGTATCGGTTGAGGCACTTACTGTTAGATTAATTACGGATACCGGTAATTATTACCACACGTGTATGTTGCACGTGTTAGTATCACTTTTTCTTTCTTTTTAATACGAAAATAAATTCATTGATATGAGAATTAAATGACAGAGTATTTATCCATCTGGATTTTTAAATTAATCCATTCTGGAATATTGTCTTGATTTCTCCAACTAATAGAATTATCTAGAGTAATTGCAAACTTGGCTAAAGAATGAGCCACATCATTGGCTTTCCTGGGTGCATAAGTGCATACCCAATTATTAAAACTACTACCCAGAACATCAAAAATGTCTGTAATAATACTATTTCAGGTCCACTTCACAGCATTCCTATTCCCGTTAATGGCAGCAATTACATTTTTGCATTCTCCTTCTATAAGTAGATTACTGCAACTTGTTGTCTTTGCCCACTGGATTTCTTTGTATTCTGATATGGCTTCAGCTTGCTCAGCATCTATGGCTATATCTGGTGTGCATCCAACTCCATGTTACTCACCTGCAATATCACGAATAATTAATCCTGATCCTGATTTCTTATTTAATAAGTCAAATGCAGCATAAAAATTAAATTTTAAATAATCCTGAGCAGGAGGATCCCAAAAATCCCTGTAATGTTAGTATCACTCCTATCTTCTTTTATATTCTTCTTGACTTCTTATATTCAGTCACAGTTAGTGTCTACAGAAAAAAAAGAGGAAAATGTACAAAACAGTCCTAGTATTAGGACCCGATTCACAAAACCATCCTACTGTTACAAACTATTAACAAAATGGTCACACTTCCGTTAAAAAGAGAGTTAAGTGATGACTCACAGTTAAATATGTTAACCAAATTGCCTATGTGTCCTCCCTATTTATCCCTCCATACATAATTTTAAATTTTGCCTTCATTGTAATTGTTTTGACGATGGTGCTATTTGTAAGTGGTGGTGCCGCCACTTACACATCGTTACACCGCATTCAGGATCGTTACACCACATTCAGGTTCGTTACACAGCATTCACCCAAAGGGTTCACTGTTTCCCCTCTGAGGTTTAGTGAAGATTCTTAAGCTTCCACCACCACCACCGCCGCTTCATCACCACCACTTCAACTAATTAGTTAAATGGGAAGGGTATTTTGAAGGAGGATATTTTAGGAAAAGACAATACCGTTTTATTCAAAAGTGTTAAATCGGATGGAAGTATGATTGTTCTGTGAACGAATTACAAAAGTGTGATCATTTTGTGACCCAATTACAAAACGTATGACCATTCTGTAAATGGCCAAAAAATAAATATCTCGAGAAAGAGACTCACTGATAAACCAGAGAGAAAGAGATCGAGAGAAACCAGAAAGAAAGATTCCGAAAGCTTATAAAATGATGATTTTGATGAATCATATGTCCAGTGAAGATATGAATCTAGTTTTGGTAAATCACTACTTTATTTATATAATTTTTTTTCTAATAACTTTTGTGATGAACATGTAAGTGAATTCGAGATCCGAGTCTATAATAATAATACTACTAGAAGCTGCCATTGATTGAATTTGAATTGATAACAACAATAATAATAATGGTTTCTCTGGTTTTCAAAGGTGAGATAGTACTTTTTGTTTATGATTGTGTGTAATGGCCAAGTTTTATAGTGAGAGATTCTTTCTTTTTATAACTTTTTCAGCTACCGGTATTTATCGGTAATATTATCGATCTCCAGTAACTTAACGAAACGGTAACGGTTTAGATTTTGAAAATTCCGCTCGAAAATAACGGTATCGGAATACCGATAGGAAATATCGGTAACGGTAACAAATGATCCAGTTACCATTTCAATAGGTTCCATTGACAGCCCTAGGTCTGGTTAGGGGTGAGCAAAGCACCCATACCCACGGAGTTTATCCAAACCAATCCGTTTCTCGACGGACTGGGTGCGAGTGAATTTTTGAAATCGGTCGTTTTAATGGGTCGGACGCGGGTGATATATCACCCATCCGTCGGACACTCAATCCGGAAGGTAGTTTTGGTGTCATATAAGAATATGAAGGATAGGCTAGAGCGTGAGCAAGGTACTTACATTTAGAAGCCAGGGAAATAACCGGGATCAGAATGAGAGATAAGGACAAAGTTAAGGATACTACAATATGCATGATCACTAATCTATTGTTGTCTGTGTTTATTGTACACATTATTAATATTAGTCTTTTGTAATTATGTTTTGAATCCGTAAACCCATCCACATCCACCCAGTTCATCCGTTTACCCGTTGGGTAATGGACTGGATGTGGGTGCATTTCTAATATCCTTCATTTTAATGGATTGGACACGGATGGTACTGAATCAACACTTACCCACCCATTGCTCACCCCTAGGTATGGTAGGTTGAACTCATAGTGTTATTTGTTGGGCCATGAAAATATAAGGTTTTATTTAGACAACAATAGAAAGCATCGGGGACCTAGTTTACAAGCTCCTACAAAGATTTGATAAGGTCAGCATCCCGCAAGTAGCCAGGAATAGAGTAAGACACAGATGCTCTAGCTGTACTGGGGTCGGCAATACCTGGGTTTGTAAAAGAACAATTAATGTTGGAGTACTGGATAGACCAGCAATCTGTGAGCTCAAAATTAAAAAGAAGAAGACCCATAGCTTGAACCTGACACAATCAGAAATTGATGATTTCTGGATGGAAAAGATCTTAAATATTTAAAATTCAAAGTACTTCCACCTAATTCACTGGAAGCACGAAGAACCACAACCAAGTCTGCAAGATATCATCTCGCGGGAGATGACCTGTATAGGAAAACCCACTTGGGTCCTCAGCTAAAATGTATGATGGAAACACAAGTGAAGCTGATAATAGACAAAATACACTCAGGAGACTACGACAACCATGCTGGTAAAAGGTCTTTAACTGGCAAAACGAGGTTGCAAGGCTATTTTCGGCCGAATACAACACAACAAAGCTGATAAAGCAAAATTGCTATAAGTGTCAAAGGTAACCTCGATCTCAACTTACAATCTTAAAATGTTCATAAGCTGCTAGCTCGAAATGAACATCATTTAAATGTGAAAATGACTCAGAGAAGTCGAAAAAGCTCATTATCTGTGAAAAATCAATGATTTATGCAGATATGACAACAAGATACTCGCACCATCTGAAATTCAGTATAATGTGCTAGCTCCATGTTCATTCGTGCAGTGGGCGCTGGATATCATGGGACCGTTTACAACGATAAAAACAAAATCTGCTCTAAAATTGAGCTCGATTGAATATACGTTATTGCAAGGAAAAGCGCAAAACACATGGATACTAACTCACCTATATAAAATAGGCTCCGGGTGGAAGAAAATTCCTAATAGTGGCGATGATTATTTCTAGAAATGTGTTGAGGAAAAAATCGTAGTAATAATCACAGAGAAGGATATCAGGAAGTTCATCTGGGAGTACATTATCAGCAGGTTTGGTATGCCCGGTGACATTAATAGCAGATAATGAACCTCCGAGAATGATATTACCAAGATAAACTTGACTCAAATTTATTGATATGCTTGTGATTGTCTAATTAGTCATGCGACATAGTCCCATAGATAGAAAGATGAATATAACCTGAGAAATAGGTGGCTCGGTATTGATGTAATTTTAAATAGTGGTAAGAATGGGTTCGTTCAGATTTGTGAAGATTCGAGTTTTTTTTTAAAATCAATAAAAATTATATACAAAAATAGTACAATTGGTGCAAGAGGTACTGGGACTAAGGATTTAATTTTTAGAGTGAAAATAACCAAGACACTAGATTCCACTATTACACATGAATAAATGATGATAAGAATTCCAAAACTCTAATTATTTTTAAAATATCTTTTTCTTAATTCACAAATTATCAAGCATATTCTCAAACATTAATTGTATCTCTTAAGCATATATTATCTAACCAAAGCATAACCTATCTAATTGAATCACAACTAATTAGGAAAAATTATGCAAATAATTAAAATTCTGCAAAGCAGTAATTTGAGTGAATTATAAATTGCAAAATTAGAGAAAAGTAAAATAATTACCAATTATTCATGCAACAATAGCTTCCTCCATGTCTTGGTTACGCGAGAATTAGCTCATCATTATCATGGAAATATGCTCAAAATTCATCTTTATTATTGCTAAAAAATGGTTCACAAATGATGAAATAGGAGAAAATTGACAAAAACCGGGTTTGTAACACTTCTGTTTGTTACAAACTGAGCTGTTACAGAGAACGATAAAAATGAAGTGTTGTTAACACTGTCGCATTACGACCCTCATCCTTGTGTCGCTGTCACTGTTGAAAAACGACGTTCTGCGTGCGTCCAATGTTCTTCGTGTTCATCATCATCATCAGCAGCAGCAGCAGAAAATGGAGTTTTCCTGCAACTTGATTTCTCGACTCTCTGGTTCTTCTCAGCTCCCCAAACTCTCCACACCACTTCTATGTGATCCTAGGAACCTATTTATACATAATTGCGACATTGAATCTCCTCCATTAACTACAAATAATCTTCTTTTACTCGGGTATATTTTTTTTCATTTTTTTCATTGATTTTGATTTTCACGCATCTGCAGCTGTATTTATTTCCTTCTATACCTTCTTCACGCTCTATAATATTGATTAAATCTTCCAAGCACGTGCAGTACACGTTTAAATTTCTCACAACTCATGCAAGCTCATGTTTTTCCTCCAACTCCCTGTTTGGATTAAACCAAGTTATCCAGCCAAATTTGATCGATAAAATCACCCATACTAGCTTTCTATAGTCATATAACGTCTACCCACTAAGTTTCAGGGATTGAATCTCACTAAATCACGTCCAAATATCCGATTGAAATTCTGCTGTTAATGAGAATATTTTCCCGCCAAAATTCATTTTTTGAATTTGAGAAGAACATGTCCTCCCCCTAATCCTGCACAGGTGTCCCTTTAGCACTTGTCTTATGGGGTGCAAATAGTAATTTTTGGGCGGAGATAGTAATTTTTCCGGGGTTCCTCCGACACATTTCTGGGGTGCTTCCGGTGCATTTCTGGGGTGCCTTTAGTACTCTATCCTGGGGGTGTAAAACACCACTTTTCGAGCCAATTTCGCCGCAAGAGCTTATTTCTCTAAAAATACCTACAAAGACATAAAACACCATAATAAGTACAAAAATGGGTACTAATAATATATACAATAGAGATGAAAATAGACACATAAATGCGTCTATCAGGTATTCACTTACCTTTTGTTGAAAAAGTTTTCCAAAAGGTTCAGTTGATCTTCGCCTTCAAACGGTAGAACGCAGTGATGCCCGATTCTCAACTACACACTTCTATCCTAATCCGAGACTTGACTAATTGTAGACTAGAAATCAAGATATAGTTTTAATGAACTAAATTTGAAAACAATCTTGATATAGAAACACTTGTGAGTTCGACCGAGCAATGCTCTAACAGATGGGTTTCACAGGAGCGACTTTCTCCTTCATGCCATTAGGACTATTGCCCTTTTGGATACTTTGTGAAACATCCTTTCTCCATTTTGGAACATCAGATCTTGTCTTCGTATTTACAAAGTCATCTCTTTTTCTATAATCATGTCTTTTATGAGATGACCTTGTCGAGCGATAGGCAAAAATTGAACTATCATTATAATAATTCTTTTTCCTAAACTTAGGACAATAATGATCTAATTTCGTTAAGGGAGCAAACTCAGCCAATTCGTTTGATACAAAAGAAAGTGAATCCTACATCTTACAAACTTTGCATCCACATTACAAGTGTCCTTTATTACCACAAAAATAACAATACTTAGTAATATAAGGAGTGTGAGTTTTAATGTTACCTTTTTATAGATCCACTTGCATTGTAGCTCGACGCTTCTTATCTTTGTTCAACATTGTTACTTTCTTGACATTAGCAGAAATGCTTTCTTTGATAATTGTACTTGAAGAGTCTGGTTGAACACGATTCTTAGGCTTGACAACCTTTACTTCTTTACAAGAAATAAGAACATCTTTGTCATCAGTGGAAGCCTCTGGTTGACAAGAATTTGTAGCTTTGATAAATTTTACCTATGTGCTAGTATGTGAAGCATTTATTCCCTTATAGCCCAATCCTTGTGTATCACGATGATTTTTACTTTCTTCTAGTATTGAGGTTAATATGTTTGAGACACAATTGAACTTTTTTAAGTCCTCTTCCAACGTCTTGATTTTATCAAGATTACCAGTAAGATCAGCCTTAAAGCGTTTTTCCCTAGAGAGACATGCATCTTCTTTCTCTTAAAAGCTCACTTGTTGAGAGCTAATCCTTGCTTCAGATTCGGAAAGTTTATTTTCCAACAAATGGACCTTTTCAAGAACAACATCACGATCTTTCTCTAATAGTTCTATTCGAGAAAGATTAGCACTTACTTTGTCTTCAAGACTCTGTATTTGTTGAGAATCATTTTTATTAGAGCACTGCTCGGTCGAACTCGCAAGCGTTGTTATCTCAAGCTTGTTTGTCAATGTTAGTGATCAAAACTATAAGTCTTGATTTCTAGTCTACTTATAGTGATGTCTCGGATTAGGATATATTGTGTGGTTGAGCATTAGACTTCACGGCGTTCATCAATTGAAGACGAAGAACTACTAAGGAGAGCTTGTGGAACTTCATCAACAAAAGGTATGTGGAGACTAAAACTCATCTATCACTTGGAAAGTATATTTCTACTCTATCTCCTATATTGAGATAAAAGTCGTATTACTATATAGTATTCGATTATACACATTTGAGATTGAAAAGACGAGGGTACCCAAATATACCTCAATCTAAAACTTTTCCACCTATGTACTTTTCCGAAAGTGATTGTCTATGGACTGAGTCGAGACAATACAACTAATCGGTTCACACTTCGTGTGATCGTCTATGGATACAAGATCGAGACAATACAACAACGAAGTATGTTTACTTGATAATAGGTTCGGACTTAACCAAACTCTAGGGATTGTCTATCAAGTAAAATAGGAATTAACGTTTGTGTATTTTACTTCTAATTATAATAAAACAATTATAATTGCGGAAATAGAAAAGTAAAAGACACAGCAAGATTTTGTTAACTAGGAAACCGCAAATGCAGAAAAACCCTGGGACCTAGTCCAGAATTGAATACTCTCAGAATTAAGCCGTTATACAAAATCAAACCAACTTCGTATAGTTGAGACCAAGCAACTAAACCTATAGTTCACCTAGTTCCCTCAGTATTCCTACGACTCCAACTTGTAATAAGTCACGTACTTGGAATAATTCCTTTGGTTCGTATTCCAAACAGTAAAGGAACAACAAATCTGTTCAATAACAACTCTTTTCAAACAACGTGATATGAGTTTGACAAAGGCTCTTCCGTTTAACCAATAAACTCCTTTGTCGGGTCCTTAGATCAATCTCTCAACAACTACCGAAGTAATCGTTAGACTATGCAATCAATACTATTAATCACAAAGAAGTGTATTGATGCCGATATACTCAATTAATCAATCCAATCTATCACAAAGATAAACCGATTATAGTTGGATCCCTTTCCATCCGAAACAAGTATTGTGCACACCAAAGATTATGAACCCAAAAAGTCTTCTTGTCTTTAAATCTTCTTTAATCTTCAATCAACACCTGCACACAATCAACTTGAATCTCTTGTAATCAATCACACACAGAACGGAGTCTGTTAACATTGGATTATTATAAGACGTCTTTAGATCTACAAACAGTCTAAAGATCCCAGTCGAAACTTCGATCTAGTTTGAGTGAATCTTATATCAGAAGAGAAGATTCTCAAGCATAAACAAACTAGGTGCAATCAAAGTTCAACAACCGTTAGTCAATCAAATCAATCGAAAACTAATAATAAACCGCAATTATCTAGTTTCCCACCAACGGTACTAATAGAGCTTCTCAATCCCAAAGAAGTCTTTAAAATGAGCGGCCGTAAGAGATTTCGCCTAATTAGGTTACTTTCCTCTTCGAATAGGCGGCTCCACCAGTAACAACACAACTAGGTAGTTTTGCTAGCTCTGAGGATTAGTTTGCTAGAAAATGCAAACTTCAATATTTATAGACAAGGAAGTTTAGACACCAAGGAATTTCCAAAACCGAATATTCTTAAAGATATGCAATAAACACAAAATCGGTTTTCATAACTCCAGGAAATGCACTGTCCAAATATTGACCGAAATCCCAATAGAAAAATCTATAATCAATAAATGCACATTACTAATTATTATTTTCTAAAGATATGCATTTATTTTCTGGAGAAAAAATAGCATATAAAAACTAAGAAACCTTAAATAAAAGATTCTCAATTTATTTCGATCCTGGGATTCTCCTTTAGCTATTAAGGAATATCTTTAAACTATTAATGATAAGAGTTACTGCACATGTTCAAAGTATGTCGACATCTTTACTTTGCAAGTCCTTTTTCATACTTACAATCTTGGAAACGATTTTCCACACTTCCAAACAAGTTTAGAATTGGTTCGTCTGAATTCCAAGAACTATGTGATTGATTATCCTATCAAATCACCAATCATGGGTTTCACGGGTCTACCAAAACAAGTTCGGTTCTACCTCCATGTGAGTACTGTGTATAGTCACGTTAGTTACCAAAATTCGGTTGACTAGATACTAGGATCGGTTCCCCACAACTTATGGTAATTACCTGTATTCGGTTGCACATGTCCATAGGATCGGTTCCCCCAAAACTACAAACTTGTTGCACATGTTCATAGGATCGGTTCCCCCATCTACTAAAAATGTGTTGCACCTCTTATAAGGATCGATTCCCTCTTGTAAATTTGTTGCACCTCTTACTAAGATCGGTTCCCCAATGACTAGATAAAAGGTGCTATTTACAAGGCATCGATCATACCATCTTGAGTGATTACTTAAGATCGGTTTCACTAATAAAAGTCATACCAATACATAAGTCAGACCTTGTGAATAGTTTTACCAAGATACATAAACAAGTTTATGAGCGGTTATACTAAACACACATATTGGTAATTCAAAATAGATTTGCAATGAATAACAATACCAATAAGCCTAGCTATTTCCCTTTCGATTCACAAAACAATTTTATGAACTTACTTCCTTTAAACGAATGTAAAACATTGTTTCCTAGGATGAAATCTCCACTCATACCCATACATAATCACAATAGAATTCATATGATCATGTCGATGTCTTATATACAAAGTTTAATGGTTAAGCAATAAACCTCGTATTGTATTCCTTAATACTATGTCTAACTAGAGTATCATACACAGCTTCGCGGTTATGTTTTCAATATGCACGACTTGAAAGATACGTTAGGGAATGAAACAGTTCAAGTCAAATATTACTAACCTCAAGAGGAAGAATGGTGTTGTCATTGTAGCTCCATACTTCTTCACATTCTTCAAGTCTTCATGTAATAGTTGTAAGTCTCATATCCTAACACTTTCAAGCTAACTTATACGAATTTGACTCTGGTATATAATCAAGCGACTCTTTAAATGAGTTTTGATTCACTAAAATATGACAACCAAACTTGACATACCAATGCTTGGTGGGTCCAACCGAGCTATGCTCTAACAGAGATTTCGAGCTGATTTTAACTCGCTTACATATTTCTCGAAATATGTGTTGGTAAGCTTTCGCTTCAACCAAGTTCATCTTATATTCTTGACGAAAGTCAAAAGATGATCATGTGAAAATCGCCGAGTAACATCTTACATGGTTTGTGTAATACAATCATTTGGTGTAGACTTGGAATGTTTCGTTATGATTATTTCAATATCTTGAAAATTACTTTGATGCTAATAGTGTGTGAAAACGGCTATTGTCATCCTCTAAGAAAGTTTCAATGATTGAAATAGAGTTTAGAACTATTGGATCATGAACATAGTATGCATTCTTGCATATATGTGATCCATGATCGGAACTATAGTATGCATACCCGTATGCGTACTTGTAGTTATGGAATTCCGGGTACCAAGTATACGTACCGGTACGCATACTTGCGTAAGGTATAGGTCCGGGAATTTCTGTTGGGTTTTGGAAGTGTACTAAGGTATGCGTACCCGTTCACATACTGGCGAACCAAAACTCAGACCGGCTACTTAGGTATGCATACTTGAGTGGTTAAAGTTCTAAAATCGGTTGGCTCATGAACTAATACATTGATATATTAAGAAATGCATTCTTTGCAAACAATGGCTATAATGTTCATGAATTGGTTCAAGTGAATCAAACCTATTTTGCTTCAATTGTGTTCTTGTATACTTCTTTGAGAATATAGCAATTGAACAACTCTTTAACTAGTTTCATTTGAGTCATTTGAACTAGTTGTGGTTAAGATGAATAAGTTTTATATGAGACTGTTCATATAGCTAACCTCGGTTAACTACTGTTGAGCTAACATGGTGTACACGTTTAGGTACGGTTACTCAAACCTAAATGAGGGTACATTTCATTTATGTATAACAAGCTAAGTTCGATCTAACGGTTGAAAGATATTAGCTTGAGTCTAATCAGGTTTTCATCTAACGGTGAATATTGAATGCTTTGTTACCAAGATAACTTAGATTGCACACCCGGTTTTGAAAAATATATAAGGGAGAACTCTAGCAACTGGGAAACCCAATCCCCACACCTCTTGTGTGATACTGGTTGAGACTAGAGTCGATTCTCCTTTAACCTTAAGTTTTTCACGAAACCCTGTAGGTTAACGACTTAAAGACTTCATTGGGATTATGAAGCCAGACCCAACTATTTTCTCTATAGTAGCGTGTTCTGATCTTGCCCTGTTCTATCGTATTAAGAATTATCTTCTCTAAGATTTGCTCGAGATTGATTCTCCGATAGGCAAAATAAAAAGTAGTCACAAACATCTTCGTCTCATCGTTTGTGATTCCACAATATCTTGTTTCGCTACCATACGATTAAGATTATTATGAGGTGATTGATAATACTAAGATATTCTTCGGGAATATAAGTCCGGTTTATCAATTGGTTCCTGTGCACCTTGATTTATCAAAATACGGAACAAAACTCGTAGGTATTTCTGTGGGAGACATATTTATCTATTCCAAAAGAATTTTCTGTGTGAGACAGATTTGTTTATCAAGTCTTCGACTTTGGGTCGTAGCAACTCTTGGTTGTGGGTGAGATCAGCTAAGGGAATCAAGTGCTTAGAATCCTGCTGGGGTTCAGAGACGTAAGGAGCGAAACTGTACCTTGATCAGTATGAGATTGATTAGGGCTCAACTACATTCCAGCCCGAAGTTCATTGGTAGTAGGCTAGTGTATGTAGCGTCTTAATAAAGTGTGGTGTTCAAAGCTGGACTAGGTCCCGGGGTTTTTATGCATTTGCGGTTTTCCTCGTTAACAATATTTTGGTGTCTGTGTTATTTCTTTTCCGTATTATATTTTGTTATATAATAGAAATATCACAAGTTGTGCGTTGAATCGATCAATTGGTAAATCCAACCTTTGGTTGTTGATTGAAATTGATTGATCCTTGAACATTGGTCTTTGGTACCGTTCAAGTTATTTCTCTTATATTCAATCGATCTCGCAAATTTCTATTTGCTGATTACAGATTGAATTGAGAGATAGAGATATAAAATTCTTTGATATACTTTTCTCTAGATTGAGTCTAACTGTCTAGAGCATTCTCTTTAAAGTATATTGGAGTTTGTCTATTCAGATTGCCGAACGAAATATTGGGTGTGGTTGTTAGACCCCCGCTTTTTCAATTTTCACTCAACTTTTCGTGATCTTGACGAAACCTTTCACATTCTGTAGTCTTTGATTGTAAAGCAACATGAAGTTCTTATCTCGTTAGATATATTTAGGTTATTTTTGTAAGTAAGAAATTGCTCACAGACTGATTATGAGAGTGGTTCAACAACCTCTTCCGATACGTTAATTGAGTCTCTCATTAATTTTTGCTTTTGCTTAATCTTACTTTGACTCATGTATTATAGGTTGGATCGCACCAAACAAAAATTGTTAGATCTTTTCTTGTTTTCCTGCTATGATACCAATTGAAATGACAAGGATACCCAAATACATTACAAACGTTTTGTTGCAACCTATAATTTCGATATCTTGTGTGATCTTCTATGGAAAAAGTCGAGACAATACGACAACAAGATATTTACCTGACAATAGTTATGGTACTTAAACCGATTGACTACAGGATCAACATCAAGTAATATGGATTAACATACAAGTGTATTTACTTTATTTTAACTAGAAAATTATAATGCGGAAGTAAAGTAAATAACACAAACAAGATTTTGTTAATGAGGAAACTGCAAATGCAGAAAAATCCAGGGACCTAGTCCATTTTTGAATACTCTCAGAACTAAGCCGCTATGCAAATAACAAAAGTAAACTTCATATAGTTGAGACCAAGTAAACTACCCCTAGTTACTTAGTTCCCTCAGTATCCATGCATCTTCGACCTTTGGTCTCGCACGTGAATCTCACGACAGAATTCACTATCTTGAGTTGCTTTACCAAGTAAAATATTATGTACTCAACTCCTTTTGATCGTATTCCAAACAGTAAAGGAACAAATCTGTTTGGTAACAACTCTATTCAATCTTTGGTAAAAGATATGTTGAGTTGTTGACAAAGTCTCTTATGTTTAATATAATAAACTCCTTTGTCGGATAAGATCAATCTGAATCAGTAACTTAGATTCAAATTCACAACTATCAGATTCAGATATTGAAGAATACCACCAAATGATAGTTGCTGATCTAAACGACTTTATGATCGGATAAATCTAATATAAGTCGGCTTCCAACCGATAAAAATGTGTACACAAATATCATGGGAATTCACTTCTCAGCATCCATATATTATTATAAGATTTCTAATCACATGTCATGAGTTCAAAAAACTATGAGACCATGCCTTAAGTTGGCTTGCACATGTTCATGTTAATGGCTATCCTTTCCAGATAAAGATACATAAGTTTGAATAAAAGACCTTTAATCATGTGACACTTAAAACAAAAACAAGAATATAGTAATGTCCTAATACGTGATAAAGCAACAGAATGAAAAAACTTGACAAAGCACAATTAATAAGAAAATTTGATGCAACAAATTCGACACGTAATGGAATCAGTAACAATTCTCAAATCAACTTGTAAATAAACTACATGCCAAAAAAATAAATTATTCGATGAATCACATAGATTGTTACTTAGATTGTTTTCGCAAGTAATATAAGCAATGTTACTTATATTGTTAAAGAGGAACCAATGATGACGGAACTTCGGAAAAATCATATTCAGGTGCTACTACTCCACCCAAAATATACTCTAATTTTTTTTTTTATGTTACTCGATGCTTTTCTCACAAATTCTCAATTCTTTTCCTATCGGATCTCCTCCTCCAATTTGCATCCTCTTCAACATAAAAATAGTTTCCTATATATAGTCACTTCCCATCAACTACTTGTTGGATAATAATCTTCGTTATCGATTCTCCAATAATACAACTCGTGTATTATCTACCAATCCATTACAACTCTTTGTAACATGGTTTTCATTTATGTATTACATTTCGTAATACCAACAACAAAACAAGAAAAGAAGGATAAAAAAATATGATCAATCACAAAACTTACTTAGGTATATTGAGGCGAGTAATCTCTTTACTTAAGACATTTAATGCCCTGTATTTCATGCTATTACAGTGTATGGCATATGTCTCCAGCATTCAAAAATACCTTTGGATCTTCTCACAGCGCTTGAGGATCACCAAACATCGAACCCGAATGGATGTAGCACAAACTCTTCTTTAACTCTTGAAGACAACATGCAAACCACAATTTTTCTAGTACTAGTTTTGACTCTAAAACTCATTCATGCAATGGAGAATGTATGGGGCTTATATAGGTTCAAGGAGACTCTTGGAGATATCCTTTCGCGAAGAGTCACATCGTTTTACGGAGAGTCACATCCCTTGGCATAAGACACAATATGTTGAAAAGGCTTAAGTGAGTGGACACACTAATTCATATTTCTATTTAAAATTTCCAACAATCCCCCACATTGAATAGGAATTCTTGCAAACTTAATGCAGACACTAGAAAGAGTTTGTTCGCGGAACATCACTGCATTGGGATTGGTAGCTTTTGTCTTTGGTTCTTTCGTAGTGAATACCTACCGGGTTTACTAGTTGCTCAGTGAACGCGATGTCTTGAACTGCTCAACTTTTTGATGTAAACCGACGCAATAGATATATATCACACAATTTATTTCCTTACATATTCGGTTCTCGGTTGTGTTTATTTCGGCCCTGAACGATGTTGTTTTTTCATGAGTGCTCTAGAGTAACGTAGCCTTATAGTTATCATAAAAGCGGCACCATTTCACGCTCATATAAGTGATCTCCTATTTGAAAGTATCCTGCCATATTTTTATTAGTCAAACTAAGCCATAGGAATCATTAAGAGAAATTATCAACCTCTCACTTGACAGGCAACATTGTTTCATCATAGAAATGGGAAAGAGATTAAACTCTCATAGTGTTTCCGGTGAGTATAAATTTACAACTTGGTTGTCTCTTTTGAACCTAGATAACCAAGGGATCTCCGATCGCTAGGTTGGGTGTCCGCTGTAAAACTACTCTATGTAGGCAATAATCCCATTTCCCTCAATGACGCAATTATACGCTCTCTAGAATTCGTATCATTTGCCGGCTTGATACAATTCACATACACTATTTCTTTTGATGCGTGCATTTGAGAGCAGTTGCTTTATGGTGTCATGTCGTCGATTTATATGTCGATACGTAATAAGTGCTTAATTTACATGTCTAGAATGTCAATTCCAACTTTTTTTAGATATATTTCTTGCATATTATATTGTATTATGATTGTTTTCTAATTTATGTCTTTTGTTAGATGAATCATCCGAAAAGAAGTGGAAATAGCTACAAAAGTGAAGTCAACAAGTGAAGAAGGGCCAAAGACCAATTGGAACTCGTTGAAGTATAGAATTTCTTGTTTCCATTTGGTAGAGGATGAGAAGACGAATCCAACAGCAAAAGAACGAGGTCAATACGACGTCGTATGAAGAAGTTATGGGCGAAAAGAGAAGTTAAGCTTGTCGGTTCCGTAGAAGTGACAGTTAAATGAGAAGTGCTATAGGAACCCATTGTTTTACTATGGGAAGCCCTTCTGTCACTATTTGAAGAAGACATATTAAGACACCCTTTTTTCTGCTAGGGGCTATCACCTTCTTCCTCAAGCCAGTCGTCTTCCTCCTCTCTCCGGTTCACAACTAGTTATCTGGTGGAGTTTTATGAGGCAGTTAAGCATGGGATGGTGGGCGAGTTCGAAGCTATATAGAATATGGAAGAATCTCGAGTAAGTAATGAGCTCGAAGGAGTTGAAAAGTATGATGCCGCTACCATTGGAAATGATGATGTCGTGACCAAACCTGATGATCATGATGTTATTAGAGGAGTGAACAGGGAATGAAGATGGATCGGTGATAATGGTGATGGGGTTTGAGGTGCAATGGTTGTAGATAACTTGCTCATTTAGGTAAGTTATGAAGACAGAGTATGGCTGTTGTGATCGGAACTCAGTTGGTAGTGTAGAATATTAATGGTGTTAAGCTGTGTTTGTCAATCAAGAGGAGTTCAGAGATGGGTGTCTCTGTTGTGGTGATGGGTTACTTCCATTGGGATCTGGATAATGAAAAATGGAGGGACGATGTTGTGGGTTAACCATGCTGATAATGGTAAGTATCGAGAAGACAACATTTTGTTGCTCGAGTTTGGATTTTTTGCTGTCATGAACAGAGAGTCAGTTGAAAAACCGGGGGTCTAACAACCACACCCAATATTTCATTTAGCCAATCTATATGGACTAACTCAAATATATTTCCAAGAGAATCAACTATACAGTCAGACTCAATCAGGGAAAATACATTCAAGAGTTATATCTCAATTTCCCAAATCAATCTGCAATCGAACAGATAGAAATCTGTAAGCCGGGTTAATATGAGAAATAACTTGAATGGTACCAAAGACCAATGTTCAAGTGTCAATCAATTTATATCAACAACCAAAGGTTGGATTATCTAATTGATTGAACTACGCACAACCTGTGATATTTCAATTATATAAAAATATAATGCGAAAAAGAAATAACACAAACACTAGAAATTTTGTTAACGAGGAAACCGCAAATGCAGAAAAACCTCGGGACCTAGTTCAGATTTGAACACCACACTGTATTAAGCCGCTACAGACTCTAGCCTACTACAAATTAAAATGTAGTTGAGCCCTAACCAATCTCACACTGATTAAGGTACAGTCGCGTTCCTTACGCCTCTGAATCCCAGTAGGACTCTACGCACTTGATTCCCTTAGTTGATCTCACCCACAACTAAGATTTGCTATGACCCAAAGTCGAAGACTTGATAAACAAATCTGTCTCACACAGAAAAGTCTATTGAATAGATAAATCTGTCTCCCACAGAAATACCTACGAGTTTTGTTCCGTCTTTTGATAAATCAAGGTAGTAATATCAATCACCTCACAATGATCTTAATCGTATGGTAGGGAAACAAGATATTGTGGAATCACAAACTATGAGACGAAGATGTTTGTGACTACTTTTTATCTTACCTATCAGAGATTGAATCTCGAGAAAATCTTAGAGAAGATAGTACTCAATACGATAGAACAAAGTAAGATCAGAACACGCAACTACAGATAAAATAGTTGGATCTGGCTTCAGAATCCCAATGAAGTCTTTAAGTCGTTAACTTATAATGGTTTTAGAAAAACCTAGGTTAAAAGATAATCGACTCTAGTCGCAACTAGTATCACACATGAGGTGTGGGGATTAAGTTTCCCAGTTGCTAGAGTTCTCCCTTATATAGTCTTCAAATCAGGGTTTGCAATCAATGCTACCTTGGTAACAAAGCATTCAATATTCACCGTTAGATGAAAACCTGATTAAATTCAAGCTAATATCTTTCAACCGTTAGATTGAACTTAGCTTGTTATACACAAATGAAATGTACCTATATTTAGATATGGGTAACCGTACCTAAACGTGTACACTTAGTTGGCTCAACAATAGTTAACCGAAGTTAGCCATATGAACACTTTCATATTAACCTTGTTCATCTTTATCACAACTAGTTCAAATGACTCAAATGAAACTAGTTATAAAGTTGTTCAATTGTTTATATTCTCATAGAAGTATACAAGACACAATTGAAGCAAAATCGATTTTTGATTCACTCGAATCAATTCATGAACATTATAGCCACGATTTGCAAAAGATTGCATTCCTTATTATATAAAATTATTTGTTCATGAATAAACCGATTTTAGAACTTAACCCACTCAAGTATGCAAACGGGTACGCATACTGTCGTCACTACACCAAATTCCCAGAATAGTAACAGAAATTCGTAACGACTTTGTAGCCGTTACGAATTTCCCTTTACAAATTTCATTTACGAAAAATTTGTAACAGGCAAAATCCGTTACGAAATTTTGAAAAATTCGTAACAGAGAGCAGCCGTTAAGAATTTTTTTCTTAGCCGTGCCAGTCACACGCTTGGTCACACATGGGTCGTAACACCGGGAGTTTGTGCGTGTGCCATTCACACGCTTGCTATTGTTTTTCCACTCAAAATGGGAAGTGCTAGAGGATATTTCTTCCCCTGCAAAAGGGTCCTCCTACCTTAAGAGAATCGATTTTATTTTTCATTCTCATTCTCTTTCTATTTTATCTTTTCTCCACCGCCTCTCTTCCCTTTTTTTTCCTTCACTAAAGATACTTAGATTCATCATTAGTTTCGGTTTTGATTTCGATTGGATTTCAGTTTCAATTTCTAAGATCTGTTATTGATTTTCTCTATAGAAATTCGTTTTGCTTTCTTTAATCAGATTTGTTATGAAAACCCTAGATTCGTTTTTTCATATGTTTTTCTAAATAAATTCAGAAAACCCTGTTAATATCACTAGATCGATAAGAACATTCATCAACAAAGCTGTAATCAAAACAATCCTTACTATTCATAAGGGTATGCCTCGTAAGTATTTGAAATGGGTGTATATGGTTTCAATTTTTAGTAGTTGAATTAGATTTTTTTTATGATGTATTGTAGATTTTTTTGTTTGTTTTTAAGTCAGATTTGAGGTTATTAAGAACACAAATCGGGGTAGAAACGTCTGCACAACAATTTGTTGCAGTTTTTAAGACATGGGTTAGTGAAGAAAGCAAGTTTAACAAAGGTAATTTCTGACTTGGTACCGGTTTTGAATATTTGAAGTTCAAATTCTTGTAAAGTTGTAGAACGTGGAGAATTAACTGTCTATGGTGCTGATTGTATGAACTTTATTGATGTGTTTTAATAGCTGGTACATGGACTATCTCATAAGGGTTCACAGATGATTGAGGGAAGGCTTGAGCTTGGACTGCTAGTGCTAGACCTTATCTAAGGTATGTATATATGCATTAACCCCTTTAAAATTTAATGTCGGTGCTCACTAGACTACTAGTAATGTATTTGATCTATGCTTTCTTTCTAACATGCTTTATATCCAAATATATGTTGTTTATGCTTTCTCTGTGCTGAGTTTCATATCACTTATGGTTACCTACTTGATTCATCTAATGACACCTCATAAGTTTGCTTTGTTACGCGTTCAGACTTTCCATGAGTGCTGCTTCTTCGGCTTCTCTGATGATCATGTTTGCTGCTGATCCTAACCACTCAACAAACTGATGGTCTTCAAGTTTATAATGAGGGTAACTATGTTTATAACTGTTAATCCATGTTTACATTATTCTGATGCATTCACGTTCTCCCAGTTAGCCTTGGTAATTAGGTGTCACCTGATTCTGACATCCATGGTCATTTTCATTTTAATTCAGTAAAAGACAAAGGCGCATAGGACTATGTATGAGGATTAGAAACTCGAGGAGAAATCGAGCAATAGGGTAAGGAAATAGATAATGCTTTGGTTGGTGAGTTTTATTTTTGTTGGTTGAGGATTTCTTTAGCTCATGCTTATGGAAATAATTTACTGATTTGCAATATCTTCCCTAAGCTCATGCTTATCCTTGGTTTCTCATGTGTTCTGTTACCTTAGGGATTGGTTGGTGAAATAGCTTAGTTCCTGCTATATGTAGACTAAATGCATGTGATTTTATTTGCACAGAGATTCGGAGATGGAGATACTTCTCAAATTCGCATGGACCTCGAAGAGGTAATTGTTTATCTGGTTTGTAGTGTTGATAATGCAAGATTTCTGTTCTAATGTTGATAATGTTTATCTTTTGGCAGTGATTGCAAGGGCCATGAGTTGTTGGGAATAGCAGAATGAGTTGCAGCTGGGATTGCAACTTGATGAACATTGCAAGGAAGTGCATTACCAGCAGCAGCACAACATCACCTGCTCCTTCTAGAGTGTATATGATGATATTACAGTTGAGATTGGTTGATGTGTAGAGTGTATGGATGCTTAAAATGAACTGGTTGTTTCTGAAATAAGATGCAGAGATGATGTTGCTGCTAAGCAATTGATATTTGTAAGTATATCAACTGCTTAATCTAGTTAGTGAATCTTACTCTTTTGACTCGATCCGGATGACTTCAATGCGGAGAACATCCTCCGCTAATTGAATTTGCTTATTAAACTAATAACTTAAATGATTGCATGGTGGTAACTTAAATGGTAAAATTTACTCAGTACCATGGTTAAGTTAGAGTGAGATTATGTTGGATTAAGATTTTCTTAATCACTCACTGAACCTACAACTTCTATCTCTTTGCAGGATGACACTCGCATTTTGACATCTGCAGGAGATTAAAAGGTAAGTTATAATGACTTTTAGTTATGCTGATTTGGTTATGTGTGTTTGCTTGATAAACAAAAGGCTGAACAGCTTATGTTTATGAGATGTATGTATGACTAAACCTTCTTATAAAACTTAACTAATATATTGTATAAATTTTGATTATGTAGATAAAGATTTCGAACGTGGAAGAAAGGGTCTGCATTGGTGTTAGGTCATACAGGAAGTGTAAAGTCAGTATGTGCCCACACATCCAATCCTGGTAAGTAAATGCTCGTGAAAAAACCTCCTTAACGCAATCATTTGTTATCTCAACTGTTTTTTTATTTTATTTTGTTTGTTTGATCCTTGTTGATTTCTGATCCAAATACATTTCTCTACTGCAGCTCAACTTCTGTGATCAAAGAGGCTCACACTTCAGTTCAAGGAAAGCGGGTTAGGCATGGCAAGGTTTGTTCCTAACTAAATCTATTTACTCTTTGTAAACATTTAATTCCTTTGATATCCTTAACCAATTGTTAGTTCTGATGGGCCGTCTCCAAGGTTGCCGTGATGTATTTCTTTCTTTCCTTCAAAGGAGCAAGGTTGTGCTTAATATCGTCGAGATGGGCACCGGGGATGAGCAGCTGGACCAATCAGCTTCTATGTAGGAAGTTAGTGTAAATTGATTGTTGAATGTGATATGAATTGATTGTTGAATGTGGATGATATGAAAGGTGGAAGAAGGTTAATAGAAATTCCGGCTTATTTCTGGTAGAAAATGAACTGTCGGTCAATACTTACCTGGTCAAAATTGGTCAGTATTGACTAATTTTGACCAGGTCAACGTTGACTGGCAGTAATTTTTTTGCTGTTACAAAAAAATTCGTAATGGCTGGAACCTGTAACGACCCTGTGGTTACAAAATTTTCGTAATGGCTCTTAACTGTTACCACGTGTCAATTCATAACGGCTCCCAGCTGTTACGAATGCCTTTACAACCAAAAATTCGTAACAGTTCCATTGCCGTTGCGAAAAAATTGTACCCTCTTTTGAAACAGGCGACGGCCGTTACAACACCGATTCGTAACGGCTTTGTTCTGTTTCTAATCCCAAAATTTGGTGTAGTGCGTTCATGACCGAACTCAGTTGAATTAGTATGCAAACGGGTATGCATACTAAATTCCCGGACTTGAACTGTTAAGCCAATACGCATACGGGTATGTATACTAAGTTCCCGGACTTCAACTGTTAAACCAGTACGCATACGAGTATGCATACTATGGTTCCCGGACTTGGAGTAACATGCAACAGTTAGCATACAAGTGCGCATACTGTGCTATATCCAATCAATGGTTAATTGTCCTAAACTCCATTTTAATCATTGAAACATTCTTAGAAGACGGGAATAACTATCTCACACAAACTATTAGCTTCAAAGCAATTTTCAAGTGATCAATAGATCAATACGAAACAGTCCGAGTCTACATCAAATGACTGTCTCACACAAATCATGTAAGATGTTACCAGGCGATTTTCACATGATCATTTTTTGAATTTCGTCAAGAATAAAAGATGAACTTGGTTAAAGCGAAAGCTTACAAGCGAGTTAAACTTAGCTCGAAATATCAAATGTGTATAAAGTAAAGTCTATATAGCTATACGAGTTTTGTCTCAATAGGAGATAGAATAGAAATAGACTTCTGAGTGATAGATGAGTTCAAGTCTGCACATACCTTTTGTTGATGAAGTTCCACAAGATCCCCTTAGTAGTTCTTCGTCTTAAATTGATGAACGCCGTGAACTCTAATGCTCAACTACACATTCTATCCTAATCCGAGACATAGCTATAAGTAGACTAGACATCAAGACTTATAGTTTTGGCAACTAAACTTGACAAACAAGCTTGAGATAGCAACGCTTGCGAGTTCGACCGAGCAGTGCTCTAACATCAGTGATGGTAGTTTGCCGCCATTATCGGTGATGATTATAATGATACTCAATGAAGTTTGGTGGTAGTACTATTGAGCTCGTGAGAACAAATGGTGTTGGAATTGGGCTATGGACAGAGAAACTAGCTAGTTGAGAACATGCTGTTGAGAAAAAAAAAAAAAAAAAAAACTTCTCTCTGCATAACCGTATTTTCCAAACAATTATCCAAAAACTTCTCTTCTTCTATTTTTTTCATCTCCAAATCTAGGTTTGCTTGGATTTAATCTGAGATATCATATTTACCAAGTAGATTTGGGTTTGTGTAATTAGTATTTCTTATTTTCAGTAAAAATCACAATATATATGTGATTTCAGGTTAAATAAAATGGAATTGCATTATTGCAATCCATTGTATATTAATATCTTTTTTCTATTAGTTTCAATTGGTATGGTAAGTTATTGCCATCTCTCTTTTCAATGCACTCTCTGAGTGATTTATCATAGCCCGAAGGGCGTTTATATCGATTTCTACAATCGTTTCAAATGGATCATTGAAGACGATTTACTCCGGCATGGCTTGGATCTACGTTTATATGAAGATCGATGGCTACCGGTTCTAATCGTGATGATGATGTATCAGTATTGTGCATATTTCTCTCCTTTTATGGGAGATTTCAATCTTATCAAAGAAGAACAAGTTCAAATGGCATAATCAAAATTCAAATGCCATCCCCTCAATATCATCAATTTCGTATATGAAAATCATGTTTTTGATACCTTTATTGTATTACAAAGTTCCTTTTTTTGTAATACTTAATGTATATATTTTTTTTTCATGTTTTTCATCTCTGATGTATTTGATCCAGATTCTATGAAATTAATAAATTTACTCCTTCAAAAAAAACAAAAAAAAAACATGTTGTTGATGAATATGGAAAAGATTTCCGAGCACGAAGACATAATTGATGCTTATGAAACAAGAATCTGCTAAAACAAGGAGTACCGAGCTAGATGTATTACCAGTGCAGGAGGAGGTATAGTAGACCACGAGGACCTTTACTGAAGTATAATCCAATCAGGAACCGTATTTACGTCATTAAAATGCTTCGTGTCACACCATAACTGAATCACTTAATCCCCACACGCTCCAAATTCTGCTCATCGACTTTGTTCGTATAGAAGACTCATACGTAAGCCTATATAAAGGCCAAGTAGTTGAGCAGAAGATATACTTTTTGGGAGAGAAAAATAAAGAGGGAGGAAAAGGTTTTATTCCATATTTTAGGGTCCTTTAGGGGGAACCCAAGCTATTTTCTTCTTCTTCTTATATATAATTTTTATGGGTTTTAGTAAATCTATGTGTAACTAAAATTTTATTGGTTAAGGATGAATTCAATGTTCTAAACGTAAATCTTTGTGAGTTTTTATCATCATCGTTTGTCTTTACTATATTTAAGGTTTATGAATGGTTCTTGGATTGATTTGGAGTGCATGCTAGATTGATCGATTGATTGTTCTAAAGCTAGTAAAAGTTAGGGGATAAGTAATAGTTTCTTGACTCTTTACACAAGTAGAAATCGCGAGACCTTGCGGAGGGATTTTGTGGAGCAATTGCGAGTGAAGATAACATCAGCAAGTGGACCTTGATCTAAGAGTTGAACTATTAGGATCAACCTAAATTCACAAAGCTTAAAGCGTTCTGTTGGGTTACACCTTGAGTGATATACTACTTGGTGGTTCAGTTGGATAGAATCTGGTAGTCGAGAACTTCCGTATCCAGTGATAGAAGGAGTTTTGGGGATAACACTGATCTATCTGTTATTCTACGGTTGGTGATGAATGATTCTAACGAAAGATAGATAAGTATACTAACTCAGTTATCACTTGTTAACGGTGAAGGATTCTTTGATCATCTCTTTCCTTTCTTATTATCTTTTTATTTACTTTAACCAAACAACTCCCCTTTATTAGTGTTATTCTTGTTTTGCTAATTCAAGTAACCTATCAATTACACAACTCTCTGTGGGAACGATCCTTACTATCGCTATATTACTAGTTAATTAGTGGGAAATATCTTGATTAATGTGTTGCACTTATGACACGCATCAAGACGGACCATAATATCTCAAACTATGTGTTATTTCCAACATGTATATACTTTGGCCATAGGTATATTCAAGGAAATTCCGACTTACTTTTATTATTCTTCGACTTTGCATTCAAAGTTCCGGAGCCCTTGGTTGATCTTACTATCAACATTTGAGTAATTTTCTTGCTATACACATGGTTTCTGCTTGATGATTTTATTTTAAATCATCCGTATCTAAAATTTAGCTTACAAATCCCGTGTAGCACTTTTTAGATATGTCTTCCCTCGGAATAAATTACAACTCAATATATAATTTTTCCTCAAGTCCTAGAGTTCCGATGGTATGGCTTACCAATAAGTTCTAGCTATTACCCGTTAGCTCACTTTGTTGTACACTTCCTACGTTTCAACAAATCCTTCCTTGACTAACAATTCAACCCATTCATGACTTGGGTTACTAGTTAGATCTTCTTAGGCAGCCAGCCCCCACCACTTTGAGGAATTCATAAGATACTTCCTTTCCTTATGTGCGTCTAGGAGTTCCTACTGTTATGTAAGACTGGACTCCCCCCACATTTCAGATGCATACTTGAATCAGTCGATTCATGAGAATGCTCTTAATTTCCTGTCACCAAGATGTTATCATATCCTGACCAATTTAATGTCCAAATGTGATTAATGGAAATTGAGACACGCTCCTCACAGTGACCAATTCCAAATTAGTTTAAATTGTTCGGACGCCTAACCAATGTGTCTTAATTAATTGATTACTTAGTCATTGACTGTCTTTAACCAATCATAGAACACATAATTAACCACTTGATTAATAGTAGTAACTTATTCTTCCATAAGTTACATTCTGATTGTGGGAACCATCTAGCAATTTCAGCTATATCGATCTTTGGATTAAAGTGGATTGTGTTTATCTTAAAAACACAATACACGGGTTAATCATTAAGAACCAACAATATATGAAATTGTTCCAATACCCACAAACAGCAAATGCACCAACTATCCAGTGATGCCGTTTGATGAAGAGACACGCCTCTTCAAACATGTTCGACAATTTCTGAACTGTTTTATCTTTCGTAACATGAACCCAAATAGAGATTAAAATGTATAATTAAGACAACATCCTGGTCTAGAACTTCAATTTTTTACCATAAAATTAAAAGAGCAACCAAAAAAATATTGGAAATCATTCTGGGTTAGAAGTAATTTCCTGCTCTTCGGAAATTTCGCAGAAACGCAACTTAGCTTTCTGAAATTCGTACAAAATACTTCCACTACTCCAAAAATTCTGAAATTTGGGGTGGAGTATAATCAGAATACACACGGTTAAAAGGATTTATCCAAATTCATCTCTAGTTGGGAGATACACCCAAATTTCCAACAGACCTACAAAATTAAACATTTTCAATAAGGTTCATTTTTCGTCATTTGTTTCAATCAGATTTTTAACGATCTATTTTTATAAATCCAAAACCTATTGATAAGTTGCTGGAACTTCTTTAGTTCCACATTGAACCACTACTAATGACAAAGTATATCGGTTCAAACTCAAGAGCTATTTGGTTTTAACCTCCCATTAAGGGCGGCAGCCTCCCTCCCTTGATTGGGAAAGTGTTCTCATAAGAATCCAGATTCTTTTGACGACAGGATAATACAACTGATCGCAGACCATACATATCTTGACCACAACCCCAACCGTTGCAGTGTTCTTCCAATGCTAGTATAACGTCAACCGAAACATACATGTGTTGTAGAACCTAAATCTACACACCAATCTCAACTGCTTTTGTTGCTTCCATTTTATCACTAAAATGGTTTTCGAAGGAAGGCTCCAGGGGAAGTATTGCTCTAAGTATGAGATTACAGATAATTCCAATCAGTGGACGGATGTATGACTGACTCTGACAAAGTCCTAAGTCAGATGTTCCACTCTCTTTTATCCATGAAGTAGTTTTACCCTCTCATTTTCAACAGATCTTCTTAAGACGTACAATTAGCATCTATATATTGAAAGGAGATGCATGTTCGATCTGAAGAGATAATAAAATCTAACTTCATATGTGAATCTCTCGAACTTAGTCATCTCTCAAATTGTAATCTCCTTAAATAATAAGGACCTACACAAAAAGACTCTTCATTTTTCAAAATGAAACCCGTTCAAACTTCGGAGTTCAAATCTGATCTTTTGGATTTTCTTTGAATCCCTAATTCAAGTACGACATGAATTCATTTAATTCACTACCAACGCAGATAACATCTTCATAACATGCAACATCAATCAAATGGGTAACATCTTCATCAACCAGGGCATGCGTCGAGCAAGTGCATGTTTCGACCAAGTGCATGCCTCAAGCATGTGCATGTGTCGAGCAAGTGCATGCGTCAAGCAAGTGAATGCGTCGACCAAGTGCATGCGTCGAGCAAGAGAAAGTGCATGCGTCGAGCAAGTGCATGTGCGTCGAGCAAGTGCATGCGTCAACCAAGTGCTTGCGTCGAGCAAGTGCATGCTTCGAGCAAGTGCATGCGTCCACCATGGCATGCGTCGAGCAAGTGAATGCTTCAACCAAGTGCATGCGTCGAGCAAGTGCATGCGTCGAGCAAGTGCATGGACTATGAATTGGTGATAGGTCAGACATGAAGAGAGAAGGAGATTTATCACAAGTTGTCAACGGTCATAAGTAGTCACAATGAAGTGCACACGTCAGCAGTAGTGGTTCCAGATGAGGTTGCCCAATATCTGTCAGACGGGTGCCAGAAGAGGAAAGTTGTCATCAAGACACATGTACCGTCTCAATAAAATAAGTGATGAAGAAGACAAGAAAGTACACGTGTACGGCATCAGAAGATCCAAAGGGAATTTAGGAATGCTATAAATACCTATCTCTTAAGAAAAAGAGAGGAAGCCTTTTCTGTGTAATTTTAGCACTACTTTCAGAGATATTCTCTTTCCTCTTTGGTGTAATTCAAGGAATTATTCTTCATAACTTATACCATTTTACACACCGCCAATTACCAATTATGTAGTATCATTTAAATGGGTAATTGTGATTTGCGCCGCTGTCAAATTCCCTTTTAGGCCAAAGGTGTCATGCTTCTGAGAAACTAAATTTTTTATCTAATTAAAATATGCACGAGGACAGGATCATCATCAAATCATTCTAATAACGTTGCATGATATTACTCAAACTTTTAAATTGAAAAGCTTTCCCCATATTCTTCTCAAAGAGATGCCAACAGAGAACCATTTCACTCATTTTCCAACGGACATGGATTTGTAATTTACAAAAACTTATAACCGAATGGAACTACCCATAGTACCAACTATAGGATACTAATACATGAAGATTCTTAAATCCATAAAAGAATTCAATACGATCACAACATGTATCCCATTCAGCCGGTCATATCATTTGATGGAAAGACGCACCAATCACTGATTGGCATTTACTGTCTGTCTCATTAAAGGACTATGAGTGTAAATATTTGCGACTGTCCACAATCATGGTCTGCTAACCTTTATACGTGCTCACCATCATGAAACCCATAATTCACAAATGCGTTTGAATTCATGATGCTGTGACTTTTTTTCCATTATGTTCTAACTCTGAGTTAGAGTCTCGTTAATTTATGGGTATGGAATATCACCCATCCATCCCATAATTGGCGTATGGAAGAAGGCTTGTCCTCGTCCCTCTTGATCACGTACAATTTGAAACTAACTTGGTACATAGAACTAAATGTTGTCAACCAGTTGTTGATTGTTTCACAGACCTGCTGCTAGATGAATAATAATTCTTTACGGTGGAAAGTTTAAGTTCCCACTAGATCCTTTCTCAACATACACAAACCAGTAACGATGATAATTTAAATGTCTTAAGATTGTTGGATAATAATTTTCGTTACCGATTCTCCAATAATACAACTCGTGTATTATCCACCGCTTCGTTACAACTCTTTCTAATATGGTTTTCATTTAAACAAGAAAATAAAAGAATGATAGAAAAAGATGATCAATCACAAAACTTAAACAAATTTACTTGGGCGTATTTAGGAGAGTAATTAATCTCTTTACTTAAGACATTTAATGCCTTGTACTTCATGTTGTTAGAGTGTATGGCATATGTCTCCAGCATTCAACAATACCTTTGGATCTTCACGCAGCACTTGAGGATCATCAAACATCGAATGCGAATGGATGTAGCACAAACTCTTCTTTAAATCTTGAAGACAACATGCAAACTACAATTTTTCTAGTACTAGTTTTGACTCTAAAACCCATTCATGCAATGGAGAATGTGTGGGGTTTATATAGGTTCAAGGAGACTCTTGGAGATATCCTTTCGCGAAGAGTCACATCCTTTCATGGAGAGTCATATCTCTTGGGATAAGACACCATATGTTGAAAAGGCTTAAGTGAGTGGACCCACTAATTCATATTTCTATTCAAAATTTCCAACAATACTACCATACGATTAAACTGTTTCGATCCAACGAATCAAATCAATAACAATATCAATTCCCATTTTGAAAAATATTATTCTCATATTATTAATACTATCAAATATTAATTAATTTTAACAACCTAAAAACTCAATACCATCCCGCACTCTTGAATAAAACTAGCACTGGTGAAATTTACTCTCCCTCCCATTGGTTGGTTAACATAACAACGCATTTTCATTAGCTCAGGAAAAAACCATTCGGGTCTGTTGGATGAAATCTGGTGCTATATTGTGCATTTGATATCGCAATGTGCAGTGTAGATTAGGTAGGTGATTGATACAACCCCGACGGACGGCCCTCATTGTTTGTTATGCTGGTCGCTGGATGATAAAGATATTGTTTTAGACGGCTGAGAATTTATTTCGTATTCTTACACCGGGTTTACATATTATTTTAAAATATATGAGCGTTGAATTTTCGAACTCTTTAAATTATTCATATTGTAAAAGAAGATATTCCGGTAAAATTAATGAGTAATATTTTGAATATTTTCTTGGATACAATGTATAGGCATAAATAAGGGAAATTACTTAAATATTTTAAGAAAGGCTCCACACTTTTCATATTAGATGTCTCTACTATAATTGTAACTCAGGTTTCTAACACTTTAAGTTAGTCGTTCTACCCTGGAAAATTTTAGGCACTATTGAAAGAATACAAGCCCTCCGCTCTACCCTGTAAGATGTGGATTTCAGTTACATTCAACGAGATGCAAATTCCACTGCTCATATTCTCGCCAAGCATGCTATTCAGCACAATGGCCACAGGTTGTGGTCATCTTCTCAAATCTCGTCTATTCTCAATGGTGGTTAGACCACTGGTTTCTTTGTTCTTTGTTTCGTTTGCTTCTTCTTTTATTGTTTTCCATTCTGACTATCAAAAATAAAATAAAAAAATAGTCGTTCTAAAAATTAATCATTCTCCCCAGAGTTTACAATTAAGTTGGCGGGTAGCCTGGCAACAAGCTGGCGCCAACACCCTTTTGGATAACAAATCCTATTCTATGGAAAAATGCACCACCTAACTTAAATATTTGCATTAAAAAACATTAAATACTTATATTCTTCGTAATACAAAGAAATAAAACATTCCGATAAAAATAACATAATTAACCAAAAGTAATGATATTGTAAATATTTTCCGTGAATATAAAAAAAAACTTTAATATAATTCCAAAAGTTTTCTCTACCGAAAGAAATTTTGGAAGATTCGACTTTAGTTATGTAATCGAATCGTATCTGCTTCCTTTTCTATAATATAATAGAAGAGATTTACTCATTTGACTCGTACAAAACTTTGGCTGGTAACCTAGCAACTAAAATGTATGCAATACTTGCATCCAGTAATATAATTTAACAAAATAAATCGATTAAGATTAAAAAAAATACAAAAAATCTTCATGGAGTTTTTTTTTTTTGGTAAATAGAAAATTTAATTTTAAAAATTTAAACAAAGGTTAAAGATGGAAAAATCTTTAAAATTTTCTTGATAAATTTAAGAAATTAATTTCAAACTCCAAAGATAATAATATTCTCTCCAGCATAAAAACGTTTGAGCAAAATTCAGAGATCATTTTCTTATGGCTTTGGTCACATTCATTTGCTTATTTTCTTCTACTAGTTTTCGCATTCGAGAACCCTAAGCTCCCCTGTCATCAGCAACATCAACTACAAAACCGAAGTCTTTAAATAATTTTAATTGTAATCATATTTTTGGATTGCCTTCTGTTTGATCTTTCTCTGATAATTATTTGCTTTATTTGGCCTTCTTCTGATAACTTTACGGAGGTACCGTTTTTTTTTTCTTTCAAAAAGATAAATAATTCACTAAATGGGCGATGTTGCACGGAGTGCTTGGCTTGAAAGGTGGCTCACAAGTGCAATGTTTGGCTTCCATATCGAGTTTGGTTTTGGCGTTGTTTGGAGCATCATTCGCTCACCACATTCACAACTGCACTAAAATGGCTATCCAGCGCTTTATATTCAAACATTATTTGATGGTGGTATTTTTCATGGCTGTTAATAGGGGTACTTTTAGCCAACCAACTGTCTCTTAACTGAGAAGAATCATGTTTTAGGGCATACCTAAAAATTTCACGGCATACAAACCACTAGTCCCATCTAGGGTGTCCTTATAAGGGGTATCTATTGGGTACTTCAATTACCTATATACCCTTAAACCATTTAAATTACTAATCCATCCCTACCCTAATATAAAAACCTAAAATCATTTTAATAAAAATCAAAATCAGTTTATATCAAAAGCTTTCTTCTTCCTCCTCAGCTCTGCCCTAGCCGAACCACCATTTTTTTTTCTTCGCATCGCCGTGAAATTGATTATCGTCGATTCTTGAAAATTTAATCGTCGATTCGTGAAAATTTAATCGTCGATTAAACTCAACTACATAATGGTTCGTACAAAGGGAAAAAAAAAGGTAGGCGTTCAAAATCGCCTTCTCATCCATCAATTGAAGAAGAAGAACCAATAGAAGAAGAAGGTGTAGAAACTGAAATTAAACCACAAATCGAACCAACTACTGCTCTAACTTCGGAAATGAGGATAAGGAAGTAAGTTCTACAAACCCAATCTCTTATTTGCTGTTTTACTAATCTATCCCTACCCTAAATTAAACCATTATTCTTTATGGTGGAGAGTTTAAGTTTCCACCAGAGCCTTTCTTAACATACCCAAACTAGTAACGATGATAATTTAAATGTCTTAAGATTGTTGGATAATAATTTTAGTTATCGATTATCTAATAATATAACTCGTGTATTATCCACCGATCCGTTACAACTCTTTGTAACATGGTTTTCATTTATGTATTACATTTCGTAATACCAACAACATAAAAACAAAAGAAGGATAGAAAAAGATGATCAATCACAAAACTTAATTTTTTTTACTTAGTGTATTGAGGCAAGTAATCTCTTTACTTAAGACATTTAATGCCATGTACTTCATGCTGCTACAGTGTATGTCATATGTCTCCAGTAAGTGCATGCGTCAACCAAGGCATGCGTTAACCAAGTACATGCGTCGACCAAGTGCTTGCGTAGACCAAGTGCATGCGTCGAGCAAGTGCATGCGTCGAGCAAGAGAAAGTGCATGCATCGACCAAGAGCAAGTGCATGCGTCAACCAAGGCATGCGTCAACCCAGTACATGAATCGAGAAAGTGCATGCGTCCACCAAGTGCATGCGTCTAGCAAGTGTATGCGTCAACCAAGGCATGCGTCGAGCAAGTGCATGGACTATGAATTGGTGACAGGTCAGACATGAAGAGAGGAGGAGATTTTTCACAAGTGTCAACGGTCAGAAGGAGTCACAGTGAAGTGCACACGTCAGCAGTAATGGGTCCCGGATAAGGTTGCCCAATATCTGTCAGGCGGGTGCCAGAAGAGGAAAGCTGTCATCAAGACACATGTACGGTCTCAACACATTGAAGTGATGAAGAAGTCAAGAAAGTACACGTGTATGGCATCATAAGATCCGAAGGGAATTTAGGAATGATATAAATACCTATCTCTTAATAAGAAGAGAGGAAGCCATTTATGTGTAATTTTGGCATTGTACTACTTTCTGGATCAGAGTGATTTTCTTTCGTCTTTGGTGTAATTCAAGGAATTGTCCTTCATAACTTATACCATTTTATATTTGGCGACTTTTACTGGGCTCTGATTTCAGTAATAGTACACTGACTATGATGAATGCACAACAACCTGCCCCTACTGACAATGGTGTGATTCCACACACTGAGCTTGCAGAGGGTGGGGTACTTACATAACTACAACAAGCATTATTGGACTTTCAAGAAGATGAACAACGACCCATCGAGCTCGTAGCACGCATTGCTTCACTCACACCAACACCTCGAGACGGGGGTCACATGGATATGATGGAAGATCAGGTGCGGGTGTCATCCAGCATAAGGACACAAATGGAGAGCGTTCACCACCTCGTCACCAAGATGGATGCAGTTCTCAAGAACATCATTCGACACCTCATAGCTTCACTAGACAAGACTATGCAATTGATGAGTTGAAAATGGCTAAGTATATTGAAGATAGATATGGGTTGGAGATCATACAAGAGTTCATGGAATTATGGGAGATGGTGCGTCGACATCAAGCACCTGTTGAACATATATCATCTTATATGCCAGTACCCGCTGGATATGGATTACTCAGCGAAGGATATTGTCAAGGTGCTAGAAGGTTATACTACCAAGACACACATCAGAGAGACGAAGAAGATCATTCACTAGGACATTTACAAAAGAAGCGCATCCTGTATGCACCCCAACGCACCTCAAAAGAACTTAACCAAAGGAGGACTCAGCCTCATGTTCCCCCATACAGAACTTAGCCACCTCTCCAAAGAGAGTATACCGAGTACATGAGAAATCTTCATGATGAGGCGCATGGAGCTACACACATTGAAGAAGGTTATACCTTTGACACACATCCTGGTGATTATAATACCCATTTACCTCCTACACAATAAGTACACAGGAGACCGATACCAGTATATGTCAGGTCCTTCAAACATTCACTTATTTGACGGATCTAGTAATGCGTTGGAACGTATGCTTCGTTTCACAATAATAGCACAGAAGTACATGATGGATGAAGGTGCATGTATGCAAGAATTCGAAAAATCGTTAACAGGTGACGCCCTCAAGTGGTTCATCATGATACCCAAGAGCAATACCAAGACTTGGGAAGCCATGCAACAGGCATTCATGCAAAGGTTTTACTCTAAACAGACCCGAAGCCCAACATTCGATTTTCAAACAGTTCAGTATATGATAAGGGAAAGATTCAGTTGTTTGTCAAGCGTTTCCAATCAGCATACTCAAAGTGTAACATACCAATTCCAGAAAAGGAGTTAGTATGCAAATGCATCTACGTTACCTAAGAACTTAAGAATGATTTTTGAGTACGCTAACATGGAAACCATGAACGAACTAGAGGCAGCAGGTTCAAGAGCCGACTATATAGTAGAAGAGGGTTCCATTAAATTAACAGGGGGTTCTCACAATTCCTTTTACAAGAAGGATAAGGGCAATCGAAGGAGTCGTCCAGTTAATGAGGGAGATAATAGGGGAAGCAAGCGTCAATCAAGCATAATCGTACAGGAAGATGAAGCACCATAATTTCCTTGTGCCACAGAAACAACAATTGAAGCAATTAAGGAATGGATTCGAACCAATGACATCAAATTTCCCTGTGCCACAAAAACAACAAGCAACACGAGAACTACTGTTTATTCCACACAAAAGTGGAGCACCCAACCAAGGAGTGTAGAAAGTTAAAGTGGCATTTTTACCGTTGCATGAAGAATGGAAAAGTTGATTCCTGAGGAAAACATATTTCGAATAACATTACGTACTATGCACACCCATGAACATAATGACAAGAATGAAGCATGTTCAATGTCCAAAGTGGAGCGCGTTTTGGATGAAACCTTGATGAGGGGAAAGATCAAAGCAACAACCAGTAGTAAGTGATTGGAAACTCTTTTTATGTAAGGATTTAAATTATGAATAAATTAACGCTCGTATGACACAATATCATATTTTGTTATTACTTGTTGGTAAGGAAAATCCTGTACTGACAATTGATTTAAAATAATAATAATTAAAAAAAAAATAGTTGCTGCTTTAGAACAAGAAAAAGCAAAACCAATAATAGTTGCTGCTTCATAACAGAATTTCTAAAGCGAAAGCAATAAGAATACACCAAGACTACGTGTGGCTTGCTTTAC
>JAJJMB010007708.1:12219923-12291749 GCA_023531105.1 Papaver atlanticum
AGCGAAAGCAATAAGAATACACCAAGACTACGTGTGGCTTGCTTTACAACAAAAGAAAGCGAAAGCAATAAAAATACACCAAGACTACGTGTGGCTTGCTTTACAACAAAAGAACGCGAAAGCGATAAAATACACCAAGATTAGGTGTGGCTTGCTTTAAAATAAAAGAAAGCGAAAGATTGAAAATACACCAAGAATAGGTGTAACTTTCCTTAAAACAAAAGAAAGCACAAGCGATGAAAATACACCAAGACTGTGTGTTGCTTTTTTTAGAATGAAACAAAAGCGAATGTGATAAGAATACACCGAGACTAGGTGTTGCATGAGTTCAAGTGACAAAAAAAAAGTAATAAGAATACACTTGAACATATTAATAGTAGTTGCACCTTAGCGAAAATTCAAAAAAAGAAAGGGGATGGAGAACCTGAGTTTTCTCAAACATAGACTCCAACATGAGTGAACACCAGAGAGGGTGAAGAGACCATACACTTCGTACAAGTAAAAATCTAAGGGAGCGACCATATACTCAAAAATGAGATTTCTGCCATTCATGTATGTCCATAACAAGGATGACACCAATAGTAATCGAATCCGAGAGAAAATTCAAAAAAAATAAAATCCTCTTATACATACAAAATAAAGTGACGGAAATGAGATTACACCAAGACAAGGTATGGTTTGCTTTATAAGAAATCGAAAGCAATGAAATACACCAAAACTTGGTGTTGCTTGCTCCAGCACAAAAGAAAAATAAAGTAGTAAGAACAACTCAAAACGAGAGGAGCCTAAGACATATACTCCAATATGAGTAAACACGCTGATAGAGTGAAGATACCATACCTCAGAATGAGGCGACTGTACAATTGAACGTGCCTATGGTAGATCACGTTGTAGCAAGTGTCCGTAACAAGGACAATACTAGTAGGAAGTTTGTACTAATCAAAATTCAAAAAAGAAAAGAAGAGAGAAACACTAGAATGCACAGTCCGTGACAAGGACGAGGTAAATAACAAATCATATTGTAGTGACGAAAATCCTTTAGGAATGGAAAAAACATGCTCAAACATACATCCAACGTACCTGAGCGCATATTCTATAACAAAGACGCTGAAAATAATAAATCATGATTAAATAGAAAAATTACGTAAATAAAAAATAGAGAAACGAGAAGCGGAAAACTAAATTAATCCACAAGCGCGCTTGAGTTCAAAGTCCATGACAAGGACTAGCAATAATGAATATCGCAATAACGAAATACCCAAAAGGAATGACATTGAGTGTATGAACATAAACTCTCCCGTCTAATGAGAGTGATGATCATAAGAACATAACGACGATATCCCATACGATATCACAAAGGGGAGAGAGAGAACAAAGGGAAGAATTTCTTATTTACCAAATAGAAGGTGCTTCTACGCATAGCCATTCTCAGGTAACATGAGAAGTACGAAAACAAACAAAGTTGAACAAAGACTTAGCATCCTACTCGCCATGTCATGGTAATCAATATACGAATGTCGTCATCACAGATACCAAATAATAATAATAATAATAATCTACAGAGAAGTTTCAATTAGGGCGTTTTTCTTTCCCTTCTTTTCGTTTCATCAAATAGTTTGAAAGATTCAATTAGGTGTTTTGTGAATCTTCTCTGTAGATTCAATTAGGGTTTTGAAGAATCGAAGTTCTCAGTTCGTAGAGGTTTTTTTTTCGTTGATAGAATTTATGGTAGGTTTGTTTGCATAATTCACCGTTTCCAGGAATTTATAATCCCATGGGATTACAAATTCTGGGATTCATGTAAATTCCTTGTGTGTTTGGTAACTCAATTAAAATTCCTAGGATTTATAGAGTTTTCTAGTATTAAAGTCATTGTACCATTTGGCATTACCCTCAAATCTTAAAATTGCATATATATGGGAATTAGAGTTAAAAGAAAATTGGGTCCATAAATCCTTTGATAAGTTTCCCAGCAAATCTTAGGGGGAGGGGTCGGACTCCATATGGAAGATTTGCTAGAAAACTGAATCCCGTAGGAAACGTGATTCCAAGGATTCGGGCAACCAAACATACAAAGGGAAATGTAATTCTACCAAATCCCCTGGGCCCATAAATTCAACCTTTAAAATTCTCCATCCAAACCCACCATTAGGTTTCTATTAGTTTTCTTCTCTTCTGTTCTTCATCCCTTTTCTTCTGTCGAGAATTATGCAAGTTCGGGCTTTTTCTGGGAGTGATTCATAGAAACTTAGCGAGTTAGTTGAATCAAAGAAAATTATAATTGAATTGGAAAGGGTTTGTTTTGATTGAAAGAGGTATTTTGGTGAAAACTAGGGTTAAGGTTTTCTTTTTCGAACAGGTTGGCAGTTGTGTGAAGTTGACGTTGAATTAGTGATGGGTTTTGTGGTTTGATTGCAAGGGAGAGGTTTAAACAACTAATTCTCAATCCTCAGTGGTGAATTGGAAAAATTAGGGTTTTGAAGATTAGGATAAAAGCTGTTGTTGAAACTAGGGTTTGTTATTACTTGTGCTGTTTCAAATAAGTGAATCAAACTTCATAGAACAGTTTTGAAGAATTGGATGTTTGAGGCTGTGGTTTTTTTTATTTTGTGTGTGGTTGAGGAACCAGAATCAAGGGTGCAGCTTTTTGTAATTAGGACTCTGAAGTGGGGTTAATTGAGCATGGGTTTGTTTGAGTCTGTTTGTTGTTAAAGCTATTTCCTTCTGTGTGTGATTGAGAAGGGGTTAATTGGTGTTTCTTTGTGCAGTTTTGAAGTTTTAGTTGTCTGTGATTGCAGTCTTTTCTTAATTAGTGTTTTAGTGAATAGTATTTTAAGTCTTCAATTTGGAGCCTTGTTTACCTAATTTGAATTCTCAAACTCCCATTCCTTGAATCCTAATTGGTCTTTGTGCAGTGTTTTGGGTGCGGTTTTTACAGTTTTGCTGGTGGCAGTTTCAGACAGAATGCCTAGAACTCGTTCTTCATCGTCTGCAAATCCCCCGATCACAGATAATGATTGCAGCAATGATGAATCTTCAGTTGTTACATGGGTTTCTGCAATGCCAAGAACCAGGCGATCCACTTCCTCCCAAGAACAATGACTTACAGATTCGGATGAGGCTGTCTTCACATCTGATCATTATGAACCAGATGCAGAGTCATCAGATAGTGCGTTGGTACATTGTCCTTTCACACATTTCGAAGAATGTCAGGATGGAGTTGTTAGAGCACTGCTCGGTCGAACTCGCAAGCGTTGCTTTCTCAAGCTTGTTTGTCAAGTTTAGTTGCCAAAACTATAAGTCTTGATTTCTAGTCTACTTATAGCTAAGTCTCGGACTAGGATAAAAAGTATAGTTGAGCTCTAGACTCTACGACGTTCATCATACAAAGACAAAGAACTACTCAAGGAACTGGTGGAACTTCATCGACAAAAAGGTATGTGGAGACTTGAACTTATCTATCACTCAAAAGTCTATCTACTCTATCTCCTATCTTGAGACAAAAGTCGTATTGCTATATAGACTTCGATCATACACATTTTTTATTTCGAGCCGAGTTTATCTCGCTTATCTTTTTCTCGAAATAAATGTTGGTAAGCTTTCGCTTTGGAAAAGTTCATCTTTACTCGTAACGAAAGTCATGTTAATTGTTTCAATCTCTTGAAAATCGCTTTGATGAAAATTGTGTGTGAATAACCGATATATATAACATCCTCTAAGAATGTTTCAATGATTGAAATGAGAGTTTAGAATATATAACCTTGAATGGATATAAAAATTGTATGTGAACTCATACTTGTATAAGTCCAAAATCCTTGAACCAAAGTATGCGTACTTTGCTGTTTAGGATAACCGGAGCTAAGTCCGCGTACCTATACGCGTACTGTCGGAAGTTCACATCCCGTGAATTTCTGCTGGAGTTTGTGAACTAAAAACAAGCTCAGTCCAGGTACCTAAGTATGCGTACCCGTATGCATACTTAAGTGGGTTATTTTCTAAAAACGGTTTATTCGTGAACTAAGACATTTATGAATTAAGGAATGCATATTTGCAAACTGTGGCTATAATGTTCATGAATCGATTCAAGTGAATAAAAATCTTTTTTGCTTCGATTGTGTCTTGTATACTTCTATGAGATCTAAGCAATTGAACAAATCTCTAACTAGTTCATTTGAGTCACTTGAACTAGTTATGGTGAAGATTAATTAGGTTGATATGAAAGTGCTCATATGGCTAACCATTGGTTAACTACTGTTGAACCAACTAGGTGTACACGTTTAGGTACGGTTACACAAACCTAAATGAACGTTTATTTCATTTGTGTATGACAAGCTAAGTTCGATCTAACGGTTGAAAGATATTAGCTTGAATCTAATCAGGTTTTCATCTAACGGTGAATATTGAATGCTTTGTTACCAAGGTAACTTAGATTGCAAACCCTGATTTGGAGACTATATAAAGGAGAACTCTAGCAACTGGGAAACCTAATCCCCACACCTCATGTGTGATACTAGTTGTATAAGCTAGAGTCGATTCTCCTTTAACCTTAGGTTTCTATCGAGACCCTGTAGGTTAACGACTTGAAGACTTCATTGGGATTGTGAAGCCAGGCCAAACTATTTTTCTCTGTAGTTACGTGATATGATCTTGCTGTTTCTATTGTATTTGAGTACAATCGTAAGATTAGCTTGAGATTAATTTCTCCGATAGGCAAGATAGAAAAGAAGTCACAAAAATCTTCGTATCATCGTTTGTGATTCCGCAATATATTGTTTCGCTAGTCGATTAAGATTATTTTGAGGTGATTGATAATTCTAGGCTGTTCTTCGGGAATATAAGTCCGGGTTATCGATTGGTTTTTGTTCACCTTTATTTATCAAAAGATGGAACAAAACTCGTAGGTATTTCTGTGGGAGACAAATTTATCTATTCCTGTAGACTTTTCTGTGTGAGACAGATTTGTTTATTAAAGTCTTCGACTTTGGGTCGTAGCAACTCTTAGTTATGGGTGAGATCATCTAAGGGAATCAAGTGCATAGCATCCTGCTGGGATCAGAGACATAAAGAGCGCAACTGTACCTTGGATCAGTGTGAGATTGATTGGGGTTCAACTACAGTCTAGACCGAAGTTAGTTTGTAGTAGGCTAGTGTCTGTAGCGGCTTAATACAGTGTGTGTTTAATCTGGACTAGGTCCCGGGGGTTTTCTGCATTTGCGGTTTCCTCGTTAACAAAACTCTTGGTGTTTGTGTTATTTCTTTTCAGCATTATATTTTGTTATATAATTGAAATATCATAGGTTGTGCGTTGTATTGATCAATTGGTAAATCCAACCTTTGGTTGTTGATTGAAATTGATTGATCCTTTAACATTGGTCTTTGGTACCGTTCAAGGTATTTCTCTTGTATTCAATCAGGCTCGCATATTTCTATATGTTTGAGTAAGGATTGAATCGAGAAATTGAGATATAACTCTTTGATATACTTTTTATTAAGATTGAGTCTAACCGTATAGTTGCTTTTCTTAAAAGTATATTGGAGTTAGTCCATACAGATTGCTAAGCGAAATATTGGGTGAGGGTGTTGTACCCCCAATTTTTCATTTCATATTAGAGCAGGCAAACACGTTTAAGACCTTATAAGTCTGTGTTTGTAGTGATCTGACTCTATGGATAGAAATTCTATCTCCATAAACGTACCACCAGTCTTTGTTTGCTCAAACTACTTGTGGTGGAAAATCGCTATGCGTGCTTTTCTTCAAGCTTGTGATTTTCAAACATGGGTACGTGTTGTTAATGGCTATGATCCTCCGGTTAATACAGAAAGCGATGTATCTATGCCTAAGGATATTGGTAGATATAGTCCATAAGAAATCCTTGCTGCAAAGCAAAATTCTGACGGCTTAAATGCTATCATACATGCCATTACCCCAGACCTTCAGCATCATGTGACTACTTGCACGAAGTCCAAACAAACCTGGGATATCTTAGAAACCGTATTTGAAGGGAATACTTGTGAAAAGGAAGATATGCTTCAAAACATAAATTATGATTGGGAAAACCTTCGTATGGCAGATGAAGAATGATTTGATGAGTTTAATCACAAAGTGTCTGAAATTGTTAATGCATCCTTTGCATTGGGTAAGACTATTCCTTAAAAGGACATTGTGATGAAGATTATCAGATCTCTGCCTTTCAGATACGATTCTAAGAAACATGCCATCGTTTAAGGAAATAATCTCGCAACGCTTTCCAGAAATACTCTGGTTGGGAAGTTAAAAATCTTTGATCATGAGCATACATCCAAATCTGGAAAGGATATTGCTTTCAAAGCACAAAAGAACACTAAATTACTTGATAAAAGTAAAAGTGTTTGCATTTCTGAAGATGATCTTTCTGAGGCTGATTCATCAGATGAAGATCTTGACAAGTCAGTCTCGTTGATCACAAGACAGTTTAGGGATCTTCTTTTGAAGAGAAGTAAACGGTTCTCTAGAGATAAATCCAAGTCATCAGATAAACCCCATAATCGTGTTCCTCCTAAAAATAAGGATAATGATGAAACTGATGACGAGGATATGCCTTAGTGCTTTAAGTGTAAAGGTTTTGGTCATTTTGCAAATGAGTGTCCAAATCGAAAGAAATACACTGGGAACAAAGGTCTAGCTGCAACTCTTGATGAAATGTCTGACAACTATAATTCTAATGAAGACGAAAAATCAAGTATTGCGCTTCTCTATGAAAATATTGATTTTGATAACTGTAGCAATACATACATCAATCTCGATAGTCTTTCAGAAGAGAACTCAACCAATCTGGAAGATAAAATTGACCTTTCTGTTGGAAACTCTCTGTCAAATTTTTCAGGTTCCACTGTGTGTCTAGCAGCTTGCACATCTCGGGTATCTGAATCATACTCTAGGTTGACGTGCTCCTATTTTTCACTCAAGGGTCATGAACTGTCAAAGTGTTTCAAGTACAAACACAAATTGAGGCATGTCAACAAACTTCAATGAAAAGCGAATCGATTAGCAAACAAGCTCAAACTTGTTCAAAAGACCGCTGAGGTATGTAAGATTTTATCTTAGTCAAAGAAGTTAGTTTCCAAGGATAAGACAAGACCATTTGAAAGAAGTTTATGGTCTAAACGCTATGAGAAACAGGGGTCTATGAATTCTGATCAAAAAGGATATGGTGGACAGATTATTGTTCACCCCAGCACAACTTAAATTGTGTTGGTTAGTGCATCTTGTCTCATGTGCCTGATCAAAAGAAACAAGATTTTGCACATCCAAGGCTTTAGAAAAAGAGAAATGGTTTTAAAATTGTTTGTTTTTCTTTTTAGCTCTGCCTGTTTTGCAAAATTGAAATTCTTCCATATCTAATTGATACTGGAAAGTACTTTCCTGGTCAATCAATAAAAGAGGGATATTCTCGGCAATTCTACCTTTCTTAGGGTTGTGAGTTGTGCGTGTGCGAACCTGTGTTTAAAGGTTTCGTAACCTTACATTCCTTTTCCTTTTCTAAAACTCTTTTTAACTTAAGACTGCTTGTTGAGTTGTGATTTCCTCTCACAAACCCGTACGCATATGGATACCCCAAGCATCATGTCTTCTGATGGAAAAGATGTTAATATGATTGTTAAGCCATCAATCATGATGGAAAAAGAAAAATATCTGTTACCTCTAACTTTGAAAAGAAAAAGAAGGAATGTGAGGAAGCCAAGAGCTGTTCCTTCAAATTCTCAGAAGTTTTATGATTTTCTTGAAGAGTTGAAGGAGACAAGAAAGGAGATTCAACAAATAAAGGCTGTTGTTACGAGAACTCTTGAAATTCAGAAGGCCCTGGTTCGACATCATCAGCCTAGAAGGTTTGTTGGAATTGACTCATTTCATCATGAACCATATGTTCCCATGGCTGTTGACGACAAGGAGTTCGGGGACGATAAAGAATTTTTCAGAGGTCTCAATGTCTAGGAAACTTCTTATGAGAATTTATTCTTGTGTTTTTAAGAAGGATAACTAGGGTTTGGAATAGACGTTTTTGTGATTACACATAGCTATTTCCAATGATTTTCATCTTGCAATGTTTATAGATTTATTTGTTTAAATTCTAAAAGTTGATTTGGAAGATGATTTTGCAGTATTAATCTTTATGGTTTTATATATTGCAACTTGTTATGGAATATGTGTGTTTGCGTCCGTGAACTGTGCTTGTCCCATACGTGGTCAAAAGTTAAGTCTTTCATATGTCGATATGCAAGTATTGATAAAAGATTGAATGAACTTTTGCAAACAAAAGATAAACCTATTATGTCATTATGCAAATATTGATGGAAGATAGGATGAGCTTTTGTTTATAAAGATTAAGTCTATCATATGTCATTGTGCAAATGGTGATAAAGAATAAAATGAATCTTTGTTTATTCCGCAGTATTAATCTTCCCTGATCCATATTCTTATGTTAAATACTGTGCGGCTCCGTAAGTTCTCTTATGTGAGCATTTCCGATTAAATTAATCATGGGTTCTTTTGTGGTTAATTTAATTGAGTTTTTGGATACAAATTCATATTCTTATGTGATTTGTTAATGTCCAAAGAAATCTTTCTTTTCTTGTGAAAGTAAGGTCGCTCTTGTTGTTCTTTCGGGAATGACATTTTATGGGGGAAAGTTCTTAATTGAACTTGTGCTTAATTGCCAAATCTTTGCGGGGAGTGCGGCTGCGGAATATTATAGGGGTTATCTTGTATCTTTATAAACTCCTTGATGAATGCATTTAGTTTCGACTATATGATTGCATCTAAAAAGTTGGTATGTACTTTCTTTTGGTCATGAAATGTCTCTATGGAAATTTTATTAGGATCCCACTAGTTTTCGTACCTTTTCCAATTTTATTGACAAAAAGGGGGAGAATAAATGTGTAGTTCACACTATAAATCCATATGGTTTTTGGATCATTATGTAAGGGGGAGTGGTTTCCATGGGAGATGGAGTATTGACTAAGGGGGAGTGATACATATTGTTAGAGCATTGATCGGTCGAACTCGCAAGCGTTGCTATCTCAAGCTTGTTGTCAAGTTTAGTTGCCAAAACTATAAGTCTTGATTTCTAGTCTACTTATAGCTAAGTCTCGGACTAGGATAGAAAGTGTAGTTGAGCTCTAGATTCCACGGAGTTCATCATGCAAAGACGAAGAACTACTCAAGGAACTGGTGGATCTTCATCGACAAAAAGGTATGTGGAGACTTGAACTTATCTATCACTCAAAAGTCTATCTACTCTATCTCCTATCTTGAGACAAAAGTCGTATTGCTATATAGACTTCGATTATACACATTTGCTATTTCGATCCGAGTTTATCTCGCCTATCTATTTCTCGAAATATGTGTAGGTAAGCTTTCTCTTTGGCCAAGTTCATCTTTACAAGTGACGAAAGTCATGTTGATTATTTCAATATCTTGAAAATTGCTTTGATGAAAAATAGTGTGTGAATAACCTCTATTTAACATCCTCTAAGTATGTTTCAATGATTGAAATAAAGAGTTTAGAACATGTAACCATCTTTGGATATAAGCATATAATGTGTTCGCGCATTAGTGTATATGTCCAAAACCGGGAACCAAATGTATGCATACTTGTGTGTGTACTAAATGGTTGATGGAGACTGGGTAAGTATACGTACCCGTACGCATACTGGCGGAAGTTCACGACCGTGAATTTCTGCTGAGTTTGGAAATAAAAACCAACTCAATCCGGTTACCTAAATATGCGTACCCGTACGCATACTGGCGGAAAGTTCACGTCCGTGAATTTCTGCTGAGTTTGGAAACAAAAATAAACTCAAATCCGGTTACTTAAGTACACATACCCATATGCATACTTAAGTGTGTTACTTTCTAAAATTTGTTTGTTCATGAACTAAAACATTTATATATTAAGGAATGCAATTTGCAAACCGTGGCTATAATGTTCATGAATCAATTCGAGTGAATCAAAACCGATTTTGCTTCGATTGTGTCTTGTATACTTCTATAAGATCTAAGCAATTGAACAACTCTCTAACTAGTTCATTTGAGTCATTTGGACTAGTTATGGTGAAGATGAATAAGGTTGATATGAAAGTGCTCATATGGCTAACCATTGGTTAACTATTGTGGAACCAACTAGGTGTACACGTTGAGGTACGGTTACTCAAACCTAAATGACGTATATTTCATTTGTGTATAACAAGCTAAGTTCGATCTAACGGTTGAAAGATATTAGCTTGAATCTAATAAGGTTTTCATCTAACGGTGAATATTGAATGCTTTGTTACCAAGGTAACTTAGATTTCAAACCCTGATTTGAAGACTATATAAAGGAGAATTCTAGCAACTGGGAAACCTAATCCCCACACCTCTTGTGTGATACTAGTTGTATAAGCTAGAGTCGATTCTCCTTTAACCTTAGGTTTCTACCGAGACCCTGTAGGTTAACGACTTAAAGACTTCATTGGGATTATGAAGCCAGACCCAACTATTTTCTCTGTAGTTGCGTGATCTGATCTTGCTGTTTCTATCGTGATTGAGTGTAATCGTAAGATTGGCTTGAGATTAATTTCTTCGATAGGCAAGATAGAAAAGAAGTCACAAACATCTTCGTCTCATCGTTTGTGATTCCGTAATATCTTGTTTCGCTAGTCGATTAAGATTATTGTGAGGTGATTGATAATTCTAGGTTGTTCTTCGGGAATATAAGTCCGGGTTATCGATTGGTTCTTGTTCACCTTGATTTACCACAAGACGGAACAAAACTCGTAGGTATTTCTGTGGGAGACAGATTTATCTATTACTGTAGACTTTTATGTGTGAGACAGATTTGTTTATTAAAGTCTTCGACTTTGGGTCGTAGCAACTCTTAGTTTTGGGTGAGATCAGCTAAGGGAATCAAGTGCGTAGTATCCTACTGGGATCAGAGACGTAAGGAGCGCAACTATACCTTGAATCAGTGTGAGATTGATTGGGGTTCAACTACAGTCCAGACCGAAGTTAGTTTGTAGTAGGCTATTGTCTATAGCGGCTTAATACAGTGTGGTGTTCAATTTGGACTAAGTCCCGGGGTTTTTATGCATTTGCGGTTTCCTCGTTAACAAAACTTCTGGTGTCTGTGTTATTTCTTTTCTGCATTATATTTTGTAATATAATTGAAATATCACAGGCTGTGCGTTTGCATCGATCAATTGGTAAATCCAACCTTTGGTTGTTGATTGAAATTGATTGATCCTTGAACATTAGTCTTTGGTACCGTTCAAATTTATTTCTCTTGTATTCAATCAGACTCGCAGATTTCTATTTGTTTGAGTTGGGATTGAATCGAGAAATTGAGATATAACTCTTTGATATACTTTTTATTAAGATTGAGTCTGACTGTCTAGTTGATTCTCTTAAAAGTATATTGGAGTTAGTCCATACAGATTGCTAAGCGAAATATTGGGTGAGGTTGTTAGACCCCCGCTTTTTCACATATCACCATAGTATTGTTGTCGAAGTTGTGATACAATTGAACTTTAATGCTGTGTAATAATACTATGACACTGTGTAACAATGATTGAGAGCTATTGTTTTCTCATTGTTATGGCTACGGATGTTCAACAACGGTGATGCTGATTAGAATATCTTTGGAATCATTGGAGTACTTTGAAGTGATGAAGATTTCAAGTAATGTTGAAGAACCAAGGAGATCATGCATGTGGATGAGAAGCTGCAAAGTTTATTGATAGTTTTGCCACTAAAATTGACAAAGGGGGAGATTGTTAGAGCACTGCTCGGTCGAACTCGCAAGCGTTGCTATCTCAAGCTTGTTTGTAAAGTTTAGTTGCCAAAATTATAAGTCTTGATTTCTAGTCTACTTATAGCTAAGTCTCGGACTAGGATAGAAAGTGTAGTTGAGCTCTAGACTCCACGGCGTTCATCATATAAAGACGAAGAACTACTCAAGGAACTGGTGGAACCTCATCGAGAAAAAGGTATGTGGAGACTTGAACTTATCTATCACTCAAAAGTCTATCTACTCTATCTCCTATCTTGAGACAAAAGTCATATTGCTATATAGACTTCGATCATACACATTTTCTATTTCGAGCCGAGATTATCTCGCTTATCTTTTTCTCGAAATATGTTTTTGTAAGCTTTCTCTTTGGCCAAGTTCATCTTTACTCGTGACGAAAGTCATGTTAATTGTTTCAATCTCTTGAAAATCGCTTTGATGAAGAATAGTGTGTGAATAACCGCTATATATAACATCCTCTAAGAATGTTTCAATGATTGAAATGAGAGTTTAGAATATATAACCTTGAATGGATATAAACATTGTATGTGAACTCATACTTGTGTAAGTCCAAAATCCTTGAACCAAAGTATGCGTACTTTGCTGTTTAGGATAACCGTAGCTAAGTCCGCGTACCTGTATGCGTACTGTCGGAAGTTCACATCCCGTGAATTTATGCTAGAGTTTGTGAACTTAAAACAAGCTCAGTCCGGGTACTTAAGTTTGCGTACCCGTATGCGTACTTAAGTTGGTTATTTTCTAAAAACGGTTTATTCGTGAACTAAGACATTTATAAATTAAGGAATGCAATTTGCAAACCGTGAGATCTAAGCAATTGTACTTAAGTGGGTTATTTTCGATTGTGTCTTGTATACTTCTATGAGATCTAAGCAATTGAACAACTATCGAACTAGTTCATTTGAGTCATTTGGACTAGTTATGGTGAAGGATAATAAGGTTTATATGAAAGTTTTCATATGGCTAACCATTGGTTAACTACTGTTGAACCAACTAGGTGTACACGTTTAGGTACGGTTACATAAACCTAAATGAACGTGCATTTCATTTGTGTATGACAAGCTAAGTTCGATCTAATGGTTGAAAAATATTAGCTTGAATCTAATCAGGTTTTCATCTAACGGTGAATATTGAATGCTTTGTTACCAAGGTAACTTAGATTGCAAACCCTGATTTGGTGACTATATAAAGGAGAACTCTAGCAACTTGGAAACCTAATCCCCACACCTCCTGTAGGTTAACGACTTAAAGACTTCATTGGAATTATGAAGCCAGACCCAACTTTTTTCTCTGTAGTTGCGTGATCTGATCCTACTGTTTCTATCGTATTTGAGTACAATCGTAAAATTGGCTTGAGATTAATTTCTCCGATAGGCAAGATAGAAAAGAAGTCACAAACATCTTCGTCTCATCGTTTGTGATTCCGTAATATCTTGTTTCGCTAGTCGATTAAGATTATTGTGAGGTGATTTATAATTCTAGGCTGTTCTTTGGGAATATAATTCCGGTTTATCGATTGGTTCCTGTTCACCTTGATTTATCAAAAGACTGAACAAAACTTGTAAGTATTTCAGTGGGAGACATATTTATCTATTACGGTAGACTTTTATGTGTGAGACAGATTTGTTTATTAAAGTCTTCGACTTTGGGTCGTAGCAAGTCTTAGTTGTGGGTGAGATCTGCTAAGGGAATCAAGTGCGTAGTATTCTTCTGGGATCAGAGATGTAAGGAGCGCAACTGTACCTTGGATCAGTGTGAGATTTATTGGGGTTCAACTACAGTCCAGACCGAAGTTAGTTTGTAGTAGGCTAGTGTCTGTAGCGGCTTAATACAGTGTGTGTTCAATCTGGACTAGGTCCCGGGATTTTTCTGCATTTTCAGTTTCCTCGTTAACAAAACTTCTGGTGTCTGTGTTATTTCTTTTCCGCATTATATTTTGTTATATAATTGAAATATCACAGGTTGTGCGTTGTATCGATCAATTGGTAAATCCAACCTTTGGTTGTTGATTGAAATTGATTGATCCTTGAACATTGGTCTTTGGTACCGTTCAAGGTATTTCTCTTGTATTCAATCAGGCTCGCAGATTTCTATTTGTTTGAGTAAGGATTGAATCGAGAAATTGAGATATAACTCGTTGATATACTTTTTATTAAGATTGAGTCTGACTGTCTAGTTGATTATATTAAAAGTATATTTGAGTTAGTCCATACAGATTGCTAAGATAAATATTGGGTGAGGTTGTTGTACCCCAACTTTTTCAGGAGTCAGTGGTAGAGGATATGCTAAGATATCAATTCTTAGGCACATACGCGATCATCATTGGCCTTCTAAAGAAAGCACACATGTATGCAAGGAACGGATTTGTACCAACGTAGGTGTTTATGTGGCTTGGGAAAGACTCTTAAATCAATTGCAGATGTGGTTATGCGTTGATTGTATGAAGGTGCAGTCATGGAAGAGACCTTGTCGTCCCCATAATGGCGTTATCTTGACAGGACCCTTCAATGGACGGCATGCAGATTTTTTAATACATGGAACAGATAAACCACAGGCAGATATACCTCCTTCAGCGGCTACTGATACTGTGTTTTCTGATTAACCAAATTGGCTCTCTCTAGATTTAGTTTACTAGAAACAGATTACAACCACTGCTAGCATTCCACCACCATTGAAACTGAATTTCTCAAGAGCCTTAAAAGCTGCTCTTGACAAGGTGCTTGCCAAACCTAGCGAATTATCTTCATGGGTACAACTGCTGCTGCTACCTATTTGCACACTAAATCTTTACATACCCAACAATGCCGGTGAAGAGAGGTCAGGTACGAGGAAGAAACTCCAAATCACAGCAATTAATCAATCTCTTATTGAATGGGGACAGCCAAATGGGTATGTTAACAGTATTCAGCGTTTACTGGAGTTGGTTCGACAAAACCAACAAAGGCGACAACATCGTAAACAACCTCTTAAGCAGAAGTAGCACAAGACCAATGTTGAGGCATGCCAAAAGAAGTTAAGTTACAGTCAATATACTGCCGCTATACATATTCTGTCTTCTAATGGGGTTGCTCCTTCCAACGCTGACACACTTCATGAATTACAACAAAAACATCCCCAAGCACGACATCCCATTGTACCATCTGATACCCCTGCGTCTGCTACTGTAGCTATGGACGTTCAAGCAGTTTTGAAAGCTCTGGAGAGTTTTCCGAAGGGCACATCATGTGGCCGAGATGGCCTTAGAGCCCAACATTTGTTGGATGCAACTAGTGGTGCTGCAGCTATTGTCGCAGAGGACCTCCTCATGTCCATTACAGGCGTAGTTAATCTCTGTATGTCCGGTAATTTCCCACCTTCATTGGGTGAATACATCGCTAGTGCGCCTTTGACTCCATTACTCAAGCCTGTGGTTTACGTCCGATTACAGTAGGAACTATCTGGCAAAGGTTATGTTCTAAACAGGAAGCATCCTCTGTGCTTAAAGATATGACAGCATACTTGGGTGACCATCAGTTTGGAGTTGGAATTCCATGTGGTGGCGAAGGCATCTTACACTCATCCAATAGACTGATGGAGTTGAAAGGTACTAAAGATACTATGACTATGCTACTTATTGATTTCACCAATGCCTTTAACTTAGTTAATAGGACTGTTTTGATCAACGAAGTCAGGGCTAAGTGTCCAAGTATTTCGAAATGGGTGGAGTTTTGCTATGTAAGACCAGCCAAGCTATATTATAATGAATTCACTTTGTATTCTGCGCAAGGAGTTCAACAAGGGGATCCTCTTAGTCCTTTACTTTTTTCTGTAGCACTCCATCCACTCGTGTGTAAAATAGCTTCACAGTGCATATTGGATCTCCACTCTTGGTATTCAGATGATGGTACATTAATTGGAAACACTATGGAGGTCGCTAAAGATTTACAGATTCTGCAAGAAGAGGGTCCAGCTATAGGATTGCATTTGAACATCCGGAAAACTGAAATTTTCTGGCCCAATCCAGATCCAAGATACAATGAGGTGGGTGTTTTTCCGTCTGAAGTTGGCAGACCATCTGGCGGTGTCAGATTGTTGGAAGGGCCTGTAAGTTTGGATAATCAGTGTTGTTGTGATACCATCTTGTCTAGGGTTGACAAAACCACCCAACTTATGGACTGCATTAAAAAACTAAGAGATCCCCAAAAGTGAACTATTGCTCCTCCTGTTTTGGGGTAAAAATTAATTCTGCTGTTTTTGGTAAATTTGGGTGTGTTGATGAGAAATGAATTCAAACCCTAAACAAATGCATTGCACGGAAACTTTTAGATTCGAGAGATCAATCTGTAAGACTCTGGCCTAAACCAATAAATGGCCGTTCCAGATTCAATTCGGTCACAAAGTGAAGGAGAAGGGTTAATCTTAGGGAGGGAAGCGAAGAAGGTGTTTGAGATCAGAATGTTGAATTATGAAGGTGTGGCTGTTTTATGACTTGTATCGGAATGTGGAACTGGCTTGCAGAACGTAAGCTATCAGTTCTTGGTGTTTTTTGGATACTTGTGTTGATAACACTTGTCTTGTGTATTTAAATAGGTTGAAATCCTATTTATACAAGTCATTGAGCGCACCCCTGATCTCGTAGGAAGTGGAGGCAGTTAAGTAGTGGAGAAGTGGGGTTGTGTAAAAAGTGGTGATCACCACGTTTCCATTACGAGGGAAAACTTGATCACACTTTCACCCACTACTCCCATTTATGTTAACCGTCCGTCCTCTCCTGACACTTTCTCGTAATGGGTGCATTGCACGCCGCACGCTGTAAACTGCCAGACCAATACCCCAGTGAGCATCCCCCGGTTTGTGACATGTTTGATGTCTCGAGTAAATGGGTGAAGTCGTGAGACTCGCCACTAAAAGCAGCACATAGTGCTTTTAGGTCAAATAATAAATTATTTGTGAAATCAATATTTATAAAACATCGCTTATGATCGATGTATATAAAGCATCGCTTTTAAACAAGCAGATGAAAATAATCGATGTACAGGAAACATCGTTGTTTTAGAAATCGTTCAAATTAGTCGCGAATTGAACGTCTTAAAAAAGTAGCATGACCGTCCACCTTTGCGGAAATCGTTTGGGAACCCTATGGGTGAGATACCACTTGTTCGATTGCTCTCTGTGGAAGAGGGGTGGCCGATGATCATAGCGTTACCTTGTTGGCCTCCTGAAAATAAATCAAAACCATCCGACTAGGCTAGCGAAGTTGGATGGATGAGATGATTTGCGGAAGTTGCGTACTGCCGTTGGATTTTGCAAACAGCGCAACCATCCTCTTTTGGGTGATCGTTCGGAGGCCATATGAGCAAGTCGTGGCTTGGCCGATCGCTCCTCATGGAAGAGGGGTGGCCGGTGATCATAGTGCCACGTTGTTGTCCATCTAGAATCCGATCTAAGCTGTTCGACCAAGATGGCGAAGATGGACGGACACGATCAATTTGCGGCAGTTGCATAACGCCGCTGACTTAATTTAGGGTTTAAAGAGCGCGCGATCGTCATACTTTGGGAAAACGGTTTGACGCGCTCTTGGATTGCTATGTGTAGTTCGATCAACCAGGTATGGAGATGGGTCGCCGGTGAACGCGTCAGCACCTCCTTGATCATTCGAAGGAATATCTAAGCCGTCCAACTAGGCTAGCTAAGTTGGGCGGCCGTGATGTTTTTGAGACCGTTTTTGCCAGTCTTAACTCGTTTGAGCTCATCTTTCAACAGCGCGATCACCCATGTTAAGGTTAGCGTTCAAAGGAGTTGCGGGTATGCTAGATGGAATCTGATCGGTCGGGATGTTAGTGGGCCCGGTAGTGGTCATCGTGATGATCGCCTTGTTCTACTAGGAGTAGGCTAGGCCTGTTGAATCGTGTGGCCAAATCATGTGGCCGTGATCGTTTTTTAAGACTGATACGGACAGTCTAAATTTTCCTTAAGGAATTAAAACGCGTTCGATCGCGCTAACTTTTAATTAAAAAGTGTGTTAAACACACTAATCTCTTTATCAGAGAGTGGTGTAGCCTACATGAGTGTTTTCATGCAGGTCTCAATACTGACATTTCGGGAGATTCATGCTACTCCGCTGCGAGTGAACATTAATCGTCATGTCATGCCAATATTGAGATTTTGACTGGGAACATAGCATAGGAAAATACCAGGCAGGTCATGCATTAGTGAATAATGCAATAGATTAAAATTTACAGAATATCTGGGATTGTTGCTTCATGCACCATTCTGGATAAATTTCGTAAATATGTTGAATTGCTTAATACATATGTAAGTGAAAAGGTTTATGCACTCATCACTTTCAAATGGCTTTTTATTCCTTTGCAGGATGACAGCGCATTAAATACAGGCTCCGGCATTAGTGAGTAATGCAACTAGGAGCTTAAATACTCATTAGGCTCTATACTAGTGAACAATTCATCTAGGAGCTTGAGTTTCAATATAATATGAAGAGAGACATAGGTACTCATCAGATTCTAATATATTCTTCAAATTCCTTGTGGAATATAGACATATCAAAGTCTACTACTTATGATGCTGGGTCAGGTAGGCATATTTTTACTGTTTTCGCCCTATACTAAAAACCACCATCAACATTAAGTCCACTGCTTAGCACGTAACAGTGACATTGTTGCGGGGTAAGCACTAGATGGTGATAGACGAATTTAAAATTGAAAAGACGAAGCAGGTAGATATTACCAGGAAAATTCTAATCGGCCTTCAGCAGCGGGATCACGCGGCCAGTGGCCTTCGTAGTAGCGTGTTGCTAGCTCAACTATGGGTATGAGTGCGATGCGCCCAGCTATCTAGTCCCGTTCAAGGAGCAAAAAGGAATACTTCTTCTGTTCGAACTCTAGAAACTCTGTTCGTATGAAAAGGGGTATCGACGCTCTTATTTTTTCTTGTTGCTCGTTCGGCTCCGTGCTTTCGCCTGCAGCAGCCGACTCCTCTTCATCACTGTCAGCAGCTCCATCATAAGTGTGCCAATCGTCAGCGGCAAGGTAAATTCATCTTGTCTTCGTATTTTAGCTGTGAGTGTAATATCCATGAGTAGTTGATAAAACTTGGATATTTAACTCGGCGTGAATGAAATTTCCTGTTAGCATTGGCAGAGCGAGCATCAATAGCAACAAAGAAATCTCCAATAGTTATAATCAGCAGAGTGTGTAATAAGGTTCTGTCTCCAGAATAATGAGTATCTTCTGGATGCGTAATAAGGTTCTGTCTCCAGAAGAATGAGTATTTAACCTTTCCAGTGGATTTAAAAATTTACCAAACTCCACTGCACTCCTGGGAGACATGGATGAAATATATGTTCGGCAATGATCATGTCAGGGCCAATCTTGGAGAGTGTAGCTGCGTTTTTGATCCGTCCTTGACTTTAAGTTGTTTGGTGCCTGGAATGCTGAGCCGCAATTAAAATTTTCTTTAAACTCCTGAGCATTGACCGGAATAAAATTGTGTTTATTCTGGCTCTTTAGCTTACAATCTTATTCTTTCCCTTCTGATTTTGATAATGATATGCTGTAGATGCTTGTATGGTTAAAATCTTTTGGAGCCGTTGGGTGAAGTAGACGAGGAAAAGCGTTCTTGCTGTTATCAAGTCTTCAAGGACTTCGAAATCCTTTGAACCATCTTCTCAATCTTGGATTGTTGTATGGAATGGGATGCGGTGAGAAGTCCCCAGTTACACTTCTGTTCGGTTACTATAGATGCACTTTTTGAGCCAGCTTAGGAATAAAATGTGTTCTTGCAAGGAGTTGTAGATGCGTGCTAGATCCGATGGCGTGGAGGATATGTGAAAATATCTCTGCGGCGTACTTTTGGAGTCTTTGATGCACGTGTACGGCTTCATGTTGAGAAATTCCTACGGCTCGTAAAGCTTTGACAGTGATGATACTGATATCAGAAATAACTTGGTTGAGGGACGTGGAGGCATCCTGTGCTGGCAGTCCCCAGGTGTAATTATCCTGAGCCTATTTTCTCCTGAAAGATGTATTTATATTGCATTTGCTGGTAAAGTGGTTGACGAACTGACGAAGGCGGCAATCTTTTGGATTTGTCACTTGTTGATCAACGGGAAGGAGTCGCACTTGATAAATGTATTGTATCCAAACTTTTGGTAGCCCATGCACCCCTTCTATAGGAAACTGGAAATCTAGAAACACCGAATCTGACTTTGTCGGCGATGTGGTTGTTGATGCGCAGCTTCGTGCAGGTCTTGGGTAGGCGGCACTGAGTTCTGAGTAGGTGATGTGGTAGACATGATGTTGTTGGTATGTGTGGCTTGCTGAAGCGCGACTTTCCTCTTTGATTCTTCACTGACAACAACGCTTATGGATGGCTGAGCCAAATACTGCTTGTTGGTCACGCGCCTTCCAGACAGGGGGTGATGATATCCTCGCGCTACATCTTTGAAGAGTGGTGACTCTGTCATGATTTCTTGGTTGACCGTCTCTTCTAAGTTGAAGAGGTCCTTGACAGTGAAGGGATTCCTTGTTGAGCCTCAGTCCCCAAGTGTGGTTTACGTGATTCTATCTTGTATGGTCGGTGGGTTTACCATAATAAAGATATCACCATCTTTCCTCCGTACTGGTGACTCTATTACTTCCTCCATGGGAAAATAAAATATATATAAGTTCGGATTACTTTTATCCGTAGTTGTTGTCGTTATGGTGAAGCTCTGACTGGTATCAACAAACGAGCAGCAATGGTTCTTGGCTGCAACAGTGATCAAAAGAGACTGCATTTTTGTGGGAACAAAACAGGTTGGCTGGAGCTTGAATGGCTACGGTCACGATCCTTGACAGGGAGAAGCGGTGAATAAGGCACAAATCTTGGCAGGGACGAGTGGTGGCTACAGGCACGACAGGGAGAGGCATGGTGATGGTGATCATAGGCTTTGGTAACCACGATCACGAATCTTGGATGAGCGAATGTTGATGGTGGATTTTCGACAAAGGTCAAAATCGTAAAATCATGATACTGCATGTTTCTGACCCGGCTTCAGGAACGCATGTGACGATTCATATTTTACGATCCGTGAACCGTTTCACGATCTCTGATCGAGTTCCTATCAGAGCCATGATGAATATGTTTCTCGAAAAGCCTCCCACTAGCTGAGCGTTCGATGCTACACATTTCATCGTGACCTCTATGTAGAATAATAGAATTGGGCGGTCCTCCTACATAATTATTTTTTGAGAGGGCTTAACACCTTCAGGACGTCGGCGACACTCGTTGTTCCCTGACTACATAGAGAGACCCACCTATACATAGAAGAACGATTAGGCGGTCCTCCTACATAATTGTTTGTTGAGAGGGCTTAACGCCTTAAGGACGTCGGCGACACTCGTTGTTCCCTGACTATGTAGCGAGATCGTGTATAGATTAAGGCGTCTCTCCTACATAATTGTTTGTTGAGGGGGCTAAACGCCTTCAGGACACCAACGCTGCACGTTGTTCCCTAACTATACACCTTTCAGAACGAGTATGATGCTTCAACTATCTCATATCTCGATTCTACAATAGATTAATTCTACCATGACATTCGCCATTGAATTCCTAGAAAATAATCTATTATATCTCATTACTCCGTTCCATGGCTATCCCCGGCTGATTCCATGGATTAGTAATAGATAACCAACTTATCTCATTACTCCATTCCGTGAATTCCCCGGCTGGATTCATGGATTAGTAATAGATACACAATTCATTTATTACTCCGTTTCATGAATCATTCTCCGCTAAATTTCATGAATTAGTAATAAATATCCAACAATCGGGAATCTTGACTATCACTGAGTAAGCCCCAATAAAATGGTGTAAGTATACTCAACAATGATGTACGAACGGGCACCCAAATGCACGAACGAGCATTCGAAAATATGGACAATCAAGGAATCCTACACAAAACAGGAGAGAGAAAATAATAATGAAAAAAAGAAAAAAGACGCTTAGGGACTGGGCCCACCGGCCGGCCGGTCATGTCGCCGTGGCCGGTCCCCCACGCCCTCTTCCTTTATTTTTCTTATTTTATTTATTTTCATGAACTCATGAAAACTCCTTCATTCAAGCAACTTTCCTTGTTTGAGCAAAACTCACGGTTTCTCCATATTTTCACGGTTTCATGAAAAATAATAAATATAGGGAAGGTGTCGTGGGACCGGGCTACCTAACCGTCCGGACATGCCCTAGTCGTGGCCGATCCCACACCTTGCAATCTCTTGTTTTCATAATTATTATTTCCCTCATCTCATGAAACTCCTCTTTTTGAGCAAAAATCATGATTTCTTCATATTTTCTCAAATATTGCTCAAACCATGAGAAAATCCAAAAGTAAAATGGTCACATGACCGACTAGGCTACTCACGTCAAATATTAAAATATTATTATTTTAATATTCTCAAAATTTTGATCAAACGAGCAAAGTTCTACTTGCTTATTCGAGCAAAATCAAGGATTTCAGTCAAAGATCAAACTCTTCTGAAAATCCAAAATATTGCTCAAACGCACACCAGAAAATACCGAAACTCTCAGGACTAAGACACAGCCATTATGGTGACACGGGCACGCTTCCTTGACCGACCAAGGCCGTCCCTAAGGCTTGCAAGGAGCCGGTCCCACACATCTTCATGATTTTTACCTAATTTGCTCAATTGCTCATATTGGGTCCAATCTTTTTCCAACCGACTTGGAATTTTCTCAAACGACCACCAGCTGGTCCCACGACCACCAAGGGCCGGTTTTATGCCCCCTTTGACGGTCCCTCACTTCCCCATAATTAAGTTTCATCACCTAATGCTCATACGAGCATTATTCTAATAAATGATCAACACCAGCATTTGATCATTCTTTCACCAACCGGTCAACCAAGGACCCTGGTGCATGCTCACTCGAGCACTTGGGAACCACATGGTTAATACCCCCAAACTTATTATTTGCTAGTCCCGAGCAAATTTAATCTACAAAATAAAATCCTAACTCACTGTCGCAGGCATCACGATTGCACTTAGCGTGTGCAACTAGCCTTTTAACCCCTAGGTGGCCCTAGTAGCCGAGTTATAGTCTCGGGAGGGTTTACCAGAGGTGTACCCACAAAACCTTTACTCCAGACCCTAGCTATCTACGCAGAACCTTGAAATGGCACTAAAGAACCTCCTTGGTTGGCATACTTATTGATTATGGGAGGAAGTACCCTGATGCGAAATTCCAATTGCTGTACACGAGTTTGCACTCAAATATACTAAAATTCATATATAAGTGACAGAGCTCTACTCAGATAGTTTCACTATGGACATCAATATCCGGAGTCAACAAATCACATGGATAGATTAAGAGATGGATATAGAAAACCATAGATGGTTTTGATGTTGGCTAGGTGAACGGTGTTTCTCATATCTGTCTGAAGGCCACTGCCAAAATGAACCTATCCTAATGGACTGAAATACTGGTCTTACTAATATCAACACAACTGGCATATACAAGGGAACCAGTGGTCGATAATCCTAATTCTAGATCAACTCGTCTGACATATACAAGGGAACCAGCGGTCGATTTATTGAACACACATTTATTATTTATTTATTTATTTAGAACTAACAACATGATTAGATCTTGTGGATCCAAGCGCATGCTTCTTGTCAGCAGATTACATGGTAATTCCCGTGGATCCTGCATTCCACGCTTGTTTAGGCGACGGAGACTGGGAGAACACACACATATTGCTATCCAAGTGTTAAAATTTATTCCGATTGGTCTATTGGTCTGGTCTTTTTTTTTCTTTTTCTTTTTTAGTAACTCAATCACTCTATTACACCCTAGCAGTGGTAACAACTTGAATCGTGAGCCCCACCTAATCACTTAGAGAAACATATTTTAAAAATAAAATAAAATAAAAACGGAAGTGAAAAGGACTCAACGAGATATGGCGAAACTATCATGTTATTTCTAACACCTGAGCTCTGTGCTTTTACGAATAGACTCTTATAGATCTTTCCATCTACTCAGATTGGTTCCTTAACTCCTAAAACCAAAATGCTTCCATCCACTTAGATTGGTTAGTGCCATCCTTAATAGGCATAAATTTCTAGGCTCTGGAGTTTATTTATTGCAACTAAAAAGCTTTTCCCATACCCCCAAACTTAAATCTAACATTGTCCTCAATGTTCTAAAGATGAAATTAAAAGCATGAACAGGGAGAAACTGTTACCATTTGAAGCAAAAGAGTTAAGGAAAGATATCACCGTGTTGCATGAGAATGGGTTACCTCCCAAGAAGTGCTAAGTTTAAAGTCTTCAGCCAGACATTGAAAAGGATTAGTCACCTCGAATCGTATAACAGTAGTCGGAATAACTGTGGGTCTTCAAAACCAAATTGAGCTGACCATAGGAAACAACAATAAGCCAAGAAAGTGAACAAGTATCGCATGACCTAACCTAGTTTCCTGATAACTATCGCTAACTGTGATTCAGGTTCAGGTTCTATGAAAGGGTCTAGATAAATTATTTTCATTGGCTGCATTTCCTCATAGGTGGGATCTGAATCATTAGGTCCTAAAGTCTGGAAAAACTCAAATAGGAACTTAGAAGCACACAATAATAACCTAAATAACTGAGGATCCTCTAAGTCAATCAGATTTGACTTACATAATTGACCACAATGAAAGTAGTGGTCATTATTAAGTAAATGTGTCGATTTTATTAACCTAAAGTACTTAGGCTTAGTCTCAGAACTTGATAAGTGGCACATTTGAAATATAAACGTTCCCACTGTTGGAAGAAAACTATTTGGTGGGAAAACAAAGTCAATCTGGGTATCATAGCCTGGGCAAACCACATCAACCAGAGGATGGGTTTCTAATGACTGAACTTCTTCCTGGACATCATTAGGTTCGGGAAAACGAGTATGAAGGTAATCTTGTAAAATGGTCGAGGCACAGATATCAAGTCCTAAGTGAGGGTACTTTCTGATAGTTAAAGGTAAGGCACTAGGGAAGTGATAATCACCCCCAAACTTAGAGTTTTCAGTGTCTCTAGCTAGACTAGTCACAATCTCCCTAATTTCTAGATTATCAGATTCTTGAAAATGGTCAATTGATTCTTCTAAGTTATTATCAGGTAGTGCATCTTTACTCATCTCTACGGGTCTATCTTCTTCGTCTAAGACTATTGTTTCTAAGTCGCTAGACTCTAAAACAGCATTTTCATAATAAACCCGTTCCTCTAAACCACTATAGGCTTCGTAATCAAAAGGAAAAGCTACATCGTCTAAAACGGTGGTATCACTAATCAAATCCTCGTCCTTTTGAATAGGTGAATAATCATAAAAATTATTTGGATTTGAACTAGAAATAATATAATCATTACAAAGCTCAATTGGATTAATAGTTTCCTGATCACTATGTTTACATATTTCAGATTCTTCATTATTACTATCCTCATCATCATAATAGTACGAAGATGATTGAACCTTATCTAAATAATTAGTGTCTTTTATTCTAACCTCGTCCTCTAAATTAGGCAAATATTCACCATTGATATCAAGAGTAGAATCGGAAACATTATTTTGAATAATTAGATCTTTTAGGAAGTTCTTTTCTGGGTCTCTAACAAAAGCTTCTGGGCCGACTCACATGATTTCCTGACATAATCTAGGAAAGAAGGTAAATAAAGTTCACTCGTTGCATTTTCGTCCATAACTAAGTTATTCATTTCTGCAAACTTACGTGCTGTCTCAGCTAACTTACGTGTCGACTCTAGTAAAGACAAATTATTAGAATTAATCTCGTAAGACCAATTCGTGTGCGGATAGTACTCGGGCTCACCATGGGATGAACCATAACCTATAAAAGATTGGCGTTCCCAACTAATATTCCCACCATGGTCATAAAAATGATGATGTCCATAATCAAATTCAGGTCGATACTCGTTGTATTGGCTTCTATCATACCAGTTCGACATTCTTAATTGCAAGGGAATTCTACACAATCACAAGCAAGGCTGACTCGACCAAATCAAACCTGTAAAATCTAGCAAACAACAAGCATGATAGCTCCCTTAGATTGTTTCTAGGCCAGCTTCTATTCCTCCAAAAGGCAACTAGGTATCGTTTTAGCAAACCTCTCTAGATCGATCCGAATAAAGTGAGTCGAAGAGAAGTAGGTGAAACTCAGAGGATCTTTGATACCCCCACCTCTTTGGCAACGTTTCCCATTAGGGCGGCTCTAGTCGACTCACAGTAATCTTCCTGAACTTTTGAGTTAAGCTAATAAGATACCCAATACTTCCCTTTGAATGACTTTCCTACAAGCTCGTTACCCTATCGGTCTCGTTCTAATCAGTATTTTAAGCTTGGGTTCGCGTAGGTTATGTGTTCCTAAGGCGGGCAAGAAGAGAACGGTGATGAAATCCGAACCCTTATCTTATATGGCTTGGACTTGCCCTTTACTAAGAAATTAAAGTCCGTATTCAAAACCTCAACATATATGCACCTTAAGGAAGACAGTAAACCCGCTGACAGGGGATTCGCGGGTGTTTAGAAGCTTACCTCCCGTACCAGACGGGCGATGAAACGGTTGTAGTCGACTCGGGCCACGACTCCTATGTCATGTACGAACCCGAGGGGCCGAGACGATATCGTAATCGTCGTCCTTCCCTGCAAACAGTTTATATTTATATAAAAAAAAATGTACCCTTCCGTAGGGTTTAAAAATAATTAAAGTTCAATGTTTAATGTTCCAAAAATAAAAATAAAATACAAAAATAAAGTCCTATTTACAGTTTCTAAAAATAAAATCTAAAAAATAAAAATAAAATAAAATCTAATTAATTAAAAAAAAAATATCTTCGTCTTTTCTCTGTTCTTTTCGCTTTGTCTAGCTTTTAATCCCCCAGGTCTTTCGTCTCCAATTCCTCTTTGATTCAATACATGCAACAAAAAGACAAATACCCAAGAAACGTAAAAAAGAACAAAAGAATAAAAATCTAAAAACTCTAAATCTAACAACAAATCCGCGTCGGCGGCGCCAAATATTGATGTAATTTTAGATAGTGGTAAGAAATGAGGTTGTCGTTCACTCGGATTTGTAGAGATTAAAGTTTTTAAAAATACTAAATAAATATATACAAAGATATTTAACAATGGGCGAGAGGTACTGGGACTAAGGATTTAGCCAATCTTTATAATATAAGGTTCACTTATTTATTCTCAACAATTTTATCTCAAGAAATATAAACATGGACTCTATTTTTACCAAGGTAGATTCTCAAAACATTGATTGTAAATGTTAAGCATGGGACATCAAATCACCTAAGCTAAGCATGGCCATCTAATCAAATGACAACCAATTTAATCAAATCGTATTTCAATTAATTTTAGTGCAAAAGTCATAAAAAAGAATAAAACAAATTTACCCATGTATGAAGTTCGGCCTTCTCCGTCGTCCCAGTGTTGGGGTTTAACTCATCATGTCGAAAACACACTCAAAATATGTATTCATGGCTCAAAAAGTGTTTACAAGAAGAGAAAATAATGAAACAGGAAATCTGCAACAGCACAGGTGCGTTACAGACCGACTGTTTCAACTCTCAACTGTTATGATGAAGATAATCGTTACAAATCTGAAGATAAATGTTGCAGAAGAGGATGAAGAAACTGTTACAATGAAGATAAATGTTGCAAACTAGTTGAAGAAACTGTTACAACGAAGATAAATGTTGCAAACCAGTTGAAGAAACTGTTACAACCAGTTGAAGAAACCGTCGTTGTTTCCCTGTTCTTCACGAGCAGTAGCAGCAGCAACAACAGAGTTCTGAAAACTCTTGATTCACGCCTCCTGAGCTCTCCTCTCGACCCAAACTCTCGACACCCCTTCTATATGACCTGGGTAATCTATTTATACCCGAAAGATGCATCGAATCTCCTCCATAACTTCAAAAAATCTTCTCTTTATTATTTTTATTCTCACAACAATAATTTCCATTTTTTGATCTTCCACGCGCATGCAGCTGTATTTCTTTCCTTCTATACCTTCTTCACGCTCCATAATATCGATTAAGTCTTCCAAACACGTGCAGTACACGTTTAAATTCCTCACAACTCGTGCAAGCTCATGTTTTTCCTCCAACTCCCTGTTTGGATTAAACCAAGTTATCCAGCCAAATTTGATTGATAAAATCACCCATACTAGATTTATATAGTCATATCACGTCTACCCACTAAGTTTCAGGGATTGAATCTCACTAAATCACGTCCAAACATCCGATCGAAATTCTGCTGTTAATGAAAATATTTTCCCACCAAAATTCATTTTTTGAATTTGAGAAGAAGATGTCCTCCCCCTAATCCTGCACGGGTGTCCCTTTAGCACTTGTCTTATGGGATGCAAATAGTAATTTTGGGCGTATATAGTAATTTTTCCGGGGTTCCTCCGACACATTTTTGGGGTGCTTCCGGTGCATTTCTGGGGTGCCTTTTGTACTCTTTCCTGGAGTGTAAAACACCACTTTTCGAGCCAATTTCGCCACAATAGCTTATTTCTCTAAAAATACCTACAAAGACATAAAATAACAAAATAAATACAAAATCGAACACTAACAATATATACAATTGAGACATATTAGACACAATAATGCGTCTATCAGTTGTCCATCATCCCATGTGGTCGATCCCTCCTTCACTCAGTGACCTATTTTCAATTTTCAGTAATTCATCAATCGATGAACAATTGATCAAAATTTAGGGTTTCGAACAAACGCTCCACAAATCATCATTCTGAGCAAGTTCAAACACTAATAAATTTATGTTGATCCAGTAATCAACGTTCAGATTAATTACATAATATTTGGTAGGCTACTAATATTTTAATTAATATTTTATTGGGTCACGTTACCAATAATTTATCGAATGAGCAATACTTGCTCAATTGCTCGAATATTGATCCAACTATCAATATTCTGGCAATACTTTCTCAGTTGCTCAAATATTGATCTAACTGTCAATATTCAGTAATTCGTCGAATTGAGCAATACTTGCTCAGTTGCTCGAATATTGATCTAACTCAATATTCAACAATTCATCGAATTTGCAATATTTGCTTAGACGAGCAATATTAACATTTATTCAAGAACTATACGTCTCAACATACATGTTCAATCCATGAATCACTGAGCATTCGTCAATCATGCTCAATTCAACAAAACTTAGATTTACCGTCTAAAAGTCAACAACTGACTAATTAAATACACGTCTTCCTTGTAGACTCCACGTTCGTAAGACATCAATCACGTCACATGGGGGGATATTATTTAGGGTTTTGTTCTGGCGGCCTATGCACGTGTGTTCATCCACGGTGAGAAATGTGAGTAAGTCGTGCAAACGGTTGAAGGAGTCAGCAAAGTAGCGGGTGGACGGTTAACCAAGTCTCCATACGGCCTGGAACTGGTTTCACCACGATCTCCCACTTTCCTACTCTTTCACTCAAGTAACCGTCACACTTACTTGGATCAATATGTTCACTATTCTGACAATATAAATAAGTCTCTGATTCCATGATTGAACAACACAGAAAATCCACGAGATATTGAACAGACAATCCATCGTCTAACCAAGAATCATCGTGTGAGCAACACTCTCTCAATCATTCGAAACTTAGTTACACAAACTTGTAGAAACATTCAACACATCCACAATCCTTGATCATCATTGATCCCACAATTCTCAGCTTCCCTCCTACAGATCAACTCATCTCCCTCTTTGTGAACGAATTGACTCTGGAACGGCCATTGACTTGGTTTAGGCCAGAGTCCTACAGATTGATCTCTTGAACTCAAAGCACTCCCGTGCGGTGCATCTGTGTGAGGTTAAGCAGTTTGCTCGGTTAAGGAGTCTCGTCCGAACGATCATCTCTTCACTTTCCTAAAAAAACAGCAAATCGCTTTTCCCCATCAACAGATTGGAGACCACAGTGGGAGATTAATTTCTCGGTTGAAATCTCAAACTTTCACAAAATGGTTGATCTTAGGTCAGGTTCAGTTACAAATCCTAATACAAACAACGCTAGCATCAGCAACAATGGTGGTACTCTAGAAACTACTCCTGCTTCCAATATCGGTGCTAGTGATACCACTCCTCCTCAAACCAACATTGCAGACCATCCACTGTTCAGCCGTTCTCCCCAATAAATCAGAGAAAATCCGCCTACCATAGATGATCTCATGAAGGTGCAAGAGACTCTCGCCAAAAATCAGATTGACATGGCTACCACTCAGAAAGAGCTATGCAATTATCTCAAAACTCTCACTGAAAAGATGTCAGAGAAATCTCAGGAGAAGGGAAAATCCAAAGAAACATCTCCGGATGCTGATCCTGAAGTCACTCCAATCCATGTAGTAGACGATAATGAAGTCCACAAGGCTGCAGATAACCCACCAATGAAGGAACCTGCAGGCTTCATCACCCATGAAGACCTGGAACACGGAGGATCGAGGAAAAGACAAAACTCCATCTGTTCACCGTCATCAGCCTCCATATCCTGTTGCTACGCAAAACATTCCTCTTTCGGTCTATACCTCTCCAACGTTCACACTGTACAACAGAACAGGGAATGCTCGAGAACATGTCTCTCGATTCCTGGAAGCACTAGGCGAACACGAACACAACCATGTCGTTCGTCTGAAGGAATTCTCGAAATCCCTGACAGGCCAAGCATACACATGGTAAAACAACATTGAACCAGGGAGCATGACTAGTTGGGGAGAGATGGTTAACACTTTCTACCAAAAACACTTCTTCGTCTCAGAGAAGATTACTCTCTCTGATTTAAAAAGAATGTCTCAAAAGAATAGTGAACATCCGAACGACTATGTGAAGAGGTTCAGAGTCCAAGCTTTTGATTGTCATGACCCGAGTGTAACTGAACAACAACTGGTGGACTTGTGTATCAATGGAATGACCCCGGTCTACAGAGCCTTGCTGGAAAATCTCTGGTTCCAGACTTTCTCAGAACTTCATGAAGCAGCCAAGCGATCAGCAACTATTGCTCCGGCATTACTGTAAAGAACAAGAGCTATAAAAGTCGAGGAACCATGAGAAACTCGAGACAGTGCTAGGCGCCTGATAACAAACAGTACAATCTTCAACCTTCCATGAATGTTGTTGAAGGAAGCAAAAGGAAAGCCGAGGCACCACTGCACAAGCATGCTTCTCCAATCTCTCAGGCTCCTCCGAAAGTGCAAAGAAAGGATAACCAATCCTGGAATACACAAACCTCGACTCAGCATCAACAAACGGTAAATGATGCTAAAACTTCCTTCTTCCCATTGAAGAACTGATCGAGTTACTGGAAGTCTGGATTCAATATGGTGCAATCAAATTTCCATTCATCAGAAGAGAGCCAACCGAAGAATAAATTGAGAATCACATGACATCAATCTCTCCGAGCAACGTTTCGACGAATCAGTTCGATCCTTGGTCGAACATATATGTGAATTGCTCTATCTGTCAAAAGTACAAAGGAGAGACATGTTCACAGAATCACATCGTGTCAGGAAAATACTTCATGAGCCTCAGCCATAGGAAAATAAATACACGACTGGGGACTGCTTACCGCAGTCCATATCAAAGGAAACCAATTTGGGAGAACGTTGGTCGATGCTGGCACCGCTATCAACATTGTTCCACTGAAATCCCTCAGAGTCGCAGGCATCACACGACAAGAAGCTACTCATGCTCCCATCTCAATCAGAAACCATGAAGGAACGCTGAGAGATGTATACGGTTTCATCACTCTCAAAATGAAAGTTGGCTCAACCTTGACGGAAACCAAGTTTCACATAATCAGGGAAGATCCCGGATACGACATGATTCTCGGGCGGACGTGGATTCATGCCGAGAAGATGATTACTGACAAAGCGTCTTTGGTTGCACATCTCTCCAACGAAGAAAGTTCTGATCCATAAGATTTGGCGGACGTTCCATCATCAGAGCACTTGGAGGAATTTCGAACTTTGACGAGGTTGAAACAAGAACCTACAAAAGATGCATAGACATTCATCAAAAGGTCCTTCACTCAGGAAAGTCTCGTTCCTCCCATGTATATGTCATTTATTTCCTCACATGCTATTCTAGCATGGGGATTCAATTCTGCTAGCATCTCTGCTATTGCAAGATGCTATAAGTGGGTAATCTCACTTCAGCAATATTTTACCAAGTGGTTGAATCTGATATTTCTCCGAATCGAGCATCTCACTGAGACATTCATTACTGAGATGATGTTCAAGCATGGCAAAGAACAATTTGGGAATTTATCCATAGCCTTGCAGGAGTGTCCATGTGTGCCACAAAATCATAAAGCTATGATGTATGCACAAGTGTTGAATCCCACTACGCAGCAAAAGGAATGCTGAATCAACAGAAGATACTCGGGGCCGAGACGATCAAGCCTAAGACATTCGAAACTTGAAGGATATGACGCTTCACCGCTCAAGCATCTATGAAGTCTTCAAATTGTACTCCCAATCAAAGAGTACACTTTTTTATTGGCGCCTATGGCTTCAGCACAAATATCTCGACGATGACACGCTGATTCAACACCAACATGATCAATCGATAAGTTTTCACTATCTCATGATGAGACTTCTGGTGGAGCAGATACAACATCATTTATCCATCGATGGCACGAACTCCTTCAACATGCACTGGGGACTTGATCTTATTGGACAAAATTCAAGACATAACAAGTCATTGCAACCTGATGTGAGTCCATGAAATGCCATCAACGGAACCTCTCTACATCACAATCCCATGAGGAATTTCCTATCTTCACCAACCACATCCAGAATGGAGACTGCCGTTGTTATCTGCCACAACAACATCGATTCCCTGACGAAGCCACTTCACAGTAAAGTCATATTCAGGAGAATTTGGGTTGAAATCCTAGTACACCTTCATCTTAGGAATGCTCAACTCACCAATTAGTTCGTGCTTGTAAAGTCTCACTGGATGGAGGAGCAAAGATTATCATTTTCGGTCTCTGGAGCAACTCCAACCATAGTATCGGCATCAACAAGGATATGTGGAGGAACTCCATTCATGGTCTCAGCATCAACAAGGATATGTGGAGGATCTCCATTCATGGTCTCAGCATCAACAAGAATTTCTGGAGAAAATTCGATTGTGATCTCAAACAACAGTCTCAGGCGCAACATCCGGCTTCATCAACTGTCTATTCTCTGAAGCGTTACTCGATGGATCGTATTTCTTCAGGCCCTAATGATTCATATCAAGATGTGTAGACATGAAAACATATTAACATGAACGTCTTCCCAAAGCTTGCACGATAGACGGGCACGGGACAAAGTCTTCTACAAGATGTTCTCATCGCCTCTACAAAGGAGGTACAACACATTTCAGACCATGGGTTTACAAAAAAGGACCAATGGGTGAGTAATGGGACAATGCTTCCTCAAATAAAAATGTTCGTCTATATCTCTTCTACAACATACCAAAAGGGCGCATCAATCGGACATACGAGCTGAAATATATGGCCTTTACCGTCAGGTCTATGAAATCTGAAAAATTTATACGGGATTACAAATTACAAATGTGCACGCTTCGTTGGCTGACCTATACAACTCCAAATTGAGTGATTATTTTCTCATGTGATAACTCAGTCTCTTAGATTCAAAAGTTGGGGTCAAGCATCGAATTCCGACGTCGTATAAGGTTCCTACAGCTTCCAGAGCATACAACATGCAAGCAACAATTCTTAGACGGGATTCATAACTTCCACAGTCGATCGGTGTCCACCAGGAATTTCCACTAAGTCCTTCATCAAGGTACCTCCAACTTCGACCACCTAGGTCTTTACATCATTTTTTATACCTGCGTCCTCTATCTAGGTCTTACCAGAAGAAGGGAAAACGAAAAGAAGAGATTTAACAAAATATTGGGGACTGACGGTCCACTGATCATAGCAATCAGTTTCACAGTCCAAGACCCGTGGCACCGGACTCGCCTGTGCTAATCATTTATCATAAAAGGAATTCTACTACAACCATGGTCATTACATCATCCCCTCTTGAGAGCAACCTCAGTTATGGTCCCGTGACCAGGGTTTTTAGAAGTGATGTTTCTACGACCGATAGAAACAAGACGGCACTGCAAGAACCATGCTCATGTATCAATCAAGAGGTTCAGGTTGCAAATTAATCAATTGCATTTAAATCCTTCATCAAGCGTTTAAGACACAAGAAAATGGTCTAAAGACACAAAAGTGACGTTTTACAGCAAGCCTGTATGCAGTGATTTTACACTTCCCTGTATAAGACGACTAACTGGGAGCAATTGGTGAGGAATCCAAGGTTGAGTCATATTCCATTCTCTTCGTGTGGATGTTCTCTACAACATACCAAAATTTCATAACAATTAGATAAACTAGCAAAGAGATGTGGCCAAAACATTGGACTACATACCAGCTGATTTTTTTTTGGAAGTCTCCTGGAAATTTACTGTTTCGCCTATTTCGGACCCTAAACATTATCAAAAATTAAAAATATTTTTTGAAAAAGATTGTAAATTACCTGGGTATGAAAAAACATGGGTATATCGCGAAAATCCGACATCGGACGAAGATTTTACAGCGTTTTTACTGAAATACTGAGTTCTGGATTTTCTATTGACGTATTTCGGCGAAATTTTCATTCATTCGTATGGGTCCTCGTTCATTCATTCACAAATAAGCAATCTCATACTTCTATGAATAAAATATACGATGGGTACTTACTGGAGTGGTCCCTAAAGTGCTCAAAGGACCGGAATTGCCAACATCACCATTGGAAACATCATTGCTTTCATTCGGTTTCGAAATCCGGGGTTTTCTTCTTCACCATCCTCCGAATACTAATGGGCATCATCAGTACTCCCTCGTTCCATTGAAATCTCCTCCTGGATACATCAACAACAATTAGTGATATTTCATTTAAGGAATGCTATGAACGACTATACGAAGAAGTACTTACATCGACTTCTTCCTCAACGCTCGATTCAGAAACCGTTTGTTCACAAGCAGAGAATTGAAGACTGTCAAGGCTTGATGGAGAAAAATTCTGAAAAAGAAATAACAAACCTTGGTCTCATGATCCTAATTGCACGGACAAGAAAAATTCATGATATAAGGAGCACTAACAACTCACCAAAGAGACAGGGGACTTTACAGTGCCCAAACCTGGATGACGTTTTTCGGTTTTATATTGGACCAAGGAGAATTCGTCATTCGAATTTGGAGAACTCTTAGTCACTGCTTTTTCCTCTTCATCAACTAAAGGAGTCCCATAACCATCGTTTGACATCTCTGCAAAGCAGCTGCAGTATCCATGTGATATTTCTACTTCAGTATGTCATTCAGAGGTGCGAATTTCATCAAAGCAATGGAATTAAAGTATAACAAATATAATAAAGGTGCTCACATCAGCGTCTACAAAAATGGGTCCTTACTAAGCATTTGCTCGTACATGACACCATTGGAGCAAATCAAGGATTCTGAAAATACCTTTGTACGACCGAGTTTAACTGCTTATCTCGTCAACCGAAAAATCACTATCTAATGCTTACTGCGGAACATGACTGCCCCTCAATAAGCATGGGACTTAATGTTTATGGTGGATTTTCGACAAAGGTCAAAATCGTAAAATCATGATATTGCATGTGACGATTCATATTTTACGATCCGTGAACCGTTTCACGATCTCTGATCGAGTTCCTCTCAGAGCCATGATGAATATGTTTCTCGAAAGGCCTCCCACTAGCTGAGCGTTCGATGCTACACATTTCATCGTGACCTCAATGTAGAATAATAAAATTGGGCGGTCCTCCTACATAATTGTTTGTTGAGAGGGATTAACGCCTTCAGGACGTCGGCGACACTCGATTTTCCCTGACTACATAGAGAGACCCACCTCTACATAGAAGAACGATTGGGCGGTCCTCCTACATAATTATTTGTTGAGAGGGCTTAACGCCTTCCGGACGTCGGCGACACTCGCTGTTCCCTGACTATGTAGAGAGACCGTGTATAGATTCAGGCGGCTCTCCTACATAATTGTTTGTTGAGGGGGATAAACGCCTTCAGGACACCAACGCTTCATGTTGTTCCCTGACTATACACCTTTAAGAACGAGTATGATGCTTCAACTATCTCATATCTAGATTCCACAATAAATTAATTCTACCGTGACATTCGCCACTGAATTCCTAGAAAATAATCTATTATATCTCATTACTCCATTCCATGGCTATCCCCGGTTGATTCCATGGATTAGTAATAGATAACCATCTTATCTCATTACTCCGTTCCTTGAATTCCCCGGATGGATTCATGGATTAGTAATAGATACACAATTCATTTATTACTCCGTTTTATGAATCATTCTCCGCTGAATTTCATGAATTAGTAATAAATATCCAACAATCTGGCATCTTGACTATCACCGAGTAAGCCCCAATAAAATGGTGTAAGTGTACTCAACAATGATGCACGAACGAGCATTCGAAAATATGGACAAACAAGAAATCCTACACAAAACAGGAGAGAGAAAATAATAATAAAAAATAGAAATGAAGCGCCTAGGGACCGGGCCCACCGGCCGGCCAGTCATGTCACCGTGGCCGGTCCCCTACGCCCTCTTCCTTTATTTTTTTATTTTTTTTATTTTCATGAAATCATGAAAACTCCTTCATTCAAGCAACTTTCCTTGTTTGAGCAAAACTCACGGTTTCATGAAAAATAATAAATATAGGGAAGGTGTCGTGGGACCGGGCTACCTAACCGTCCGGACATGCCCTAGCCGTGGCCGGTCCCACACCTTGCAATCCCTTGTTTTCATAATTATTATTTCCCTCATCTCATGAAACTCCTCTTTTTGAGCAAAAATCATGATTTCTTCATATTTTCTCAAATATTGCTCAAACCATGAGAAAAGCCAAAATTCAAATGGCCACATGACCGACTAGGCTACTCACGTCAAATATTAAAATATTATTATTTTAATATTCTCAAAATTTTGATCAAACGAGCAAAGTTCTACTTGCTTATTCGAGCAAAATCAACGATTTCAGTCAAAGATCAAACTCTTCTGAAAATCCAAAATATTGCTCAAACGCACACCAGAAAATACCGAAACTCTCAGGACTAAGACACGGACATTATGGTGACACGGGCATGCTTCCTTGACCGACCAAGGACGGCCCTAAGGCTTGCAAGGAGCCGGTCCCACACATCTTCATGATTTTGACCTAATTTGCTCAATTGCTCATATTGGGTCCAAACTCTTTCCAACCGACTTGAAATTTTCTCAAACGACCTCCAGCTGGGCCGTTTTTATGCTCCCTTGGACGGTCCCTCACTTCCCCATAATTAGGTTTCATCACCTAATGCTCATACGAGCATTATTCTAATAAATGATCAACACCAGCATTTGATCATTCTTTCAACAACCGGTCAACCAAGGACCCTGGTGCACGCTCACTCGAGCACTTGGGCACCACATGGTTGTCCATCATACCATGTGATCGGTCCCTCCTTCACTCAATGACCTATTTTCAATTTTCAGCAATTCATCAATTGACGAACAATTGATCAAAAATTAGGGTTTTGAACAAACGCTCCACAAATCATCATTCTGAGCAAGTTCAAACACTAATAAATTTATGTTGATCCAGTAATCAACGTTCAGATTAATTACATAATATTTGGTATGCTACCAATATTTTAATTAATATTTTATTGGGTCACGTTACCAATAATTTATCGAATGAGCAATACTTGCTCAATTGCTCGAATATTGATCCAACTATCAATATTCTGGCAATACTTTCTCAGTTGCTCGAATATTGATCTAACTGTCAATATTCAGTAATTCGTCGAATTGAGCAATACTTGCTCAGTTGCTCGAATATTGATCTAACTCAATATTCAATAATTCATCGAATTTGCAATATTTGCTTAGACGAGCAATATTAACATTTATTCAAGAACTATACGTCTCAACATACATGTTCAATCCATGAATCACTGAGCATTCGTAAATCATGCTCAATTCAACAAAACTTAGATTTACCGTCTAAAAGTCAACAACTGACTAATTAAATACACGTCTTCCTTGTAGACTCCACGTTCGTAAGACATCAATCACGTCACATGGGGGGATATTATTTAGGGTTTTTTTCTGGCGGCCTATGCACGTGTGTTCATCCACGGTGAGAAATGTGAGTAAGTCGTGCAAACGGTTGAAGGAGTCAGCAAAGTAGCGGGTGGACGGTTAACCAAGTCTCCATACGGCCTGGAACTGGTTTCACCACGATCTCCCACTTTCCTACTCTTTCACTCAAGTAACCGTCACACTTACTTGGATCAATATGTTCACTATTCTGACAATATAAATAAGTCTCTGATTCCATGATTGAACAACACAGAAAATCCACGAGATATTGAACAGACAATCCATCGTCTAACCAAGAATCATCGTGTGAGCAACACTCTCTCAATCATTCGAAACTTAGTTACACAAACTTGTAGAAATCTTCAACACATCCACAATCCTTGATCATCATTGATCCCACAATTCTCAGCTTCCCTCCTACAGATCAACCCATCTCCCTCTTTGTGACCGAATTGACTCTGGAACGGCCATTGACTTGGTTTAGGCCGGAGTCCTACAGATTGATCTATCGAACTCAAAGTACTCCCGTGCTGTGTATCTGTGTGAGGTTAAGCAGTTTGCTTGGTTGAGGAGTCTCGTTCGAACGATCATCTCTTCACTTTCCTAAAAAACCAGCAAATCATTTTTTCCCATCAACAGCGAAGAAGCATAAGTAGTGGTAACTACGTCCATGATCTTTAGGTGAGCATAGGCATTGACGCTAGCCACGACCACGAACCTTAAAAGGTTTTGATCGGCCGTTATGACCCAAAGGATGAGTTTCTTCCTTTCATATAACTTACATACGTGAGTTTTATTTCTCCTCCTATTATTTCCCATCTTTTATTTTTGGTGAAGAAGCTCCTCTCTGAGTACCTGGCGGAAGCTCGCCCATTGTTGCTTGCCTGATACGACACGGTTGAGAGCTGCAAATATATCTTTACGCTGCGCTTTGGAGAAATACAGAATCTCACATAAATGCTCCATCGTGGAATGTACAGTTTTGTGGACAGAGTCCCTAGAAATCATGCAGCTCCTGACGGGAAGAGGATCTCTGTGGACTCCCTCAGTGCTTAGTTAAAGTTCTCCTGCATCCACCTTCTCTTTGAAAATGCGCTTCAATTTGTTGGAATCGTTGGTGGGGTGATTGACGAACCTATGGTAACGGTAATATTTGGGATTTGCCATTTCTTATTCGGTTGGAGGACGTCGGGTAGGAGGTAGTTTGATGACGCCATCTTGAATCCACACTTCTAGGAGTTCGATTATCTCCTCAATTGGACACGGGAAGATTAGAGCAGCCTCTTCAGTTTCTTGTTGTTGTGCAGGCATCTTAGTCGCATCTTTTCGGGTTTGAGTTGTCTGCTGCACTGGTGCCACATGTTTGGGTTGTTGATAGCCGTTCCCCGGATGCATTCTCTTTTCACTCTCACTAGTGATTGACTGGAGATTGGATCTTTTATTGGAAGGACGCCTGCTTTCCTAAACATCTCTATGAGCTTTTTCATTCTGGGACGGTTCAGATCGATTGAGTAAAGCAGCAGCGGATCTCTTAGCAGATTCTGATGCAATATGGAAATTGATATTTTCCAAGAAGGATGTATATAATGAAATCACCTTTTCATTGCAAGGACTCTGATGAGAACGTAATGAATCCCACGAGTCTTCTTTCTGAAGAAACATCTCTTGATCTTCATGAGCAGACAAGTTAGGTTGGTGGCTACCCTTCCATTCAACATGACCATAGGCTTCATCTTCCTTACCAGGAACAGGAATGTGAATCTTGGAAGAAGGACTACTTCCATCAGTATTGATCCTAAATGAATTTTCGATAGAGTTTCCTCCATAATGAATACGTGTTGATTCCTTTGATAGTTGATCCGTGAGAACTTTCAAAAGCGTAAATAATTCTTCCTGCGTCTTGACAATAGTAGCTTGATTCTTGACAATATCATTCAGGACCTTCATCAAATCGTGAATAGTTGTTAAATATTGAGACTCCATAGCCTCGACAAGGGTTTTGAATGAAATAACGGATTAAGGAATAACATGTGAAGTATTGTCCGTGCTAGGAGAAGTAAAATTGGGATTGAGGGTTTCTGAACCATTCCTAAGATCAACCATCTTTAAAAATTTAGGAAATTGAAAATGGAATAGGGAAAATGATTTTTTGCAACCGAGAGATTAATCTTCCACTGTGGTCGCCAGTTGTTTTGGGGTAAAAACCGATTCTTCTGTTTTTGGTAAATTTGGGTGTGTTGATGAGAAACAAATTCAAACCCTAAACAAATGCACTGCATGGAAGTACTTTTAGATTCGAGAGATCAATCTGTAAGACTCTGGCCTAAACCAAGAAATGGTCGTTCCATATTTAATTCGGTCACAAAGTGAAGGAGAAGGGTTGATCTTAGGGAGGAAAGCGAAGAATATGTTTGAGATCAGAATGTTGAATTATGAAGGTGTGGCTGTTTTATGACTTGTATCAGAATGTGGAACTGGCTTGCAGAACGTAAGCTATCAGTTCTTGGTGTTTTCTGGATACTTGTGTTGATAACACTTGTCTTGTGTGTTGAAATAGGTTGAAATCCTATTTATACAAGTCATTGAGCGCACCCCTGATCTCGTACGAAGTGGAGGCAGTTAAGTAGTGGAAAAGTGGGGTTGTGTAAAAAGTGGTGATCACCATGTTTCCATTACGAGGGAAAACTTGGTCACACTTTCACCCACTACTCCCATTGTTGTTAACCGTCCGTCCTCTCCTGACACTTTCTCGTAATGGGCGCGTTGCACGCCGCACGCTGTAAACCGCTAGACCAATACCCCTGTAAGCATCCCCCAGTTTGTGACATGTTTGATGTCTCGAGTAAATGGGTGAAGTCGTGAGACTCGCCACTAAAAGCAGCACATAGTGCTTTTAGGTCAAATAATAAATTATTTGTGAAATCAATATTTATAAAACATCGCTTATGATCGATGTATATAAAGCATTGCTTTTAAACAAGCAGCTGAAAATAATCGATGTACAGGAAACATCGTTGTTTTAGAGCTCGTTCAAATTAGTCGCGAATTGAACGTCTTAAAAAAGTAGCATGACCGGCCACCTTTGGGGCAATCATTTGGGAACTCTATGGGTGAGCTACCACTTGGTCGATCGCTCCCTATGGAAGAGAGGTGGCCGATGATCACAGCGTTACCTTGTTTGCCTCTTGAAAATAAATCTAAACCATCCGACTAGGCTAACGAATTTGGATGGACGAGATGATTTGCGGCAGTTGCGTACTGCCGTTGGATTATGCAAACAGCGCGACCAACCTCTTTTGGGTGATCGTTCGGAGGCCATATGAGCAAGCCGTGGCTTGGCCGATCGCTCCTCATGGAAGAGGGGTGGCCGGTGATCATAGTGCCACGCTGTTGTCCATCTAGAATCCGATCTAAGCTTTTCGACCAAGATGGAGAAGATGGACGGACACGATCAATTTGCGGCAGTTGCATAACGCCGCTAACTTAATTTATGGTTTAAAGAGCGCGCGATCGCCCTACTTTGGGCAAACGGTTTGACGCACTCTTGGATTGCTATGTGTAGTTCGATCAACCAGGTATGGAGATGGGTCGCCGGTGAACGCATCAGCATCTCCTTGATCATTCGAAGGAATATCTAAGCCGTCCAACTAGGCTATCTAAGTTGGGCGGTCGTGATATTTTTGAGACCGTTTTTGCCGGTCTTAACTCGTTTGAGCTCATCTTTTAGCAGCGCGATCACCCATGTTAGGGTTAGCGTTCAAAGGCGTTACGGGTGTGCTAGATGGAATCCGATCGGTCGGGATGTTAGTGGGCCCGCTAGTGGTCATCATGATGATCGCCTAGTTCTGCTAGGAGTAGGCTAGGCCTGTTGAATCGTGTGGTCGTGATCATTTTTTAAGACTGATATGGACATTCTAGATTTTCCTTAAGGAATTTAAACGTGTTCGATCGCGCTAACTTTTAATTAAAAAGTGTGTAAACACGTTAATCTCTTTATCAGAGAGTAGTGTAGCCTACGTGAGTGTTTTCATGTAGGTTTCAATACTGACATTTCGGGAGATTTATGCTACTCCGCTGCGAGTGAACATTAATCGTCATGTCATGCCAATATTTAGAGTTCGACTGGGAACATAGCATAGGAAAATACCAGGCAGGTCATGTATTAATGAATAATACAATAGATTAAAATTTACAGAATATCTGGGATTGTTGCTTCACGCACCATTCTGGATAAATTTCGTAAATATGTTGAATTGCTCAATACGTATGTAAGTGAAGAGGTGTATGCACTCATCACTTTTAAATGGATTTTTATTCCTTTGCAGGATGACAGCGTATTAAATACAGGCTCCGGCATTAGTTAGTAATGCAACTAGGAGCTTAAATACTCATTAGGCTCTATACTAGTAAACAATTCATCTAGGAGCTTGAGTTTCATTATAATATGAAGAGACATAGGCACTCATCAGATTCTGATATATTCTTCAAATTCCTTGCGGAATATAGACATATCAAAGTCTACTACTTCTGATGCTGGGTCAGGTAGGCATATTTTTATAGTTTTCGCCCTACACTAAAAACCACCATCAACACCTCCGTAATTGTGCTGGAGTGTCCAAGTTGTATTTCACCATGTGTACAACTAGACCACAGGTTATGCAGTCTGCTCAAATTCAGTTCGACAAATACTTATTGCAGTTCCTGCGCTACCTTATTACTAGCAATGGGGCAGGCTATGGGCAACTACAGCAGCGACTCGCTACTCTTCCCATTAAATATGGAGGCTTAGGAGTGTATACATTGGCAGACACTATCCAATACTGTTACAGAGCGTTATGTTTTCAAACTAAGCATCTCCAAAATACCATTCTGCAATGTATGCCATACCTTAGCCCTAACTTCCAGAGAGCGCTGGACAACTACATTCAGGTGTGCAATCTATCCTCTTCTTTGTTCAACATCAGTGACATCGCCCCACTGCCCATGCACCAACTGGCGATCCATTACTTCGATGCTGTCAAGAAGAATGCACTTGCCACCTTCACTATGTCAGAGCGTGACTCATTTTATGGCAGTGCAACAAGAAATCTCATGCACATGACTATCTCAAAGCTATTCCTATTCAAGGACTTAATCAAACTGTTGGGCCGCTCCAATTTAGGTCTGTGCTTCAATATCGAATAGGTATACCTCTTTTCGCCGAAGATAGTTCTTGTTCATGCTGTAAAAGGGTTATGGATCGGTTTGGAGACCACGTTATACATTGCACAAGTGCAGTTGTCCAGAAATATCGTCATGATATGGTAAGAGACCTCTTTTCCGTGTTGTGTTATAAGACAGGGGTTGCAGCGAGGAAGGAAGTGTCCATTGGCCTTATGTCCGATAGGACTACTCCTCTTAAATTGACGGATATTATGATTTATAACTGGGAGAATGGCTGAGACATGTGCTTTGATATCACGGAGGTTTCACCGTTTTCTAAAGGTGGAAACCGTAGTTTCACCCCCGTCCATGCTATTTCTGCCGCTATAACCCGTAAACGAAACAAATATGCGGATTTATGTTCGTCCCTTGGGTATGATTTTGGTGTTTTGGCCTTTTCAACTTTAGGGGAATTGGGAGATGATATTACTGTCTTTTTGAAGAGATTGAAGAACTGCATGGAAAGCCATGATGTCAACAACAACTTAGGCAGTTCTCTTTTTCGTAGGCTAGGTATTATTATTCAGAAAGGTGTTGGGGCGCAACTTGTTGCGCGACTCCCAGCCAAATCTTTGTAATTGTTCTTGTACTTTTGGTTGTATAATAATAATATAAATATATAATACCTATTAGTGGCAGTGTAACCAAGTTAAGCATGCACAAGATTATTTATTAGTTGTACCTATTAGTGGGCTTAATCAATGCCTTGGGTCGAGACAGTTTAGAGCTGCCCTTTGCTACCGCCTGGGTATCCCTTTGTTTGTTGAGAATGGTTCATGCTCAAGTTGTAACAGGTCTATGGATATTTTTGGTGATCACGCGCTTCATTGTGCTAAGGATGTTGGAACTAAGTTTCGACATGACTCTGTACATGATGTAATCGTTGATATTTGTTACAAAGTTGGTGTGCCTGCGCGCAAGGAAGTTTCTCTTGGGTTTCTGTCTGACGATGACAAAGACTTACGTCCTGCTGATATCCTCGTTCTTAACTGGGAAAATAGTCAAGATGTTTGCATGGATGTTACAGGGGTCTCTCCTTTCACAGGGGAAGGTACTCGCTCTTTTGTTGTTGGCAAAGCTATCTCTAGTGCTGTTTCGCGAAAACGCACTAGATACTTGGACAAGTGTGTATCACATGGTTATGGTCTGGGTGTTCTAGCTTTCTCTACCTTGGGGGAACTTGGTGAGGATACTTTATGTTTTTTCAAGCGTCTGAAGAATTGCTTAGTTAGTAATGATGCTAGTAGTGGTTTTGGTAGCTTTATTTTTTATAGATTAGGTATTTCTATTCAAAAAGGAGTTGGAGACCAGCTTGTTGCTAGGTTGCCATCCAAAAGTTTGTAATTTAAACGATCTAGATAATTTATTTAATTATAAAGTAAATAATAATAATAGTATTACAGGCCTAAGCCCTCACTTTCAGACTGCTTTGGAACATTACATTAGCATATGCGGTTTATCTCCTTCATCTTTCAACATTAGTGACGTCGCCCCTCAGCCCATGTACTTACTGGCGACTCGTTACTATGATGCTATTATGAAGGCTATACCGTCCACCTTTGTTATGTCTGAGAGCGACTCCATCTTATGGAAATGCAATAAGAAAGCTCATGCACAAGACTACCTTAAGGAAATCCCCGTTCAAGGCCTTAATCAGACTTTAGGACCGCAAAAATTCAGGTCCGTGCTTCAGTACCGTTTAGGTATACCTCTTTTCGCAGAAGATAATACTTGTTCATGTTGTAAACGAGTTATGGATCGGTTTGGAGACCATGCCATCCACTGTGCAAGTGAAGTGGGTTTAAAGTATCGTCATGATATGGTAAGGGATATTTTTGTTGAATTATGTTATAAAGAAGGAGTGGCAGCAATAAAAGAAGCGTCACTTGGTCTTACATCCGATAGGAGTACCCTTCTTAAACCGGCAGACATCATGGATTACAATTGGGAGAGTGGACGGGACATATGTTTTGACGTCACTGGAGTTTCACCATTTTCTAAAAGTGGTAATCGCGCCTTCACACCCGGGCATGCTATCTTTGCTGCTATTACCCGTAAACATAACAAATATGCTGAACTATGTTCGTCTCATGGATACAGTTTCGATGTTTTAGCATTTACAATGCTGGGGGAATTTAATGACGACATATTGTCCTTTTGAAAAGATTGAAGCACTGCATGGCGAGCCATGATGTCAATAATAACTTAGGCAGTTTTCTTTTTCATAAGTTGGGTATCATTATTCAAAAAGGCATCGGGACGCAACTTGTTGCGCGTCTCCCGGCCACATCCTTGTAAATTACTGTGTAGTTTCATTTCTTAATAAAAGCCTTTGTGGCCCTCTTTTATAATAATAATAATAATAACATCCCAGAAAAGAGACAGAAAACCTGAGTTGATTAGCTATCCAGAAAGTAGTTGGAGCACAGATTGTTGCTCGGCTCCCACCCATTCATGTACAAAACGATCTCTGATTTCTTTTAATAATATCCCTTGGAGGCAGTCTTTTTATATTCAAAATAAAAAATAATAATAATAATAATAAAATTATTAATTTTTTATAAAAGAAACAAAATATGTCCATTACACATCGATAGAAGGCAGTCGGGCAACAAGCTGGGCATCAACACCCTTTTGAATAATAATACCTAATCTATGGAAAAGAGAACCTCCGATTTTGCAATTTGCATCTTGGCTGGCGAGGAAATTCTTCAACCTCCTTAAATAAGCACATGTGTCTTCGCCTAGTTCGCCTAGGGTTGTGAAAGCAAGAACGCCAAACTCATAACCATGTGTCGAACACTTTTCCAAATATTTATTACACTTGCGAGTAATGGCCATAGAAATAGCATGACCTGGAGTGAAGGTGCTAGTCTGGGCAGTTATGAAGGGAGAAATAAAATCCCATGCAGATTGTTGCCCGACTATAGTCTCTTAAAAGCCCCTGGTGGTAGTATTTAAAAAAATAAAAATAAATAAAAAAACCCGAGTGGCATCTTTCATAATAATAATAATAAAAATAAAAACCTTTGTGGAACAGGGATGACCAGCTGAGCCAGGCGTGCCACCTAGCTCAGCTGGTCATCCCCATTCCACAAAGGTTTCATGCGCTCCAGGAGGTCCCAGGTTCGAGTCCCCGATGGCGCAATATTACAGAGTTTGACATGGAAGCTAGAGTTAGCTTGCCCCCCCTTGCAACATAATCACAGCCCCTTTATCCGCTTCGGCTCCCTTGGCGTGGTTCCTCATGATGCTCGCTGGTAGGCTAGAACGACAACCTGTTTAACTAATGTAGTAGTACACTGTTAGAGATTAGCTTGTTAGGCTTCCAACTAATTAATGTAATAATACTCTTTATCCAATAATAATATATTAGCCTTGATGTCGTCAAGGCTAATATACCCACCAACTTTACAATGAAACAGCGTGACCTGACCTTGTGGCACAGCAACAGAACAGCACATGCCATGGATTTCCTCAAGGCCATTCGTATTCAAGGACTCAATCAAACCACTGGGCCTCGATAATTCCAGTCAGTGCTTATGTATCGACTTGGTATACCTTTGTTCAGGGACGACAGTGTATTTTCATGCTGCAAACGATCCATGGATGTTTTTGGAGACCATGCAGTCCATTGTGCAGGTGAAGTTGGCCATAAATTTAGGCATGACATGGTGAAGGATGTCATCGCAGAAATGTGCTACAAGGCGGGAGTAGTGACCAGGAAGGAAGTCTCCTTAGGCTTTTTCTAATAATGCAAATGCCCTTCGACCAGCGAACATACTTGTACTCAACTTGGAGGATGGGAAAGATGTTTGCATGGATATCACGGGGGTTTCACCCTTCACAAGCGCTAGCACTCTTAGCTTTACACCAGGTAGAACTATCTCTGTAGCTGTCACTCGCAAACGTAATAAATATATGGAAAAGTGCTCAGCCATTGGATACGGGTTTGGTGTTTTGGCATTCACAACGTTGGGTGAACTAGGTGATGAAATGATTTCATTCTTGAAGAGATTACGGAACTGTCATGTTAGTCAGGATGCTAATTACAAGTTTAATAATTTTCTTTTCCACAGACTTGGTATCGTGATCTAAAAAGGTGTAGAAGCCCATCTTGTTGCTAGACTTCCTGTTATCGACGTGTAGAAAGACCTTATTTGTTTTTAAATAATAATAATAATAATAATAAACGAAAAGTGAAGGAAGGAGCCACAATACTAAGTTTCTCCATAAGATACACCCAACATAAAAGACGAGTCGCCACCAAGAGCTTACTCTTCCTTGAGCGAAAAAACGGGAGGGGGGGGACTGGGTGGGTGGCACCAAGAGCCTACTCTTCCTTGATCGAAAAAACAGGGTGGGTGGGTGTGGGGGGTATGGGGAGGGAGATATGTATGACTAGGGTTTGGTCATGTGCGCGACTACGAGATAGGTAAGAGGTGTCCACATGAAAGAGTTGGAAAAGAAAAGAAAGAGAAAACAAAGTCAAAGATAAGAAAGAAAGAAACAAACAACCAAGCCTTGGACGCGCACACGAAGCAAATTTGAGGAAATAAAACACAACGATATCAAGTCACCATTTTACGACTATTGCCAGAAAATAAATAAAGATGTCATGCCACATGAAGTTTAGTGGAACACATGGTGACATGAAATTGCCACCCAATGTAATTTTTGTGTATCCACAAAAAATTATTAAGCAAGAGTTGCACTCGCAATTTAAGGACTTAGCAGAAAATGATCTGATGAAGCGAAATCTTGGCCATGCGACTACCAAGCAACTCGGATACTTGGGGACTGAAATAGAGAGCAAGACGAATACACTTGTGGAAAGTTTAAGTTTCCACCAGAGCCTTTCTCAACATACCCAAACTAGTAACGATGATAATTTAAATGTCTTAAGATTGTTGGATAATAATTTTCGTTACCGATTCTCCAATAATACAACTCGTGTATTATCCACTGATCCGTTACAACTCTTTGTAATATGGTTTTTATTTATGTATTACATTTCGTAATACCAACAACAAAACAAGAAAAGAAGGATAGAAAAAGATTAATCACAAAACTTAAATTTTTTAATCACAAAACTATTTTTTTTTTACTTGGGAGTATTTAGGCGAGTAATCTCTTTACCTAAGACATTCAATGCCTTGTACTTCATGCTGTTATAGTGTATGGCATATGTCTCCAGCATTCAACAATACCTTTGGATCTTCTCGCAGCACTTGAGGATCACCAAACATCGAATGCGAATGGATGTAGCACAAACTCTTCTTTAACTCTTGAAGACAACATGCAAACTACAATTTTTCTAGTACTAGTTTTGACTCTAAAACTCATTCATGCAATGGAGAATGTGTGGGGTTTATATAGGTTCAAGGAGACTCTTGGAGATATCCTTTCGCGAAGAGTCACATCCTTTCATGAAGAGTCACATCCCTTGGGATAAGACACCATATATTGAAAAGGCTTAAGTGAGTGGACACACTAATTCATATTTTTATTCAAAATTTCCAACACTACTACCGTACGATTAAACGGTTTCGATCCAACGACTCAAATCAATAACAATATCAATTCCCATTTTGGAAAATATTATTCTCATATTATTAATACTATCAAATATTAATTAATTTTAACAACCTAAAAACTCAATACCATCCTGCACTGTAGAATAAAACTAGCACTGGTGAAATTTACTCTCCCTCCCATTGGTTGGTTAGCATAACAACGCATTTTCATTAGCTCCGGAAAAAACTATTTGTGTCTGTTGGATGAAATTTGGTGCTATATTGTACATTTGATGTCGCAATGTGCAGTGTAGATTAGGTAGGTGATTTATACAACCCCGACGGACGGTCCTCATTGTTTGTTATGCTGGTCGCTGGATGATAGAGATATTGATTTAGACGGCTGAGAATTTATTTCGTATTTTTACACCGAGTTTACATATTATTTTAAAATATATGACCGTTGAGTTTTCGAACTCTTTAAATTATCCAAATTGTAAAAGAACATATTCTGGTAAAATTAATGAGTAATATTTTGAATATTTTCTTAGATACAGTGTATAGGAAAAAATAATGGAAATTACTTAAATATTTTAAGAAAGGCTCCACACTTTTCATATTAGATGGCTCTACTACAATTGTAACTCAGGTTTCTAACACTTTAAGTTAGTCGTTCTACCCTGGAAAATTTTAGGCACTATTGAAAGAATACAAGCCCTCCGCTCTACCCTGTTAGATGTGGATTTCAGTTACGTTCAGCGAGATGAAAATTCAACTGCTCATATTCTCGCCAAGCATGCTATTCAGAACAATGGCCACAGGTTGTGGTCATCTTCTCAAATATCATCTATTCTCAATGGTGGTTAGACCACTGGTTTCTTTGTTCTTTGTTTCGTTTGCTTCTTCTTTTCTTGTTTTCCATTCTGACTATCAAAAAAAAGTTAGTCGTTCTAAAAATTAATCATTCTCCCCAGAGTTTACAACTAAGTTGGCGGGTACCCTGGCAACATGCTGGGCGCCAACACCCTTTTGGATAACAAGTCCTATTATATGGAAAAATGCACCACCTAACTTAAATATTTGCATTAAAAAAAACTTAAATACTTATATTCTTCGTAATACAAAAGAAGAAAACATTCCGATAAAAATAACATAATTAACCAAAAGTAATGATATTGTAAATATTTTCCGTGAATATAAAAAAATAACTTTAATATAATTTAACAAAATAAATAATATTGTAGATATTTTCCTAAAATAAATCGATTACGATTGAAAAAAATACAAAAAATCTTCATGGACTTTTTTTTTGTTGTGGTAAATAGAAAATTTAATTTTAAAAATTTAAACAAAGGTTAAAGATGGAAAAATATTTACAATTTTCTTGATAAATTTAAGAAATTAATTCCAAACTCCAAAGATAATAATATTCTCTCCAGCATAAAAACAACAAAATTCAGAGCTCATTTTCATAGGGTTTTGTTCACATTCGTTTGCTTATTTTCTTCTACTAGTTTTCGCATTCGAGAACCCTAAGCTCCTCTGTCATCAGTAGTAGCAACGACAAAACCGAAGTCTTTGAATAATTTTAATTCTAATCATATTTTTGGATTGCCTTCTATATTATCTTTCTCTGATAATTGTTCGCTTTATTTGGCCTTGTTCTAATAACTGTATGGAGGTACCGTTTTTTTTTTTTTAATGAAAAGGATAAATAATTCACTAAATGGGCGATGTTGCACGGGGTGCTTGGCTTGAAAGGTGGCTCACAAGTGCAATGTTTGGCTTCCATAGGGAGTTTGGTTTCGGCGTTGTTTGGAGCATCATTCGCTCACCACATTCACAACTGCACTAAAATGGCTATCCAGCGCTTTATATTCAAACATTATTTGATGGTGGTATTTTTCATGGCTGCCAATGTGGGTACTTTTAGCCAACCAACTGTCTCTCAACTGAGAAAAATCATGTTTTAAGGCATACCTAAAAAATTCACGGCATACAAACCATTAGTCCCATCTAGGGTGTCCTTATAAGGGGTATATATTGGGTACTTCAATTACCTATATACCCTTAAACCATTTAAATTACTAATCTATCCCTATCCTAATATAAAAACTTAGGGTTCGGCCTGTTATGAAATTTCCTTTAGAAGCCAAACATCTAAATGTGATTCAAAGTCCACTAATATTTATTGGGTTCGTCTCATAATGGGTATTACGGGGTAACCGAACCCTGTAATTGGCTATCTCTTACAGTCCTAGACTTGAGTTAATTCACCAATTTTCTTTTTAGTTCAATATATTAATCAATTTTATACTTGTTTTAGGAATAAAAAAGTTAAAAAGAGGAAGAAGATGAAGGTTACGCCTTCTAATTCTAAAACTCCCGATCTTCGAGGAGGAGGTCACAAAAAAATTGGGAGCCGGAGGCAAAGGAAGTGACAAAGATGACCCGTCACGAATTCGTGAATCACTACCCGAGATACAAAGAGAAGAAGAAGAAGGAAGAGAGGGTGATGTTGGTGATTAAGAACCTCAACATCAACCAAAACCTATGAAAGAGAAGAAGCTTGCTGAACCCCGGGTTACAGGTTTTCACATTCCTCATAAAGATAACGTAATCCCATCTCGAGCAGATGGTTTGACCCATGGTCTTCCTAAAGATGGTGGAAATGTGTTGATCGGTTACGCCGAATCTTGGGCAAAGAGAATATATGAGATTCCTGATCATAACGATGCGGTCCGAGTATTGAGACACCAGAGGGCAGCGGAATGGAAATTGTATAAATAGGTTATCGAGGTGGTTGATTACGTACAATCATCTGCTTTATGTCTTGTGATTGAACATGGACATAAGGAATGTGACTATCTCCGCCTTCTCCAAGCGATTTTGTCCAGAGACTTATACGTTTCATTTACCCGTTGGGGAGATGACAATCACTCCCGATGACGCGAAGAAGATTACAAGGCTTAAAGTGAGGGGTAGAAGCATGGATGCTGACTATTATGATATGTATTGGGAGGAGCTATACAAGTTGTACAAGGAATGTCTTGGTTTGGGTGACTACCAGACCGAACTCGAGTTTTGTCGTTCCGCTAAAGATGTAGATTCTGTTACATTTAACGGTGGGACAAATAAGAAGCTTAAGAAGGTGAAGCTTACTAATTTGAAAAAAGGAATTTGAAGCGAACCATAAGCATAAAATTCTTTATTAAATTATAAAAATAATATAAAAAAATAAAAATATTATTAATAATAAATAAAACAAATGTTAATAAAATTAATATACACGAAAAGTAATCATACAGAACTTTTGGTTGGTAGCCTAGCAACAAGCTGAGCTCCAACACCTTTCTGAATAGCTACACCCAATCTATGAAAAATGAAACTACCTAGGCCACTACTGGCATCATTGCTAACTAAACAATTTTTTAAACGCTTAGAAAAAAATACAAAGTATCCTCACCAAGATCTCCCAAAGTAGAGAAATCTAAAACCCCCAACCCATAGCCGTGTGAAACACATTTGTCATAGTATTTAGTGCGTTTTCGTGTAACAGCACTCGAGATAGCTTTGCCAGAGACGAAAGCACTAACACCTTCACCAGTGAAGGGTGAGACACCTGTGACATCCATACAAACATCCTTACCACTCTCCCAATTTAAAACAAAAATATCTGCGGGGCGCAAGTCTCTACCATAATCGGACAAAAATCCAAGAACAACTTCCTTACGGGCAGGCACACCAGCTTTTTAACAAATGTCGGTGATTACATCACGGACTAGGTCATGTCGAAACTTGATTCCAACATCCTTAGCACAATGGAGCGCATGATCACCAAAGATATCCATAGATCTATTACAACTAGGACACGAACCATTCTCCACAAAAAAGGGATACCAAGGCAATAACAAAGTACAGCTCTGAAATGTCTTGGGCCAAGGCATTGGTTAAGCCCACTAATGGGTACATCCATCAAATAATCATGTGCATGTTTGACACGATTACATTGCCACAAACTGGAATCTCTTGCAGACATGGAAAATTGGCTGGGGATTTGCTTCTTAACTGCATCAAAATAAGTAACTGCCAGGGAGTGCATAGAAGGGGGGAAAGTATCATCAACGCGATAGCTAGAAGGTAATCCACATACCTGGATGAATTTCTGAAGAGCCAGCTGATAAGCAGAACCTTTGTCAGAGGAGAATAAGTTACCAAGTATTATCTTTTGCATAGAAGTAGTCTGGCTTTGAGATGCAAGATAACAATAGGTGCTAGTATCAGCCATAGTATAAATACCCAATCCACCGTCTTTGATAGGCAAGGTAGCTAATCTCTGCTACAAAGGTCCAAACCCCGCACCATCCCCAGTGACTAAAAGTCTCAGATAACGGAGTAGGTGATAGTCAAAAAGATCAGTGGATTGTTGAAGATCTGCAAGATTGGTAGTACGCATTGCAAAATATAAACGAGATACACCCGTACAATTGCGAAGTAATAACATCTCACTTTGAGGATCCTTGAGTTTTTTTATGGCATTCATTAGTTGAACGGTCTTGTTCACCCTACTCAAAACCATATCGCTTATAAAATTCATATCCAAACTCCCTGGTCCTCCCAAAAGTTTAACGCCACTAGCAGGTCTACTAATATCAGGGGGGAAAACACCTTCAGTGGTGCTTCTAGGATCAATAGAAGGCCAAAAAACCTCCATCTTATTTATATTTAGATGCAAACCCCTACTTGGCCCTTCAGTTTCTATAATGCTCAAAGCCTTGGCCACCTCAAGAGTATCACCAATAATAGTACCATCATCAAGGTACCAAGCATGTAAATCAAGTTTACAGCGGGAAACAATAGACTTCACAAGGGGATGAAGAGTCAGCGCAAACAATAGGGGACCAAGCGGATCACCTTGTTGGACACCAAGTGCAGACGACAAAATATATTGGTCATAATAAAGTCTAGCAGGCCTTGTGTAACAAAATTCAACCCAACGAGAAATACCTGGGCAATGGAGGCGAACTTCCTGAATGAGATGAGAACGGCTCACCATGTTGAAAGCATTAGAGAAATCAATAAGCAGCATTGACATCTTTTCTGAGTGTCCTTTCAACTCTAAGAGCCCATTTACAGCGTGTAAAATGCTCTCACCTCCAACTGGCACACCAACACCAAATTGATAATCGCCCAAATAAGAAGCCATGTCCTTTCCAACTGAAAAAGAAGCCACCTTGGAAACAAGCCTTCGCCAAACAGTACTAACTGCAATTGGCCTAATTCCACCATCGGGTTTCAGTAATGGTGTTAGGGGTGCACTAGCTATGAACTCGCCTAAACCATTTGGGCATTTACCCGCCAACCGAAGGTTGACAACACCTGTAATTGATAAAACCAAATTATCCGTGACTGCCGCTGCTGCCCCACTCAACACATGGCATAGGTGTTGAGCACGTAACCCGTCACGGCCACAAGAGGTACCTTTTGGGAAGATCTTGATGGCACTAAGAACAGTACGAGAGTCCACGGTGATGGCGTCGGTGTTGATAGCATCGCAAGGGACACATGGTGGAGGTGCGCCTGGGTGTTTTAGTTGCAGTTCCGAACAGGTATTCTCGTTACAGGGTGCAACGCCGTTCGAAGAAAGAACCCGAATAGCTGCAGTGAAATGTCCACAACTCATTTTCTTACGGCAAGCGTTTATGTTAGCTATTTCCTTCCTCCTTTTAACTGCCTGTTTATTAACTATACGGCTGAGAAGTTCCAACAATTTGCTAACCAATGTGAAACATCCGTTAGTCTCCTTCCAGAAAGCTAGAGCGTTGTTAATAGCCGCAACTTGAAGGCGTTTTCTATTGCCAGATATCTCCTCAGCCGTGGACTCTGGTTTGTACAAAGTCAGGGTGAAAATTAGGAGGAGAAGGAGCTGAATCCAGGCAGACTGGTTAGCCGTATTGACTAACACTTTGTCGAGGCATGCTTTCAAGGTTCTCGAAAAACTGAGCCTGCACTGGTGAGGTATACAAGTGACAGTAGTTACCTGTTTTAGCAACGCAGCATTCAGCAACTCAGGGGATAGGGAAGCAAGTTCAGATTCCAACTCATTCACCTTCGTAACCTCAGCTGAAATAATACCGGCACTCATAACCCCAGCTGGCTTATCCACCCCATGAATAAGAAAATCTGCAGCATGTCCATTGAGAGGCCCTGCAATCATATCGCCATGAACAACCCCTTCTCTCCTTTACACGGCATCCTCCAGGCATGAAGATGTAGGAATTGGCAGCACAGCCACATACAAAGTTGTAGAAGTACTGTCTCCCAAGCACGATACATATTCAAATCGCTAGAGATTAAATCTCTGCATTTGTTCCTTCTATCATCCGAGGAGAAGTGCCTCTCATGTAAATGGCGCAAGAAAGAACCCTTTGCGTACCCCCTTCCATTCACCCCATCCTGGCATCCATCGAAGCTTTTAAACGGATAATGAAAATATCGGCCATTTGGTGTTGCGTCGTCCACAGGGGAAGAAGATGAAGATGGCATGTGCAGAGAACTCAAGGATTCTATATTCTTCATAGAAGTAGATGATAGCAGCAGGTTACAGGTTGAAGACATGGTTGATCTTGGCATGTTTTCTTCACCACGCAAGACCCTAAAACCCTACCAGACAAAGTAAACCCTAAAAAAAAAAACGAGAAAATGGAACAATAAAACCCTAAAAACAATTGAAAAAGGCACCAGAAAGGTGAAGGTAACGAATCCATGAAGAGTCCGGTGATTGGAACTGACTTTCAATCATTAGTGAAATCGCCGGAAGAGAAGACATTGTATTGTAATATGAGATAAAACAAATGTTATTATTAATAATAAAACAAATGTTACTTATTATTATTATTATTATTATTAATAAAGGAAATGTTACTTATATTTTATTAAATATATTAGAAGCTAAAATATAATTTATTATAATTACAGTGTATTTATAACTAAAACATGTTTATTTTCGTCATTAGCTACATCACTAGCACTTTAAAATGCCGATTTACCAAACAGAATTTACAGTTTGTTAATTTCACAACAATTTTTAAATTATAATTTACCAAACCTCATGCCACTTTATTTTCAAAGCACAGCACAACAGAAATGCACTTTTTTAAAGTTCACAGCAATACCAAATTAGGCTTAAATATGGGTGTTTTAGAACCCGTGCATGATGATCCTCGTGATGTGTTGATCCGGGCTACATGGATTAGTACAACCAAATTTATCATCCCTTCATTATCAATAAGAAAAGTCAGAAGATAGCTGATAAGAAGAAGTCGAAGGAAATGGCGACCATCATCTCCAAAAAGTCTACTCATGAAGAACTATCAAAGGCTTTCAAGACAATGGTAATAATTGCAGCAATTTATACTCTTGAATTTAAATATAAAATTATATAAGTTACTCATAATTAGAAGTTGTTGTCAAATGAAATTAGGTTGCGGCGGGTAAGGAGATGTTGAAGAAAATGAGGAAGAAACTTAGTTGAAAAACACCGTTGACGGTTGATGAACAAAAATATCTCATCGATGAGTGGGATGCTATTATAAACAAAGGACAAGGACCCCAGGTACCCATAAAAAGGCCGACGAAGATGTGGGATCGAGAAGCTGGTGAAAGAACAAGCGGAGGTGATAGTAGCGGCCCAACCGGTGATGATGACGCGGCGGAAGGTGAACGTCAAGGTGGTAGAAGAGGAGGCCGTGGAAGTGGTCGTGGAACTAGCAAGAGGGGCCGTGGAAGTGGTAAATGAACTTTTATGTTTTCTATGTTTGATTAAGTACACTTTTATCTTGGATTTGTTAACCTTGTTATCGACAACTTGACTTTTATGTTTGCTAGTTCATTTCGTGTTATCGACAATTTGACTTTAATGTATTAATCGTGTTATAGATAAGTTCAGTGTCTGGATTTATTAGGTTCGGCTAGTCAAGTAACTATCAATACAAGCCGAACCTGACAAAATTAATACCTGGAAGTTACCAGGTTCGGCTGGTCCTGTAACTATCAATACAAGCCGAACCTGACAAAATTAATACTTGGATTTTGCCAGGTTCGTCTAGTACTGTAAACCTGAAAGGTTCCAGACAGCTGGATTTTACTAGGGTTCGGCTGGTTCCGTAATTTTCAATATCAGCCGAACCTGTAAATTTACAAATAAAATTTCATTAACGGCTAGTTTTTTTTTTAAAGCATTAATCCGTTGGGGAATTTCTATATATAGTGTTTCCCCTCTTTAACAATTTTTACTAAATTTAGTGTTGTTCCTCCAAACCATTTTTTTTTCTTTTCAATTCTACTAAAAAATGGAACCATTCACCGTTGAAGATTATACAATTCTTATCAGAGCTTTCACTCGAACTTATCGTGAGCGGCCTAATGAACATCATTCGATGTTTTGGAAAAGAGTTAAAGAATTCCAGTTTGAGTTAGATGGGAATTTAAAACGTTGTAAGTGGATAGAATTAGCTGAAAGATCTGAGAGTATCCGTCACACTATGCGAGATTACATCAGAATATTAAGATGGGCCAATCAATATCATCCCACTGATACTAATCAAGAGAAGGTGAGTATTCCAAATTCCACCGCCCTTATGTTAAGAAATAAGGTACGCTTTTGTTTGAATTCTAACTTGCGAATTCTTCTTTTTTAAGGATGCTAGAATTCAAAGCCTTTGGGAAATACGCCATGGAGGAAGATACGAGCTTGGGATGTGTTATACATGGTTGAGGAGAAGAATTTCGAGATTTATTAGAGAACTAGTCGCCGAGATTCGTTAGAGATATATCCCTCAAGATCCCGTTGAACTATTATGTAAAATAGATTAGTAGGGGATAATCTAAGTTTCTATTTAAGATTTTACTTAAGCTAAAAAATGTAATCGTGGTGGTTTATATCAGTATTGGCACTAAATTCAGTAAATAGTTTAGCTTATATGGGCAAACTTTAATACGCCGAACTTGTAAGAATTTTCAAACTTTTGAAAAATCTAGCCGTTACTTATCAAGGTTCGGCTTGTGTTCCAAAATTTGTAATAGCCAAACTTTGACATTTTTAACGAAAATCTAGGAACAACTCTGTGTTTTTTTTTAAATATAGTCGTTGTAAACCTGTATTCTATATATACCTACCTGTTGTTTCATATTCTAAAGCACATATGCTCAAAAAATGGCACCCCCAACTCCTAAATTTACTCCAGAAAAAGATTTGTCTCTTTGCACTAATTACGTAGCATATTATCCAAATAAGGGTAAAGTGAAGGGTCAGATAAGTATGTACTACTTGGTTAAAATTCATGAAGCCTTCTACACGGAAACAGGTAATCCTCATAACCGGGATAGTGCATCCTTGTTGTTCCGAATTAGAACTATTAAAAAAAAAGTCACAGACTATACAGCTTTAGTTCGGGTTTTTCAGTCGATATCGACTCAAGGGTGAAACAAACTCTGAGATTGAAGTGCGAGCTCTATGGGAATGGAAAAGATGGAAAGGAAAGAGTTTCAAATACGATGATCACTACAACATTCTTAGGAGGTTTCTCATTACCCGTTTAGGATATTAGAAATTTATTGTAAGGCTACTATGTAACGGGGATGTAATCCACATTTTCTATGAATGAAAAAACTCTATTTTGAATGAAAATCATGTCAGGTTCGTATGGCATGAAACTACGGTTATAAGCCGAACCTGCAAGAAACTTTGGGTTATATTAATTTTCCAGGTTTGGCTGGCATGAAACTAAGGTTATAAGACGAACCTGACAAGAAACTCTGGGTTATTTTGATTTGTCAGGTTCGACTTGCATGAAACTAAGGTTATAAGCCGAACCTGGCAAGAAACTCTGGGTTATTTTGATTTGTCGGGTTCGGCTTGCATGAAACTAAGGTTATAAGCCGAACCTTGGTTTAATTTGGTATTCGGCTCATAATTTATTAGTCGAACTATCTCTTGTGTTCTTGGTTCTGGTTTCCATTGGTGATTCGGCTTGTTAGGTCAATTACATAAAAGCAAAACCTTTCACTGTTTGATGATTTAATACTAAGGTTGGACCAAAAAACGACATATTCCATAACAAAAATGTAAATCATTCAAATATTGCGTTTTGAGGGTACATGTAATTGCAATTCTAATGTTATATCATCCTCATCATACGATAAAACCAAAAGACACAAAATATATTGAATACGCAGATAAATCCAAAGAAAATTTTTATGGATATCCTAGACGAATCTCATTATCTTCACTAACCTCTTTTTCATCATCTTCATCCTCATCACTTGACAACAAATTTACTTGTCCACTTGCGAGCGACACATTCAAAGCTTTGAAAGGATCCATTTCCGTCGCATAATTTGCGCACCAATCCATCCAGTAATTATTTTCAAATCTAGGCAAAAAGGCTGAACCCATCAAGGGAGGTAATGGTCAACCGGGTCTAAGTTTGAGGACGGTAAAATGATAATTTTGAACAAATCCAATAACAAGTCTTCTATCTTTTACACCATCATGGCAAGGTTTTGTTGGAGGCGCATAAGTAAAACTATTACCCGTCTAGCCGAAACAATGTACGACGCAATCGAATGTCTCCACTATTAAAAACTCACAAACGGGCATTGACATCCAATGTTCTTGTGTGATAATTGAATCCCCATGTAAACGACATTCGAATGCAATGTACTCCGATGCCAATCCTGCATCTCCTCTTGGCCCTCCTCTCATCATTGTCTTGTAGAAGTCCTTGTTCCGGCGTAGGGTTTTTAACAATCGTTTCCTAATATAGTTCACTTCATTTTATTTGGGCAATGGACTATTCCCTTCTTTAAACGGACCAAGTTTTTTCGCCGTGACGTAATATCCACAATTTCCATCACCTTCTACGTCGTCCATTACTATGATATTCTCATGAATTACCTCTGGTAGGTCCATCAAATAGTTATCGTATATAAAATTGATAAGCCGCATATAATTACCAGACTTATCTCTTTTTGGGTCCTCTTATCCTACCAATTTCATGTACGGTCCTTTTCTCCTTTGTCTTGGGTTGTGAAGGATTCATCCTACTCTTTCCCTTGACGTCTTCTTTATTATCCACTGCTTGTGACAGACAATTATTCTCCTTCGCCTCTTGGTTATTTGTTTCTACTTTTTGAATACTCGGACGACCACATTTTCTTGGAACTTTCACTTCTTCCTCCTTCATCACCTTCTCAATTTCCTTCTTTTCCTTTTCATACCTTGCATCGTGGTACCAACGCCGGATGGATCCCTATGGATAGCCAGTAGTTCCTTGTTTGCTTGTCTAGTTTGGTAACGATTCAATTTTGTATTTTTCCTACCTTTCGGGACCGCCTTCTCCGGTTCCAAAATATTCTCTTGGGTGAAAGGATACATGATCGGCATCATGTTGTGTCATAAGATTTTTTTTTGATATCGGAACATCTTTCTGTACATGTCCGCCAACTTTTTCCCATTTACCGTGTCCCAAATCTCTAGATCATCCTCGTCGTCTTCGGTTGGGAGAGGGTCAAAGTTTAATTGTTCCAAAAAGGATTAATATCTTCAAACGGCATGATATCATCCTTGTACCGAAGTATGTCGTGGCGGCATGGAAGTCCCATAAATGTTTTTATTTTACAAACACACTCTTCCTCCAAGTTAGCGGATAATGTGTCAATCAACTCTACTTCTTTCATCAATAAGTCAATGCATAGATGGGAGACTTTATAAGTTAATCCCCGTATCCATTTACTATCATAATCTTTGTGTTTGAACATAAGGTTATGTTCGATTTCCTCTTTAATTCTCACAACATCATTTTTGAAATATTCATCAATTGCATCAAATACCGTGACAAACGTGTCAACGCAACCAAAAATATTCTTCTTCTACCGATAATAAGCCGACTCTACCATACTTGTGGCTTGGTGATCAAAGTGTTTGTGTCGATTAGTGAAACAAGACACAAACCTTTCTTTATTTGGTTCCAACACGTCTTTGAGAAAATAAGTAATGGCGTCGGGGTAGTCGGTCCTCCAATGCTCAATAAGCACTTCTTCCTTTTCTCTGTAGACTTCCTCGGTGATTGACCATACCAAAGATTCCCACTCTCCGAAGAAAATGCCCACAACCTCTCATTGTTGTCATATTTTTTCATGAATTCCCTCTTTTCCTTCACTCGTTTTTCCTCCGGTAGTTTAGCAATATTCTCTAATTCTTTCAATTTAAGTGGTTGAACTATTGGTTGGCATTTTTTCCTCACATTGTTCCATATATGAAATGTACAAAGAAAGTTGAATGCGTCCAGAAATACCTTATTAATAGCATATATCAACGATGAATGTTGATCGGAAACGAACACTTTAGGAAGATCCCCCTCCCGGAAGATTAACTTCAATTGTTCTAACCCCCAAACATAACTTTCTTTCTTCTCATTTTTCAAGAAACAAAAAGCCATGGTGAACGTTGCCTTTGTCGACATATTCCCAACAATGTTCATCAACGACATCTCATATTTGTTAGTCTTGTACATGCAATCCAACATAATAACTTGTGGGAAGAAGAGAGCCAATTGGGCGCATTCCGGGTGGGAAAGACAAAGGTGTGTGACTTAACCGAAGTCATCCAACTTCTTTTGTCAAGCGTATTTATGCTTCACCCCTAACCACATCACTTGTTGCATCACCATCCTACCTTGCAAATCGAGTCTTCTCAACTTATTTCTTGCGTTGTAGATAGTTTGCATAGTCGACTTATTATTCTTGTCGTCCTCCTTCAATTTACTAAGAATCCTAGACGGTGCCATACGTGCTCGTGTCATTTTATCTACTTCGTGCATTTCGTTGGGTTTGAGTCGCGCAACTTTTGCATGTCCGTGAAGGTCACGTGGACATGGGTGTTTATGACGACAATCCATAGTTTTATTCATAACCCAATATTCTTCATCTTTGTTGAAGGACTTATTCTTGAGGTTGAAAACGATCTTCAAAGGGCACTTTGTTTTCTCCGTCTTTTTCCTATTCTTTCTCCCGGTCTTCCCAACATATACAAAACCCTTTTTATCCTTGATATCGCATGTTCCACTTCGCTCACAAATCATTTCAAACCGATCCCGTCGGATGCCCACAAACTAGTACGCAATTTATTTTCATTGCGTGTTCCTCAGCCCCGGCCTGTGCTTCGGGTTTACTTTTACATGTCTACGTTCATTCAAACACAAATAATTAGTTAGAAAAACTTTGAAATATTTCGACAACATTAAGGTAAACACCAAATTCTTACATACCAAATCATTTTGGAAGTGATCCTTAGTATCTTCGTGAATTACGTCTACTGGATCAGGTTGATCGTCCATCGGTACAGGTTCACCAAGCACAATCTACAATAATATGACAAGGTTACATACTACGAAGGAAAATTAATGATAAGGTTCGGCTTAGTACCAATTAACCAACTGGCCGAACATAGTACATTTAAAAGGTTAGGCTATTACGATATTCCAAATATGTGCCGAACCTTTAACAAATGCTGACCCCAACAATTCTCAGGAATACTAATGATAACGTTCGACATGTATACTAATTAAGTAACAAGCCGAACCAAGTATTTCCAAAGGTTCGACTCTTACGTGAATCGCCAAATAAGCGGAACCAGTAACAAGTTTTTTTCAACAACTTACAGGAACAGGGTCGGCCTGTTATGAAACTTTCATATAAGCCGAACAAAGATCTAGAAAATAGGCGCGAAGTTATAAAATACAGATTCGGCGGCTAACTTTAACATTTCTGAAAAAGCGGGGGTCTAATAACCTCACCAAATATTTCGTTTAGGAAATCTGTATGGACAAACTCCAATATAATTCCAAGAGAATCAACTAGACAATCAGACTCAATCAAAGGAAATATATCCAAGAGTTGTATCTCTGTTTCATAATGTAATCAGTAAATCAAACAGACAGAAATCCGTGAGCCTGATTATTATGTGAAACAACTTGAACGGTACCAAAGACTAATGTTCAAGTGTCAATCAATTTATATCAACAACCAAAGGTTGGATTATCTAATTGATTGAACTACGCACAACCTGTGATATTTCAATTAAATAAACAAATATAATGCGGAAAAGAAATAACATAGACACCATAAATTTTGTTAACAAGGAAACCGAAAATGCAGAAAAACCCCGGGACCTAGTCCATAATTGAACACCACACTGTATTAAGCTGCTACAGACACTGGCCTACTCCAATTTAACTTCGGACTGGAATGTAGTTGAGCCCTAACCAATCTCACACTGATCAAGGTACATACGCGTTTCTTACGCCTCTGAATCCCAGCAGGACTCTACGCACTTGATTCCCTTAGCTGATCTCACCCAAAACTAAGAGTTGCTACGACCCAAAGTCGAAGACTTGATAAACAAATCTGTCTCACACAGAAAAGTCTATTGAATAGATAAATCTGTCTCCCACAGAAATACCTAGAAGTTTTGTTCCGTATTTTGATAAATCAAGGTGAACAGGAACCAATTGATACACCGAACTTATATTCCCAAAGAACAACCTAGTAATATCAATCACCTCATAATAATTTTAATCGTATGGTAGAGAAACAAGATATTGTGGAATCACCAACAATGAGACGAAGATGTTTGTGACTAATTTTTATCTTTCCTATTGGAGATTAAATCTCGAGAAAATCTTAGATAAGATAGTACTCAATCACGATAGAAAACAGCGAGATTAGAACACGCAACTACAGAGAAAATAGTTGGGTCTGGCTTCACAATCCCAATGAATTCTTCAAGTCGTTAACCTACAGGGTTTCCGAAAAAAACTAAGGTTAAAGGAGAATCGACTCTAGTCTCAACTAGTATCACACAGGAGGTGTGGGATTAGGTTTCCCAGTTGCTAGAGTTCTCCATTATATAATCTTCAAATCAGGGTTTGCAATCAATGTTACCTTGGTAACAAAGCATTCAATATTCACCGTTAGATGAAAACCTGATTAGACTCAAGCTAATATCTTTTAACTGTTAGATCGAACTTAGCTTGTTACACACAAATGAAAAGTGACTTCATTTAGATATGAGTAACCGTACCTAAATGTGTACACCATGGTTTTAAAAATCGTCTGATTCACGATTTGAATCGGACGATTCGCTTCATTTTTTTAAGACTCGATTTGAATCGCATTAAAGAATCGAAATGCCAATTAATCGTGTTTGTCAAAGTTGTTTGACTACAATTCTTGACCATAAGCTATGGTCCAAGCGGATTTTAAAAAATAATAACAGGCAGATTCGAACTCATGACCTTTTGTGTCACGAGAGTGCCCTCTAACCAACTATCCAGCTCAGTTGTTGTTGATGTTTAAAGAACTTTATTAACTACATAGTTATCAAAGACCTAAAATTGGAAAAAAATATTAAAACTCCACATAATCCAATATAAATTATAAGAAAATATACGATTTAATAATCGACCGTGAATCTTCGATTCACGATTTAATATACGATTCGATTCACAAAAATTGAAAAACGATTTGCGTTTCCATTTACGATTTCAAAACCTTGGTGTACACCTTGTTGGCTCAACAATAGTTAACCGAAGTTAGCCATATGAATACTTTCATATCAACCTTATTCATCTTAACCATAACTAGTTCAAATGACTCAAATGAAGCTAGTTCTATAGTTGTTCAATTGTTTATATTCTCATAGAAGTATACAAGACACAATTGAAGAAAAATCGATTTTGATTCACTCGAATCAATTCATGAACATTATAGCCATGGTTTGCAAAAAATTGCATTCCTTATTATATAAATGTATTAGTTCATGAACAAACCGATTTTAGAACATAACCTACTCAAGTATGCAAATGGGTACACATACCTAAGTGGTCGGACTAAGTTTGGGTTCGCCAGTATGCGAACGGGTACGCATACCTTCCAAACTCAGTTGAATTTCCGGACATGATCTTTACGCCAGTACGCATACTGGTATGCATACTAAGTTCCCGGACTTTCATTAAACCAACCAGTACGCATACGGGTATGCATACTATGGTTCCCGGGCTTGGAATAACTTTCAACAGTTAGCATACAAGTACGCATATTGTGTTATATCCAATCATGGTTAATAGTTCTAAACTCCCATTTCAATCACTGAAACATTCTTAGAAGATGACAATAGCTGTCTCACACAAACTATTAGCTTCAAAGAAATTATCAAGTGATCGAATGATCAATACAAAACATTCCGAGTCTACATCAAATGACTGTCTCACACAAATCATGTAAGATGTTACCTGCAATTTTTACATGATCATCTTTTGACTATCGTCAAGAATATAAGATGAACTTGGTTAAAGCGAAAGCTTACCAACACATATTTCGATAAATATGTAATCGAGTTAAACTCAGCTCGAAATATCAAATGTGTATAATGTAAAGTATATATAGCTATACGACTTTGTCTCAATAGGAGATAGAAAAGAATAGACTTCTGAGTGATAGATGAGTTTAAGTCCTCGCATACCTTTTGTTGATGAAGTTACACAAGCTCCCCTTAGTAGTTCTTCGTCTTCAATCGATGAACGTCGTGAAGTCTAAAGCTCAACTACACATTCTATCCTAATCCGAGACATAGCTATAAGTAGACTAGAAATCAAGACTTATAGTTTTGACAACTAAATTTGACAAACAAGCTTGAGATAGCAACGCTTGCGAGTTCGATCGAGCAGTGCTCTAACAATCTCCCCCTTTGTCAATTTTTGTGACAAAACTATCAATACATATGGATTACAAAATAAATAGACTTTGTAGCTTCTCATCTAAATGCTTGATTTCCTTGGTTCTTCAACATTACTCGAAATCTTCGTCACTTCCAAGTACTCCATTGATTCTGAACGTTTTCAACTCAGCATCATATTTGTTGAAGATCCGTAGCTATAACAATGAAAAAACAGTAGCTCTCAATCATTGTTATACGGTGTCATAGTATTATTACACATCATCAAAGTCCAATTGTATCACAACTTTGACAACAATACTATGTGATATGTATCACTCCCCCTTAGTCAATACTTCATCTCACAATGAAAACCACTCCCCCTTACATAATGATCCGAAAACCATATGTATTTGTAGTGTGAACTACACATTAATTCTCCCCTTTTTTGTCAATATAAATTGGCAAAGGTACGAAAACTAGTAGGATCATAATGAAATTCTCATAGAGATACTTCATGACTAAAAGAGAACATATCAACTTTGTTTCGATGATTTCGCATAGTCGAAACTTAGTGTATTCATCAAGGAGTTTATAAAGATACAAGAAAACTCCTACAATATTCCACAGCCGCACTCCCCACAAAGATTTGGCAATTAAGCACAAGTTCAATTAAGAACTCTCTCCCATAAAATGTCATTCCCGAGAGAACAACAAGAGCGACCTTTCTTTTACAAGAAAATAAGGATTTCTTTGGACATTAACAAATTACATGAAACATGAATTTTTATCCAGAAAACTCAATTAAATTAACCACAAGAGAACCCATGATTAATTTAATCGGAAATGCTCAACATAAGAGAACTTATGGAGGCGCACAATACTTTCACATAGAAGTGGATCAGGGAAAGATCAATACTGCGGAATATTCAAAGATTCATTCTATTTTCATCAATATATTTGCATAATGATAAAATGGACTTAATCTTTGTTATCAAAAGTTAATTATATTTTCCATCAATATTTGCATAAAGACATATAATAGACTTAAATTTTGACATATATGGGATAATTATAGTTCACGGACGCAAACACACATATCCCATAAAAATATTTTTGCAATATAAAACCAATAAAGATTAATACTGCAAAATCATCTTCCAAATAAACTTTAGAATTTAAATAAATAAATCTAAAAACATTGCAAGATGAAAATCGTTGGAAATAGCTATGTGTACTCACAATAATTGATATTCCAAACCCTAGTTATCCTTCTTAAAACACAAGAATAAATTCTCATAAGAAGTTTCCCAGACATCAAGACAAACTCGTAATGCACATACAAGATGATTTGTCCTTAGAGGGTAGAATCAATCTTTTTCGCATGGATTTACACCAATAATAGCTACCAAAGGCGTATATAAATATTTTCTTAACAAATAAGAACAAGCAAAGTCATTAACGACCATGCACCATAGTTCACATAAGATGATTGTGAACATTCAAGAATCCCATAGCAATGCGTCCTACTGCCCATTCTTGAACTTCCTTCTTTATGATTCACCAACAACATTCTTGTAAAAGATACAAATGAGCTTAGAATAGTAGTACTCCAAGAATCCAAGTGCCCAAGTCCAAGAGAAGCGGAACAAGTGCGACAAAACGGAGCAAAATACTCAAAAACAAGAGACGGGACAAATACCAATCTTAACTAATCCAAATTCAAGAATCTCATCTCTATCTTGAATAGAATTCAAAGACGAAGATAATGCAAAAAGAATGAGGTCATTCCGAGTTCGGACGAAAAAGTTACGGCCAAAACAAGTTTACCAAATATCAACGTCTACAGGCCAGTTTGCAAACGACTTTTCGTGACCTGGAGCAGTATGCAAACGGGTTTGTGATAGACGCATTTATGTGTCTAATATGTCTCAATTGTATATATTGTTAGTGCTCGATTTTGTATTTATTTTGTTATTTTATGTCTTTGTAGGTATTTATAGAGAAATAAGCTCTTGCGGCGAAATTGGTTCGAAAAGTAGTGTTTTACACCCATTTTGGGAATGTACTAAAGGGACACCGGAACTGGATAAGGGGGAGGTCATCTTCTCAAATTCAAATTTCATTTTGGCGGGAAATATTTTTCAGCAGCGTGTTTCTCTGGCAGATTTTTCGATTGGATTTTGGATGGGTTAGAGGTAGACTCAATCGCTGAAACTTCATGGAAAGATGTGATATGTCCTAAAGAAGTTATTATGGGTGATTTGATCGATTAAATTTGTCTGAATAATCATGTGGAAGAGTAAACAGTGACCATAAGTTTCACGGATATTACACAAGTTGTGAAGAATTTAAACGTGTACTGCAAGTGCTTGGAAGACTTAATCAACATTCTGGAACGTGAAGAAGATTTATAAGGAAGGTAATCCAGCTGCAGATGCTTAAAAATCAAAATCAGTGATAAAAAAGGAAAGAAATAAACCCGAGTAAAAGAAGATTATTCTCGAGTTATGGCAGAGATATTTTGGTTTCTGTGGCTATATAAAGGTGTTAGGGGGTTAATAGAAAGCGGTGGATAGAATTGGGAGCAGTTTAGAACATTATAGAGCCGGAAAATCAGAGTTGCAGGAATAATATTTTTGCTGCTGGTGAAGAACATACGAAGAACATAAGACACTCAAAGACAGTCGTTGTTCAACAGTGCTAGTGACAGTTATCTTTTATCGTTCCCTGTAACAATTGAGTTTATAACAAATATAAGTGTTACAAACCCGGTTTTAATCATTTTTCTCCCATTTCATCATTTGTGAACCATTTTTGAGCATTAATAAAGATGAATTTTGAGCGTGTTTCCATGATGATGAGCTAATTCTCGCGTAACCAAGGCACGGAGGAAGCTATTTATGCATGAATAATTGGTAACTATTCTATTTTTCTCTAATTTGTATTTTATAATTCACTCAATCACTGCTTTGCAGAATTTTAATTGTTTGCATTATTTTCTTAATTAGTTGTGATTCAATTAGATAGGTTATACTTTGTTTAGATAATCTATGCTTAGGGAATACAATTAATGTTTGAGAATATGCTTGATTATTTGTGAATTAAGATATAAGAGATTTAAAAGATAATTAGAGTTTTGGAATTTTTGCCATCATTCATTCATGTGTAATAGTGGAATCTAGTGTCTTGGTTATTTTTATTCTTGAAATAAAATTTGGAATTAGTTTTCTCTATTTTTTAGTTTAAATAAGTCTAGAATCAATTGCTTTCACAAGTCTCAACGAACCTTTTACTACAACAAAATTGAAAACACATTAGTTTGCGAACTAAAATCCCTGGATTTTGATTTTAAATGATGGTATGCATACCTGGTATGTGTACCATGAAGTCCAAACATCCCGAACTACTATTTTCAACCCTAAACATTTAAGAACCTTAAACACAAATCAAGTTAGGTAGAAATGAACGATAAGCAAGGTACATGGATCATTATAAGTATTCTAAGCAAATGATAAAAACACAAATCTTTCTCAAGTTTATAGACATACCTTTTAGAAGGATCCTGTTGTGAATCCTACGGCTTTACCAAATATTCAATATCATACCTAACACAATATGTGCGCCCAAATTCTCGTGCTTCCCTCACCGTATACTTAACAGGCCATTCCTTGGTGAGGATGCACTTACAACACAATCAAGTTGTGTTGAGGTGAACAATGTCTTGCTCACCACAAGTGACTGAAACAGACTTTTTCGTAACTATGGATTTTTCACCATCTATAGTTTTTGGCTTATTCTGTTTCACTTTTGGATTATCATGAAAGAGATCACTTTTAGAACCTTTCACATCCAAATCTATTTTTACAAAGAACCTTTTAAGTTCCAACATCATGGATACTGCCTTCTCCATAGTCATGGAATTTTCTGGGAGATCATTCCTTTTCACACTCAAAGCATTATTGGCTTTCTTTGGTACCCACTTCTGAGTGCGTTTAGGAACAATATGAACCTTCTTCCCATTAATCTCTTCTAAATTTCTCGCAAGAGAATTGGATTGACTATTCTTTTACGAGTTAGTTTTTTTTCCAATTGGGAGCATCGGATCTTGTCTTCGTCTTTACGAAGTTATCCTTTTCATAACCATTACGATTATGAAAAGGATTAGTATGACGTTTATAGGCAAATATAGGTTTATCACAACACTGATTCCTTTGCCTAAAGGTTGGACAGTTACAACCTGTAACGTTAAGGGGATTAGTCTTAACATATGATCTTTGTTTCACAACTTCTTGTGATGCCCAAACAAGAACATCATGAAGTTTCTCATTCTTTATACGGAAACGACATCTCCTTTCTAGGTGACCTTTATTTCCGTAATAGTGGCAAACATAAGGAATGTTCTTACCTCGATCCGTGTGTGCTGAATTTAGAGGTTGATATACTTTTCTCTTTCGAACCTTAACTGCCGGTGAAGGTATTTCACTTTTTTCCATCAGCGGAAACCTTTTGTTGAGGAGAATCACTAGCCTTGACAAATTTTACCTCTTTGCCATCTACTCCCTTATAGCCCAATCCTCATGTATCACGATGATTTTTACTTTGTCCCAGCATAGTGGTTAATTTGCTTGAACTAGTGTTGAACTTTTTCAAGTCATCTTCCAACATCTTGATTTTATCAAGAGCAGCAGATAAATCAGCCTCAAGGCGTTTTTCTCAAGCGAGATAAGCGCTTTCTCTATCATCAAAACTAATTTGTTGAGAGTTAATCCTTGCTACTGCAAGTTTCTCTTCCAACGAAAAGTACTTTTAATAAATATTATCACACTCAAGTGACTTCATACGTAGGTTTTCCTCAGAATCCTTGAGGATCGATTCGTTTGAACCATTCGAAACATAAACACCTGCGTAACATCTTCTCAATTTCTTGTTTACACGACAGAGATTAATCAGAAAAGGTATGACATGAGAAGTTTTCATCTTCTTCTTTTCCACCGAATCCGATAGCTTAACATACTCTGAGACTTCCTCATCAACATCTCTATCAATATCTGAATCATCTTCATCAGAAAGTTCATCCAACTTTTCTTCTAGGCGTGATTCCTAGTTATCAATAGTTTCTATATCAAGATAATGTTTAGATATTGACCTAGATGTGACAATTCTCTCAGGTGAATCCAAGCTTTGAAAAATATCTGGTAATTTCTGAACTGGTACGTTATTAGAGATAGACTCGTCCATAAAATCAGATTGCTGTTAGATCACTGCTCGGTCGAACTCGCATGCGTTGCTATCTCAAGCATGTTTGTCAATGTTAGTGATCAAAACTATAAGTCTTGATTTCTAGCCTATTTATAGATGTCTCGGACTAGGATATAGTTTGTGTAGTTGAGCTTAGACTTCACGGCGTTTATCACTTGAAGACGAAGAACTACTAAGGAGAGCTTGTGAAACTTCATCGACAAAAAGGTATGTGGAGACTTAAACTCATCTATCACTTGGAAAATCTATTTCTACTATATCTCCTAAATTGAGAAATAAGTCGTTTTACGATATTGTTTTCTATATACACATTTGAGATTTCGAGCTGAGTATATCTCGCTTACATATTTCTCGAAATATGTGTTGGTAAGCTTTCCCTTCGACCAAGTTCATCTTGTATCATGAGAAAATTTACAAGTAACATCTTACATGGTTTGTGTGATACAATCATTTGGTGTAAGACTTGGAATGTTTCGATGATGATTATTTCAATATCTTGAAAATTGCTTTGATGCTAATAGTGTGTGAAAACGGCCATTGTCATTATAGAAGAATATTTCAATGATTGAAATAAAGAGTTTATAATCTTGTAACCTTCTTTGGATATAAGCATATTGTGTGTTCGCACATTTGTGTATAAGTCCAAAATCGGGAACCTAAAGTATGCATACTTGTGTGTATACTAAATGGTTGAAGGAGACTGAATAAGTATGCGTACCCATACGCATACTGGCGGAAGTTCACGACCGAGAATTTCTGCTGTTGTTGGATTTCAAAAACCAACTCGTTCAGTTACGTAAGTGCGCGTACCCGTACGCGTATTGGCGGAAAGTTCACGTCCGTGAATTTCTGCTGAGTTTGAAAAACCAAACTCACAAAACCGGTTACTTAAGTATGCGTACTTAAGTGGTTACTTTCTAAAATCGGTAGTGTACATGAACTTACACATTTATCAATAAGGAATGCAATCTTTGCAAACCGTGGCTATAATGTTCATGTATTGATTCAAACCA
>JAJJMB010007708.1:12291759-12376936 GCA_023531105.1 Papaver atlanticum
GATACCCTGTAGGTTAACGACTTGAAGACTTCATTGGGATTGTGAAGCCAGACCCAACTATTCTCTTTGTAGTTGCGTGTTCTGATCTTGTTGTTTCTATCGTGTTGAGTTCAATTGAAATAATTGACTCGAGATTTTATATCTCCGATAGCCAAGATAGAAAAGTAGTCACAAACACCTTCGTCTCATCGTTTGTGATTCCACAATAACTTTTTTCGCTAGTCGATTAAGTTTATTGTGAGGTGATTGATAATACTAGGTTGTTCTTCGGGAATATAAGTCCGGTTTATCAATTGGTTCCTGTTCACCTTGATTTATCAAAATACGGAACAAAAACTCATGAGTATTTATGTGGAAGACAGATTTATTCAATCATATAGACTTTTCTGTGTGATACAGATTTGTTTATCAAGTCTTCGACTTTGGGTCATAACAACTCTTAGTTGTGAGTGAGATCATCTAAGGGAATCAAGTGCGTAGTATCCTGCTGGGATCAGAGACGTAAGGAGCGCAACTATACCTTTAATCAGTGTAAGATTGGTTAAGGTTCAACTACAGTCTAGTCCGAAGTTAATTTGTTGCAGGCTAGAGTCTGTAGCGGCTTAATACAGTGTTGTGTTTAAACTGGACTAGGTCCCGGGGTTTTTCTGCATTTGCGGTTTCATCGTTAACAAAATTATGGTATCTGTGTTATTTCTTTTCCGCATTATATTTTGTTATATAATTGAAATATCACAGGTTGTGCATTAAGATCAATCAATTAGAATATCCAACCTTTGGTTGTTGATTTACATTGATTGACACTTGAACATTGGTCTTTGGTACCGTTCAAGTAACTCCTCTTATATTCAATCGGGCTCTCAGATTTCTATTTGCTGATTGAATGAAGAGTTAGAGATATTTACACTCTTTGATATACTTTACTCTAGATTGAGTCTGACTGTCTAGTTGATTCTCTAGAAAGTGTATTGGAGTAAGTCCTCTCAGATTTTCAAACGAATTGTTGGGTGTGGTTGTTAGACCCCCGCATTTTCAATTGCTACAAACACAGACTTATGAGGTCTTAAACATGTTTGCCTGCTCTAATACCAATTGAAAAAGCGGGGATCTAACAACCTCACCCAATATTTCGTTTAGGCAATCTATATGGACAAACTCCAATATAATTCCAAGAGAATCAACTAGACAGTCAGACTCAATCAATGGAAATATATCCAAGAGTTGTATCTCTGTTTCACAATATAATCAGAAAATAAAACATTTAGAAATCCGTGAGCCTGATTATTATGTGAAACAACTTGAACTGTACCAAAGACCAATGTTCAAGTGTCAATCAATTTATATCAACAACCAAAGGTTGGATTATCTAACTGATTAAACTATGCACAACCTGTGATATTCCAATTATATAAACAAATATAACGCAGAAAAGAAATAACACAGTACACCAAAAAATTTGTTAACGAGGAAACCGCAAATGCATAAAAACCCCGGGACCTAGTCCGAATTTGAACACCACACTGTATTAAGCCGCTACAGACATTAGCCTACTCCAAGTTAACTTCAGACTGGAATGTAGTTGAGCCCTAGCCAATCTCACACTGATTAAGGTACAGTCACGTTCCTTTCGCCTCTGAATCCCAGCAGGACTCTACGCACTTGATTCCCTTAGCTGATCTCACCTACAACTAAGAGTTGTTACGACCCAAATTCGAAGACTTAATAAACAAATCTGTCTCACACAAAAAAGTCTATTGAATAGATAAATCTGTCTCCCACAGAAATACCTAGAAGTTTTGTTCCGACTTTTGATAAATCAAGGTGTACAAGAACCAATTGATACACCGGACCTATATTCCCGAAGAACATCCTAGTAATATCAATCAGCTCACAATAATCTTAATCGTATGGTAGCAAAACAAGATATTGTGGAATCACAAACGATGAGACGAAGATGTTTGTGACTACTTTTTATCTTGCCTATCGGAGATTAAATCTCGAGCAAATCTTAGAGAAGATAGTACTAAATCACGATAGAAAACAGCAAGATCAGAACACGCAACTACAGAGAAAATAGTTGGGTCTGGCTTCACAATCCCAATGAAGTCTTCAAGTCATTAACCTACAGGGTTTTGGAAAAAACCTAAGTTTAAAGGAGAATCGACTCTAGTCGCAACTAGTATCACATAGGAGGTGTGGGGATTAGGTTTCCCAGTTGCTAGAGTTTTCCCTTATAAAGTTTTCAAATCAGGGTTTGCAATCAATGTTACCTTGGTAACAAAGCATTCAATATTCACCGTTAGATGAAAACCTTATTAGACTCAAGCTAATATCTTTCAACCGTTAGATCGAACTTAGCTTGTTACACACAAATGAAAAGTGACTTCATTTAGATATGAGTAACCGTACCTAAACGTGTACACCTTGTTGGCTCAACAATAGTTAACCGAAGTTAGCCATATGAACACTTTCATATCAACCTTATCTTAACCATAACTAGTTCAAATGACTCAAATGAAACTAGTTCTAGAGTTGTTCAATTTTTTATATTCTCATAGAAGTATACAAGACATAATTGAAGCAAAATCGATTTTGATTCACTCGAATCAATTCATGAACATTATAGCCATGGTTTGCAAAAGATTGCATTCCTTATTATATAAATGTATTAGTTCATGAACAAACCGATTTTAGAATATAACCTACTCAAGTATGCAAACGGGTACGCATACCTAAGTGGCCGGACTAAGTTTGGGTTCGCCAGTATGCGAACGGGTACGCATACCTTCCAAACTCGATTGAATTTACGGACATGAACTTTACGCCAGTACGCATACGGGTATGCATACTAAGTTCCCGGAATTTCATTAAACCAACCAGTACGCATACGGGTATGCATAATATGGTTCTTGGACTTGGAATAACTTGCAACAGTTAGCATATAAGTACGCATACTGTGTTATATCCAATCATGGTTAATAGTTCTAAACTCTCATTTCAATCATTGAAACATTCTTAGAAGACGACAATAGCTGTCTCACACAAACTATTAGCTTCAAAGCAATTTCAAGTGATCGAATGATCAATACGAAACATTCTGAGTCTACATCAAATAACTGTCTCACACAAATCATTTTAGATGTTACCACGCGATTTTCACATGATCATCTTTTGACTTTCGTCAAGAATATAAGATGAACTTGGTTAAAGCGAAAGCTTACTAACACATATTTCGAGTAATATGTAAGCGAGTTAAACTTAGCTTGAAATATCAAATCTGTATAATCGAAGTCTATATAGTTATACGACTTTTGTCTCAAATAGGAGATAGAGTAAATAGACTTTTTAGTGATAGATGAATTCAAGCCTCCACATACCTTTTTTTATGAAGTTCCACAAGATCCCGTTAGTAGTTCTTCGTCTTCAATTGATGAACGCTGTGAAGTCTAATGCTCAACTGCACTTTCTATCCTAATCCGAGACTTAGCTATAAGTAGACTAGAAATCAAGACTTATAGTTTTGGCAACTAAACTTGATAAACAAGCTTGAGATAGCAACGCTTGCGAGTTCGACCGATCAGTGCTCTAACATTTTCAGCTAGCCGAACTGTTCATCATTTTTACAGAACCAGGTGGGTTCGGCTTCTAATTATAAGCCGAACATATTCCTGGTTCGCCGAACCTTGGTGAAAAAATTCAAACTTTTGATGATTTCAACTTACAAAATGAAATTAAACAAAAGATAGAAGTATACCTGTGTATTACTAGCACTGGGTTCATCATCAATGACTTCATCATCTGGATTTAGCTTATCATCTTGAGTTTGAGTTTGAGCTTGAGCTTGAGCTTGAGTTTGAGTTTGTATAAAATCATTCTCATAATCTAAGAAATCAGCCATTTTCGGCTCATTGTTGTAATTGATGTGTATTTTCCTAGGCTTTTTAGATAAAGATTGTCCCTCCTCATCCATTAAATCAACATACAAGTTTTTTTTCTCACTTTCCCGTTCTCCTTCTCCAGAAAAACCTTCTTTTTTTTTCTTTCTTAAGATTTTTTATCTATACGAACTTTTATAACTAAATTATCTTAATCACTAATCAAGATTATTAATAACTAATCATTATCATTAACACTAATACTGAAAGGAAAGATTTGTCATTACCAAAAATATTTGGTTAAGGGGCTATTGATTTTACTATTCTCAACCCTTTTTTTGTCTTTATTATATATATAGCTTAATTTAAATCAACCTCCACCACTACCACCTCTATAAGTTCGGCTAGGAATTTTATGAGAAATATTGTCGAACTAGCCGAAACTGATTGAAACGAAGAACATGAAGAACAGTTCGGCTATTTCGCAAAAAATAATAATTTAGGTCTAGGTTGCCGAACTTAGTTTTAATGGAGCTTTTGCTTTCATAGAAAAGTTCGGTTACGTGGCAGTTTTTTTTTCCTAGATGAACTTTTAGTTCGATTACATCGCAGTTTTTTTTCCTAGCCGAACTTTTAGTTCGGTTACGTCGCAATATTTTTTTCCTAACCGAACTTTTCGATGAAAGCAAAAACTCCATTAAAACTGAGTACGACTACCTATGTCTTCAGAACCATTAACCGAACTACACTAGCAAAAGAGTTGATACCTGTTCTTCAGGTTTCGTAGCCGAAATCAGTTTATAAAATTTTCATTTTTTCGAAAATTTGGCCAATTCAAGCAAGATTAACTAAATTTGAAGTATACCTAAGCATCCAAAACCCTCATTTCGAAATCAACCATCTTAAAAAAAGAAAGAATAAAAAAACCAAAACCCTCTTCTTTTCAAAAATTATTTTTCTAAAAACACCCAAATAATTAATCCAACCTCACTAATTACTAATTAATTTAATTTAATTATTTAACTAATCATTACACTAACTAATCATTATACTAACTAATTTAACTAAGAAGGGTAAGTTTGGTATTAACATACAGAGGTAGGATCCATGGACACTCTTAAATAGACAAGGTCAGACAAGATTTGAGCCATTTTCTCCTCAAAACCCAAACGACAACGAATTTAAGTGCAATATTTTGATGATATGTTCCTCTTATAAAACTTTACATTTCTACAAAAAAAAAATGAATGCAATTCGAGATAGCAAACCTCACCATCTACCGGTCAATGGATTCTCCCTCTAACATAAATACTTAGATAAGTGGTGAATTAGGATTACTTCTTAATAACCACCCAAAATTGAAATCATGGTCCCATGAAAAATGGGTGGTGCCCATAAAAACGGTTCCTTTAAAATTAGGGAGTTGGGTCGCTTAGCTATTCTTTTTTCTTTTTTCTTTTTTTGAAGCATGCAAATATTAAAAACCAACTAAACTGTTATTACACGAGGGAATGTGATTCCCCTAGAATCTCCTAATAGAATATGATTAAGAAAAGCCGGGTTAGTCTGGTCCCATATTGAGGTTGAGTAGTTTCCAGCTTGGCTATCGTCCGCCGCATAGTTCGTTAGACCATCTGCTGCTTAGTTTCCTTCTCTGTAATTATGCTGAATAGCACAACATGGAATTTGGAGCATCCGGTGCTTAATTTTTGCAACCATTTCTGAAATATACCAAGGGGCTTCTGTTGGAGTTTTAATGAAGTGTATGAAACTTTCAGAATCTGCCTCAAATAACACTTTAGACCATCCTCTTTCCGTGGCAGTTATGGTTGCTAATACTGTTTCCCATGTTTCTGATGTGAGCGCTGAGGTTAATCCTAGAGGCTGAGCAAGAGTCATTATCATTTGCGCATTCGAGTCCTTGCAAATGAAACCTGCTCCTGTCATACATGGGAGGCCTCTAGCAGCTCCATCAGTGTTGACTTTAATCCAATCTGGTGCTTGGTTGCACCAACCTACTTGAATGGTTATGGTTGTTTTGGTTATGTTTGTGGCAGTTCGAGGCGGCGGTTCTCCCGGGAGAACTGGAGGGGATATCGTTAGAGCCCATTCAAATTCATGTTGTTGTGCCAAATATCTTTCCATAATGTCTGCGAGAGTGGATGGTGCTTGATTGAACACGAGTTCATTTCTTGTCGTCTAAAGTAACCAGAATAGAAAACAACATGCTGTGATAGAAGATTTATTGCCCCGAGTTTGGAGAATTTGTGAAATTGTTGTTTGGGGGGTTACAGTAATTGATTGGTTTTTTCCTTGGTGTTGGGTTGTTGATATGCGGTTTGAAAGGCTGGTCCAAGTGGATATTTCTACCGGGCATTGAATAAGCATGTGTTCAGATGTTTATGGTGCGGAATTGCATCGGGGGCAAAGGTTGGTATTAGAAAGGTTGATGTGATGTAGCTTAGATAAGGTTGGTAAACCTTCATTTATAGCTTTCCACAAGAAAAGCTGAATTTTCGGAGGACATGGTAAGGTCCATAAAAAGTTGGTTGCTGGGAGGAGGTTTGGGTGTGAGAGGTTATCTTGTTGGATTAGACTACTATACCCGGATACAGTTGTGTATTTTCCTGATTTAGTGTGGGGCCATATTATTTTATCCGCGGTGCTGACATTAGGAAGGTGGATGTTTATAATGTGTTAGATGGCATTAGGTGGGAGGTTGTTTAGCTGATCATGGCTCCATTATGAGAAAAGGGGTCAATTAACTCAGCTACAGATTGTATAGGGGAGCACTGGGTGGGATCGAGATTTTGAAAGTGTGGTATCTAATTAGCTTGAATAGGGGTATCTAAACCATTTCCTATTTGGTGAAATAAATGTTGTTTTACCGACGGTACGAGAGATGCCATTTGTTTCCATTGCAGGCTGGCATTTGAAGGAATTGTGATCTCACCTTGGAATATTGGTTGAACTTTTAGGTACTTCTCGTTAAAAAGGCCGGTGCAGATGGAATGCGGCTGCGCATGAATGTTCCATATCCGTTTCATGAAAAGAGCTTTGTTATGGTGGCTACTCTTTCTGATTCCGAGTCCTCCCTCTGCTATCGGCTTGTGTAATTTGTTCCATCCTATTGGGTGAAACTTTCTCACAGAAGAATCATGTCCCCAAAAAAAATTCCTTACAATCCGATCAATTTTTTTGTGTACCTGGGTGGGGAAAAGCTGGGTTTGCATAAGGTGATTGGATGTTGGTGTTAGAGAGGTTTTAATAAGTACTAGCCTCCCTACCTGGTTAAGGCATTTTGTCATCCATCCCTGAGCTTTACGAGCCAGTCATTGGAGTATAGGTTCGAAGATGTGTCGAGAGTTTCTTCCGTGCTTGAATTGAACTCTTAAATATATAGGTGGAATTGAAGTGGTTGGCATGTCGTAAAGTTGTTTCAGAGAGTCTATGTTATTCTGTTGTAGCCGCGGATGATGGATGATTGTTGATTTTGTTGTGTTGATTATTTGTCCTGCTGAAGCGTTGTAGATTGAAGTATCCTCTGTAGGTGATTGCTGCTTTCCTGGGTGGCTTTGTAAGTTATTAGTAGATCGTCTGCATACATTAGATGTAAAATGGGTGGTGCCTTTTTTGATATTCGGAGACCTCCGACCATATTTTTTTCTTCAAGAATAGCAAGATTTGTTGATAGAATTTCTGCACAAATAATGAAGACGTAGGATGATATGGGATCACCCTGTATGATACCCCTAGTAGGTGTGATGAATCCATGAGGTGTACCATTGATGTTGACCGAGTAAGTGACTGACTTGATACATAGCATGATATACTCCACAAATATTTATGGAAATCCCAGTTGTGTTAAAGCTTTTTTGTTGAATCTCCAATCAATGCTGTCATAAGCTTTCTGGATATCTAGCTTTAGAGCTATCTTGGGGTCCTTAGTGATTGGAGACGTTTTGATGTGGTGGAAAAGCTATCTGGCAATTGCTATGTTATCATGTATTGATCTTTGAGGTACGAATGCACTTTGGTACGGGCTTATTCAGAATGGAAGAAGGGGGCGTAATCGGTTGACAAGGATTTTTGATATGATTTTGTAACTGACATTGCAAAGGCTGATAGGTCTGAAGTGGGTTGGTTTTGTTGGATTGTCGACTTTTGGAATGAGTGTTATGTTTGTGTGATTCATGAGAAGGTGTATGTTTAAGGAATTGAAAAAACTATGTACCATAGCTATAAGTTGTAGGTGAGTGGTATCCCAGAAAACTTAAAAAAACTTACTGGTGTATCCGTCCGGTCCCGGAGCACTTTCTGAATTAATGGAGAACAGAGCTTGGTTGATTTCTTTCACTGTAACTTCCGTAGTGAGGCTATCACATTGTGCTGATGTCAATCTTGGAGTGATTTCCTCAAAGAGTGTTTCATTTATCGTTGTATTTGGGGCAGTGTATTGGGTAGTGAAATGATTCAGGATGATCTTAATGACCTGGTCTTTATCACTGACCCAGTTGTTTTGATGATCATGTAATTGCTTTATGTTGTTACTACTTCGGTGGATGGTTGCCTTTGCGTGGAAGAAAGTCGTATTATTGTCGTCCGATTGGAGCCATTGAATTCTGGATCTTTGCTGCCAATATGTTGCATGGCATTGGAGTAATGTGAGGTGTTGATTGCGCAGCTCTTTGTCGCGCTGTATCCAAAAATTTAGTTCCTCTCCGGTGTGAATAGCGTACTGATGTTGAGCCCTTTGAATTTCTGCCGTTGATTTTTTAATTAATGTTGGAAGGTGACCGAAAGTGTTCTTGTTCCATTCCATCAGAGTTTGTCCTGTTGTGATTAATCTTAGTTGAAGGTCTAGAACAGAGTCTGAATCATTTTGTTGCGTCCATGCTGATTCAATAATCTGCTTGAGTTGTGGATGTGTTAGCCACAGATGTTCAAACTTGTAATTTTTTTGTCCTTGCCAATCGATTGCTTTGGTATGCAGCAGGATGGGAGCGTGATCCGAAGCAATCCTCGGGAGGTGAGTAACTCCTGCATGAGGATTTGTTGTTCGCCAATGTTGGGTTGCAATTGCCCTATCAAACTGTTCCATGATATTGTCTTGACCCTGTTGGTTGTTTGTCCAGGTGAATGGGTCCCCTCGAAATCCTAAATCGATGAAACCCATTTGATCAATCATCGTTAGAAATGGCTGGGTTTGACTATATGTGATCTGTCTTCCTCCCTTTTTTTTCCGATTGATCCATTATGTCATTAAAATCTCCTATCAAAAGTCATTCCGTTAAAATGTTGATATTAGAGAAGATTGTTGGGAAATCTTGCCAAAAATCCCGTTCTTGCATCCGGGTGTGGAGGACCGTATATACCTGTGCAGAGCCATGGTTGTATGGGGGGTGGAGGTGTGACAAGGACGTGGATGTAACTTTGGGACTGAAGTAACACTTGAATATTTAGGTTGTTCCACATGAGACAGAGTCCTCCACGTCGACCCACCTTTGGAACAGAGGTTAGCTATTCGAACAGGAACTCTAGACAAAAGTAACGAAAGTGTGTTTTTCCTCTCTGTCTGGTGGTGACTCATCTCTCCGACTCTCTCTCTATCCTCTTAACTGCCGCGTCATCCTCCAACCATGGCAGCCACATACCCAGACAACCCAAAATGGAATCTATTTCTGCCCCTCTCCATTAATTAACTTCTTCTGATCATCAAATAGAAATATCTAAATCAAAAATAAAAATAAAAATAAAAAAGTCAAACAAAATACAGAAAAACAAGAATCCAACATAACACAAACACATTGAAAAGAAAACTATAGAGGAAAACCAGGAGAGAACCGAATCATCAATTATTTATTAGGATTATCCGATTTCTACCTCTGTATCTTCAATGGATTCCGATCTCTGGACATCTAGACTTGCAGCTGCTAAAAGACAATATGCTTTGCAACACTCTCAATTAGGAGGATTAGGTTATTATTATTTATTTCCTCCTTTTAAATTGTTAAAATGACATCTTTTTGATTGTGTAATGGTTTTTGGATTTTTTGTTTTGTTTTTTTTGTTTTGGTTATAGATCGGTTGAACATTGATGATTTATTGGTGGAAGAAGAAAGCCGTCCTGATTTTCCATGTCCATATTGCTTTGAAGATTATGATATTGCCTCTTTATGTTCTCACCTTGAAGATGAACATCCATTTGAATCCAAAGTCACTGTAAGCTATTTTTATCAATTCATTTGAAATTCAAATGGTGGTGATCTATAGTTTATGACTCATTTGCATATCCAATAACCTTATATGAAAATCTAATTCTTTATATGATATTTCTTTTTGTGGTCATAAAGATTTGATTTTTGGTGTTTGTAAACATTAGATAGATTTCAATTCCATCCATTTGCAAAGAAAAACAAAAAATGTTAACATGTCACTCCTGTTGTGCATTGGTAGAAATGTTGTTGCTTTTGGTGTAAATTCCCAAGGCTTTTTTTTTTCCTGTTATGAATTATGCCGGTTACATTATGTCTCATATTCTCATCATATACTTTCTGCATCCCTAATTTGATTACACATTTGGTTGGTTTGATTGGGATTGGGTGATGAATGGGAAATGCATACATTGAAGATGTACTTTAGCAACTTAATTTGTTTATCAAGAAAGAACAATGTCATGAGCCAATGTCCTATCGTTTTGATTTTGGCACTTGTGTAATTTGGTTTAAGTTGAAGTAATGACTAAATTTCATGCGCCTGTGCATTGATGTGGTCCTTCAAAATAAGGCCAAATGTCATTTTGGTTGGTATTGACTCTCATTATGATTGTTATTTTGGGAAGTGAGATGTCTTTTAAATAAATGTGTATCTTGACAACTTGGAAATTACCTTTGCGATATCTATTGTGGAGATTACACTTTGCTGTGTCTGTATGTGTGAAATAACAAAACTGACACCTTCAATAAGACACACACCTTGTAGTTGTTAGCTTCTCACAGTTTTTTCAATGTTTCATTGCAGGTTTGTCCTATTTGCTCTGTTAAGGTTACAAAGGACATGCTTAATCATATAATGCTGCAACATGGACACCTATTAAAGATATCCTTTTTTATTTTGACTGAAGAAAATGGGATATAGTACTGACACCTGATAGTAGGGATAAATTTGTAGTTAATGGTGCTAGCAAAAGTTTATGCACATGCCTATATATTTGCATGCAGTTCCTTGATCATATCTTCTTAACTGGAACTGGTTTCTTTCTCTCTGTTTTCCTTGACTGAAGCTTACTTGCAGCGACGCCGTAGGTTACGTAGAGTTGGTATCCCCAACAGCCAGACGCTGTCTCTTTTGGGCCGGGATCTTCGGGAGGCTCATCTGCAGGTGCTTCTAGGAGGTGGCGGATATAGTAGGTCAAGCAGTTCTGATGCATCATCTAATGCTGTTACAGATTCCTTCCTTTCATCACTTGTTATGAACTTCAGTGCTTCTGACGCTGAGGAGATTTCAAAATCCTTGGTCTCCAATATGGAGGATGCCTCCGCTAAGAACGTGGCACCAATATCAAGTTGGAAGCCAAGGTACTTTCCAAGGTCTCGTTTCTTGTGTCATATTGAGGATATGAACACGTCCTTTGTTTTAGTTGGATATTCTACAGAGCAAGTATTTAGCCTTGCATACATTTTGTCCAGTAAAAAGAGAGAGGTGTGCTCCATAAGAAGATGATTGCACCAGAAATGTATCATTCTCCTTTACAGTATTGTATATTTGATGAAGTCATACCAAACCAAAAGTACAAAAAACTAGGATCTCTTAAACTACACACTTAATCATAGAAACACACTAGTTTTGTTTTCTTTCTAGTATTTTAGTATCTAACTTCTAGGTCATCTTCACGTGCAGTTTAGATTCATCTTTGAGTTATGAAGAGCGACAACAGAAGATGAGACAGGTGACTGCAAGAGCTGGTTTTGTACAAGATTTGATTCTCTCAACTCTGTTTAGTGATGACTAGGTGAAACGGGAGGGCAACCCCCACAAACTTTTGATTATCAATAAGGCGGATTTTTGGGTCTATTAGTTTTGCTGCTAGATATACAGTACATACTTGTAAGCCAACCCAATATGTGCCTTTTTTCGATAATCCTGCTGAGAGCAGAAAAGTTTGAATCATTGTGACATATGCGATCCATTTTCTGCAGTCTCCTTGATCAGAGATGTATTTACCAGAAGTTGGTCCACTGGAATCTTAAAATTGACTGTCTCAATGTTTCATTCCATAAATGTGTACCTATTCTATGCTCAACAAACTGTATGTTCTTTTGCCGTCTTTCTATTATGAATTAATAAAGTTGGGTTTATCGAATCTGAAATAAAAGATGAAAGGAAAATTCATGTCATTCCCTTGTTTTGACTTGTCTATTGAAAGCAAAAAGTGGGATAATTTGCATCATAAGTTGCACCTAAAGCATGTGATCTATACAAATTCAAGAGTGAAAAAAAAAAAAAAAAAATTGCCATATCTCACTGCTGTTTCTTTTGTCAAACCGTTTGAAAGGACCTTCATGAGGAAGTTCCTTTCATATTCCTATCCTCCTAGCACATTCTGATTAACCTCTTTAGGCCTATTGCGGTCTCACTTTGGAGGCTGCCATAATATTAGTATCACAATACATACCAAAGTTTCATTTTTCATCCAAATTCCTTGATTCAATATGAGGATGTAAGTCATAGGAGGAGCAGAAGCTGCTAATAATATGTCTCTCATGTTGTTCTTCTAGATGGGACATAACAGTTAAATTATTATTAGGTCCCATCCCCAAAGGTGGAGTGACCAAATGTTGACCAAGGATTAAATTGGGATGAACAAGCTATTTCACATAATACATTTGTATTAGGTTTGAAAACATGAAACTGAAATAAAGCATCAGTCAACCCCAGATAAAAGGAAACAGTATCCTGGATTACTAGAAGTAAAGCAGATATCAGTATTATTTTTGTTCCAGAATACAAGCTTAGTATTAACTAGGTCCATGCTGATTGCAGGACAGATTTTATACTTCTTAGTGTTTAGTACAGGATTTAAACCAGTCTGTGCAACTGCGAAATTGTTGCTTATATCTTTGTACCTTCCTTTTCTATGACCATCAAAGCTTTACCCTGCTTTTCTTCCTCTTCCTTTTCCTCTTCTTCGACTTGCATCATTTCCTCTTGCTGTCCGTTTTCTTCTTCTTCGTTTATCTTTGATTCTGAGTGTTGTCGACGGTATCGGAGTATTACCATGCCAAGAAATGCTGCAGCCAAAATTTACAATTTCAGACCCTCCCAACCCAACTGACATACCCAAAATAGACTATTCTATGTCTCCCCATCATGATACTGAGATGGGAATGAAAACTCTGCAAAGGACATACCTGAAAAAACCCTTGTTTTGATGCTAGACAAGTTCCAGAACGCTACAGCTGCTGAGACTGCAACTATCTTCTTGTGAGAACAAGCTTTCCATGCTGCCGAAATCCATCCACCCAAGTACTCAGCTGGTTAACCAAAATGTATCATGTTAGGAAATCAAGACCCGAAAATTTTCAACAAAAGCAACTGAACAGATATGTAACCCACATACAAACACACACACGCAGCACGCCCATAAACAACGAAGGATACAAGGAAGTCTTGTGTACCTTTTCCTTCTATCTGCATAGAGTAGGAAGCATATAGTTTGGGTGCAGTGAAGCTGATAAAAAACCCTGCAAGATCTTCAAAATCAGTCCAACTCCTTAAAGTGATGAACGGAATCCGTTTGTAATACTAATTCTTTTCTGGTGAATCTTACCAATTGCACAAAGCCTCCAAAGGGTTATCAGATGACCATATTCTGCTCCAAATAGGAGAATAGGTGCAACCTGAAACCAAAAGATAGTTATAATTTTTATTAAGTGCCTGTTTAAGCAATCACAAATACAGGAAAGAACCAAGGAATTAGAGAGTTATATCCATATTTACTTTGAGAGTCATCGATGGCTCGCCCGAGAAAAGTTCTCTTGTCTTAACAATGACAAAATTTGCAACTGGAAGTACTTTTCTAGCAATCCTTACTATGTCATCTTCTTTCAATTCAAGATTAAGTCTTTGTTCATTGCTATCCCTATAAAACACAATGCAAGTATACTAAGAAAGACAATAACAAAAATGACATAGCCAGATAAAATGAGTTTTAGGGTGTAAGTTATATACCTTGGGGAGCATGAGTTACACAAGAATGAGAAGGCTAAAAACAGCAGACCCAAATGAGAAATCCCAGAGAAAACACTGTCAAAAATATGAAATCTTGTTAAGATTTTTGAGCAAACATGCTAGTTACCGGGCGTTGATCGCCCTATTCACTACGCAAGAAACAATAAAAAACTTGGAAGAGAACAGAAAACACTCACCTATATCTTAATCCTTGTGAAGTACAAGAAGATAAGAAACAAAGAGATCCAAATCCAAACCATAGACTTGATTTTGCCACATCTCTCCACATAACCAAATCATTTATCAATTGCTTGATATTATCTAAGCTACTCTGATCATCACACACAGTTCCTGCACACAAACAATCAAAATTCAAAATCAAGAAATCATTAAAGAACAGAATCTAGGGTTTTGTTTTGCTTACTTGGGGATGATGATGATAAATTGTTGGAAGGTAGTACTACGGCACTAGCTTTTTCTTTACGAGGTCTGGTACTATTAGGTTTTCTTTTTCTTGGTTTAACAATCTCATCTACTACCAAAACACCCACTTCTTTATCATCTCGATTCTCTTGATCCAATCGTCTTCTTGATCGTCTAACCCTAGGAGATGCACAATTTTGTTGATTAGCCATAGGAGAAGCTTTATTTTTGCATCGTTTTCTAGGTCCAATCAAATCAATAGGTTCTTCTACTGTTTCCATTCTTTCAATAAGTCTAGCTTTGGATTTTCTATGCGGAGATGGAGAAAGAAGGATGATCTCCTGAAGTGATTCGGAAGAAGGGGTTTTTATTGAGTATGGAGGTTTTAATGGAGTTTTTGTTTTTTTCTTTGGCGAAGGGGCGGCGATGTTGAGTATACCGAGAGATAAGTGTGGATGGTCTTCACCGTTAGTGATTAACTGAGTTTCTTCAGGTTTGGGTGATGTTGGTGTTGTAGGAGGGAGAGAAGAAGATGGATCCATGGTTGAGTTTATTGATTGATTCAAGAGTGAACGGAGTCTAGGCTTTGGAGATTTATTAGAGGTGGGAAATGTGAACGCAACTTCAAACCTTTTTTGAGTTTTGATTTTGATTTATTATTTTTTCAATTTGAGATTTTAGGTATATTTGTAGATTGTGGGACCGGATTCTCTCAACGGTACAATAATCAGAATTTGTAAGGAATTTGTTTTAAGGGTGAGGACATAAATGTTCTTTTTAACATGCCCTAGTACTAAAATGGGACCATTTTAGAAAAATAACTTGGATTTAGACGAGAAAGAGCATATGGTCATGTAAGAAAGACGGATGGAAAGGGGTTTAGATAAGGTGATAGAGATGAATTTACCCTCAGAGATTGAGAAAGATTGAAAATAACATTGTACAGATTGAGAATAACATTGTACAGAAGTTAGGGGATGTGCAATTGTCTCATTCTGAGCATATCGAGAAGGTAATAGAGGAGGCAGAATTGATGATGTTGCACTGTTGCTCTTATGGAGGAGTTTGTGAGGGGGATAATTTTGAGGAATGTCGTACTGAAACGAGTAATGAAATACAGAGAAGGATTCAGAAAGGTAAATGCTGAGAAAAATGTGGTTGAGGCTGTGGCATTAGATGTATGGGGGAAGGAGCTTGCTTTACTTGAAATTCTCCCATTGAAGATTGCTAGTAAAGAAGATACTTTGATGGATGGTGGTAATGGATCTAAAATCATAAATTTAAATGTTCGTGGGCTTATTAATGCGTTTGATGAAATTATAGTCTCCCAAAAAATGTGATGTTTGTCTGACTCAATGACTAAAACTAAAATTATGAAGATGAATCAATTGTTTTTGAAGCAAATTTGGTATGATCTTAATTTTGATTAGGAGTACTCACCTTCTATAGGTAGTAATGGTAATAGTGGTGGTTTGCATACAATATGGAACATGAATAACTAGCGAAAGATGATTTGAGGAAGGGAATGAATGTTACTTTTGTTTTCACTTCTAAAGATATTGGTTGTAAATGGGCAGTTTGCAACTTATATTCTCCATGTGACTACAATGATAGAGATTTATTCTGGAAAGACTTGGAGGAAGTTAAGATTTGGTGGGAAGGGCCTTTGTGCTTTGTTGGGGATGTAAATGCAGTGAGATCTGATGAAGAAATAAATATGGGTGAAGGTGATGGGAGAATAATGTTTTTCTTAACAATTTCATCTATAATGAAGAGTTGGTGGATTTACCTTTGCTGGGAGGAGCTTTCACACGGTCTGATATGCAACACAATCCATATTTATGTAGGTTAGATAAGGGTGAAGGTGATGGGAGAATAATGTTTTTCATAACAATTTCATCTATAATCAAGAGTTGGTGGATTTACCTTTACTGGGAGGAGCTTTCACATGGTATGATATGCAATACAATCCACATTTATGTAGGTTAAATAGATATTTACTAAGTGTTGATTCAGATATCTTATATCTTGATAATTTTCAAATGACTCTTACTAGAGTTATATCTGATCATAAGCCTAATTGAAAAGACGAGAGTACCCAAATACACCACAATCTTTTAATTATCCACCTATAAGTCCTTTACCAAATGTGATCGTCTATGGACTTAGTCGAGACAATACAACAATTCGGTTCACACTTCGTGTGATCGTCTGTGGATACGAGATCGAGACAATATAAAAACAAGATCACTTGTGTGATTGACTATGGATACAAGACCGAGACATACAACAACAAAGTGTGTACTTGATAATAGGTTCGGAAATAACCGAAACTATATAGGATCAATATCAAGTATTACAGAGTTAACGTACAAGTGCAATTTACTTTAATTATAATAAAACAATTATAATGCGGAAAAGTAAAGTAAATGGCACAACAAGATTTTGTTAACGAGGAAACTGCAAATGCAGAAAAACCCCGGGACCTAGTCCAGTTTTGAAATACTCTCAGAATTAAGTTGTACAAAATCTAATACCAACTTCGTATAGTTGAGACCAAGCAGACTACCCCTAGCTACTTAGTTCTCTAAGTTTCCCTGTGCCTTCGAATTTTAGAGTCACGCACGTGAATAACAAGTCCTTTGGATCGTATTCCAAACATCAAAGGAAGAATCTATTTGGTAACCACTTTAATCAATCTTGCTAAAGATATTTGATGAATCGTTGACAAAGGCTCTTATGTTTAATCTAATAAACTCCTTTGTCTGGTTAGGTCAATCTAAATATTGATTACCGAAATAATCAAGTTCTAGATTCGCACTCAATTGATATAGATTTCAAAGAGAAACTATAGAGAGTTGCCGATCTCACACAACTAATCAATCAAGTCTATCAAAGATAAACCGATTCTAGTTGGATCCCATCCAATCAAGGTTTGTGCACTAAATCCACAAGATATGAAAACTAATAAGAATTCTTCTTCGTCTTCAAATCTTTTATTGCATTCAAATACCTGCACAACAACACTTGAATCCTCTTGTCATCAATCACACACAGAATGGAGTCTGTTAACAATGGATTATCACAAGATGTCTTTAGATCCGAAGATGGTTCTAAAGATCTCGTCGATACTTTGATCTAGTATGAGTGAATCTTATATCAGAAGAGAAGATTCTCAAGAATAAACAAACTAGGTGCAATCAAAGTTCAACAGCCGTTAGTCAATTAAATCAGTAACTGAAAACTAATAACACTACAATTATCTAGTTTACCACCAACGGTACTCGTAAAGCTTCTTGATCCCACGGAAGTCTTTAAACGAGCGGTCGTAAGAGATTTCACCTAATTATGATACTTTCCTCTCCGAATAGACGGATCCACCAGAAACAACAAGAAATGAAGTTTGCCTGTCTCTTAGGATAATTTGTAAGAAATACAAACTCAAGTATTTATAGACCAAGGTTATGAGGACAACAAGGAAATTCCAAAAACGAAAATATTCTCAAGATATGCATTAAATTACCTAAATTCGGTTTTCCTAATCCTAATAAATGTTAACCAATATTTCCGAAAACTCTCATGGAAAAACTTCTATTATTAGTCTAACACATTAACTAATTTTATTTTCCATAGGATATGTTTTAAATGCTAGTAATTGAAACATATATGATGAAAATCATAATTAAATGCTTTTCCCTTTTTCGGATCAGGGATCACCTTGAGTATCAATGAATATCTTTAAACAATAAATGATAAGAGTTATGCACATATTCAAATATGTCGACATCTAGAAGTTTCTTAGCAAACCCTAATTCCAAGCTTCACACAAAACTTTCAGAGATATGTGAATATTGGAAACTCGGTTTTGCTTATTGGGATCGGTTGTACCAACCTCACAATGTAAGTTGTGATCGGTTATACCATGTTCCTAAACCAGGTTGTGATCGGTTACACCTTGCTTCCCAGAAGTAGCTTGTGATCGGTTACACCTTACTTCACGAGTTAGCTTGTGATCGGTTAAAACTAGATTTACAATGAAGCTCATGAACGATTGCAACAAACTATATTATATAGGCTATGACCGGTTATACCATAAATATCAACTAGTTAAGATAGGTTCTACCAAAGTCATCTTCCATTGGTCATCCAAAAGATATTCAAAGAATAACATAACCAATCATGATTTCTTTTCGATTATGAAACAAGTTCATTAATGTACTTCCTTTAAACAAATATTATAAACATTGTTTCCTATGGTGAAATCATTCCTATATAATGTACACATAATCAAATAACTATATACAATAGATTATGTCGATGTCGTACTTACGAAGTTCCAAAAGATAAGCGTTCATACTTCATAATATGTTTTTCCTTGACACTTTGATCATACTATTATGACCAAGTCACATCACCAGAGTATTATATACAATATATACAGCTTCACATGTTATGTTTTTAATATAGCACGACTTGAAAGATACGTTAGGAATGGAAACAAGATCAAGTCAATATTACTAACCTCAAGTGGAAGGATGATGTCGTCGTTGTAGTCGTTACTTCTTCACATTCTTCAGGTCTTCAGAGTAATACTTGTATGTCTCAACATTCCTAGACTTTCTAGTCTAACTTAAACGAAGTTGACTCTAGTATTTAATCAAGAAACTCTAGATGAGTTTTGATACTAAAATATAACAACCAAACTTGACATACCAACGCTTGGTGAGTTCAACCGAGCTATGCTCTAACACTATTATATTAGTGACTAAGCCAAAGATTTTCTACAAGCCTTATTTATATTTGAGCATAGTTGGCTTATGCACAAGGATTTTTTTCAAGAAGTTATACGGATTATCAAGGTTTTGCAAGCTTTGTGTTGTCTAAGAAGTTTCATTATCTTAAATATTTCTTGAAAAACTGAAGCAGAGTAGAGTTTGGGGATCTGAAAAAGGAAAAAGTGGAACTCACTGAGAAGATTGGTCTTTTGGATCAAATGGAGAAAAGAATCCATTGAATCAGATTCAGATTGAGGACATAACAAATTGTCTTATTAAGTTGAAGAATATCAAGGCTACGAAGGCTAGAAAGTGGTTCGTAATAGAAAAACAAAATGTATTTAGGTTTGGGACTCTAATACTTTTAATTATCACATAATAGCAAATGCAAGAAAGTAGAGAAATATTATGTCTAAATGGGAGGTTGAAGGAATGAGTGTTTTGATCAAAGGAGTATTAAGGTGGAGATGAGGAATTATTATGCTAATCTTTTTACTAAATAGAATGATGTTGCTTTTACTCTAGATAATATGTATTTGTATAAAATTGATGAAACAGAGAAGTTGAATATGGAGAAGGAATTTTTTGAGAAGTGTTTGCCGTGATTAAGGAATTTGGTGCTGATAAATCTCCAGGACCTGATGGATTCTCCAAAGAATTTTACAAGAAATGTTGGTACATTATCAGAGAAGATTTTATAGAGCCGATGGAGGAATTTTTTAGGTATGGTACTTGGGAATGGAGGCTTAATTGTTCTTTTATATCTTTAATACCTAAAAATAATAATACTCTTTCTCACCTAAGGGTTTTAGACCATTGAGTTTATTAGGTAGTGCATATAAAATCCTTTCTAATTTTTTGGCAAACAGACTTAAGGTGGTAATGCCTAAATTGGTGTCTAATTCTCAGGGTATATTTATTAAAAACAAACAAATCTTGGATGGGGTTTTGATTTCTAGTGAATGTATAAATATCAGGTTGAAGGCTAAAATCCCAGGTGTGTTATGTAAAGTTGACATAAAAAACATTTGATAATGTGAAGTGGAATACTTTGATGAGGAGTATGTGGATTTCATGGATACACTGGTGAATTTCTTCTGTTAATATTTCAGTTCTGGTGAATGATAGTTCTATAGACAAATTCAAAACTTCAAAAGGACTAAAGACATGGAGATTTTTTGTATCTTTTTATTTTCTTATTGCTGGTGGTAGAGGTGTTGTCTACATTGGTTAATGATGATATTACTAGAAGGAAGATTCATGGTTTTCAGGTAGTGGAAGAAGAGATAATGGTTTCTCATTTGCAATTTTCAAATGATACTTTTTTTTTTATGAATGCAAATGCTGAGGAGATTAGGAGGTTGCTTCTAATTCTTAATTCTTTTGAACTGCTTACTGGTATGAAGTTAAATTTGGGAAAAAGTTCCATGGTAAGTGGGGATTACCATTGGATGCTACTATAAGGAGTATTTATATTCTGGATGAGATGGTGCTGAAAATGGAAGTTAAACTTGTAACATGAAAAAAGAATTTTTTATCAAAAGCAGAAAGATTGACTCTCATTAAAGGTTATTTGTCAAATCTCCCCATTTATTTTTTGTCACTTATTAACATGGCTGCTAATGTGGAACTGAAACTCACTATGAAAAGACGAGGGTACCCAAATACACCACAATCTTTTTGTTTCAACCTATAAGTCCTCTTACCAAGTGTGGTCGTCTATGGAAAAAGTCGAGATAATACAACAACTTCGGTATTCACACTTTGTGTGATTGTCTATGGATACGAGATCGAGACAATACGACAAACAAAGTGTGATACTTGATAATAGGTTCGTACTTAACCAAACTCTATAGGATCACTATCAAGTAAATCGGAGTTAATGTAAAGTGCAATTTACTTTAATTATAATAAAACAATTATAATGCGGAAAGATAAAATAAATGGCACAACAAGATTTGTTAACGAGAAAACTGCAAATGCAGAAAAACCTCGGGACCTAGTCCAGAATTGAATACTCTCATAATTAAGCCACTTTACAAAATCTACACCAACTTCGTATAGTTGAGACCAAGAAACTACCCCTAGTTCACTTAGTTTCCTCAGTATCCATGCGCTTCCGACTTCAAGAGTCACGCACTGGTACAATTCCTTTTGATCGTATTCCAAACAGTAAAGGAACAACAAATCTGTTTGGTAACAACTCTATTGATTCTTTAAGATAAAGATATCTTAAGTCATACACAAAGGCTCTTCCGTTTAATCTAATAAACTCATTTGCCTGGTTAGATCAATTTAACTTTAACTATCGAAATAGTCAAGTCTAGATTCCCAATCAATAAGTATAGATCTCAAAGAGAAACTATAAAGCGATGTCGATCTCACGCAACTAATCAATCGAATAAATCAGATTCTAGTTGGATCCCAGCCGATCAAGGTTTGTGCACACAATAAGATACGAAAATCAATAAGAAATCTTCTTCGTCTTCAAATATTCTTTAATCTTCAAATAACTTGCACAACACCACTTGAATCTCTTGTGATCAATCACGCACAAAACGGAGTCTGTTAACAATGGATTATCACAAGATGTTTTTAGATCTAACAACAGTTCTAAAGATCCCGTCGATACTTCGATCTAGTTTGAGTGAATCTTATATCAGAAGAGAAGATTCTCAATAATAAACAAAATAGGTGCAATCAAAGTTTCAACAACCGTTAGTCAATCAAATCAATTGAAAACTAATAACAGTGCAATTATCTTCCCACCAACGGTACTCGTAGAGCTTCTTGATCCCATAAAAGTCTTTAAATGAGCGGTCGTAAGAGATTTCACCTAATTAGGATACTTTCCTCTCCGATTAGACGGCTCCACCAGAAACAACAAGAAATGAAGTTTGCCTGGCTCTTAGGATTATTTGTTAGAAATGCAAACTTAGGTACTTATAGACCAAGGATGTTTGGACATCAAGGAATTTCCAAAACCAAAAATATTCTCAAGATTTGCAATGAATGGAAAAATTCGGTTTTCCTAATTCCAATAAATGCTTGTCCAATATTTCCGAAATCTCTCAGTAGAAAATCTCCAATTAGTAAATGCACATTACTAAATTTTATTCTCTAGAGATATGCATTTTATTGTGGTAATTAAATCATATAAAACTAAAAACCTTAATTAAAAGATTCTTAATTTATCTCGGCACAGGATCTCCTTGAGTACTAAGGAATATCTTTGAACAATAAATGATAAGAGTTATTGTACGCGTTCAAAGTATGTTGATATCTTTTCACTGTAAATCCTTATTTCATATTTACATGGATTTACTTTCTTGGAATCGGTTATACCACACTTCCAAACAAGTTTAGAATTGGTTGACCTGTATTCCAAGACTACTATGTGATTGATCAAAACTAAATCACATACATGGGTTCAATCGGTTCTACCAATCACTAGGATCGGTTATACCTTATTATGGAAATACTTGTGATCAGTCATACCAGTCACTAGGATCGGTTACACCAGTTACAAGGATCGGTTCCATATTCCCATGGTATTGCTTGTGATCGGTCATACCAGTTACCAGGACCGGTTACCAATTACAAGGATCGATTACACAACACTCGTGATCGGTCACACCAATTACTAGGTTCGGTCGCACCAATTACAATAATCGATCATACCATCACATGGTGATTACTTAGGATTAGTTACACCAATTAATAAAAAGCAGTCATACCAAATCATAAGTAAGGCATTGTTATTAGTTATACCAAGATACATAACCAAGGTTAAGATCGGTTCTACCATCTCACACATATTGGTCATCCAAAGATTTGCAATGAATAGCCGAACCAAAAAGCCTAATGATTTCCCTTTCGATTCACAAAACAAGTTCATGAATGTACTTCCTTTAAACGAATGTAAAACATTGTTTCCTAGGATGAAATCTTCACCATAACCCATTCACATAACAATAACAGTATATACAAGATTATGTCGATGTCATGTCTACGAAGTTCAAAAGATAAGCGTTATACTTCGTAGTCTAATTCCATAATACTATGATCATACAAATATGGCCATGTCATATCACTAGAGTATTATACAATATGTAAAGTATATACAACTACGCAGTTATGTTTTCAATATATCACGACTTGAAAGATACGTTAGGAATGAAACAGTTCAAGTCAATATTACCAACCTCAAGTGGAAGGATGATGTCGTCATTGTAGTTCGTTACTTCTTCACATTCTTCAGGTCTTCGGAGTAATACTTGTATGTCTCAACATTCCTAGACTTTCTAGTCTAACCTAAACGAAGTTGACTCTAGTATTTAATCAAGCAACTTTAGATGAGTTTTGACACACTAAAATATGACAACCAAACTTGACATACCAACGCTTGGTGAGTTTAACCGAGCTATGCTCTAACACACTAGATTAATGAGAAATTTTTGTGGGATTCATCTGATAAAAAGAAGAAGATGTGCTTGGTTTCTTGGCTCAAAATTTCCAAACCAAAACATTTAGGTGGTTTGGGTGTTAAAAATCTTAGATGCAAAAGCAAGCCTTTGAAGGCTAAATGGGTCTGAAGATATGTAAAGCAGAAGAAGGTTTTGTGGAGAAGAGTGATACTATAAAAATTCAGAAACAAATAGGAGGTTTTGATTCTTGCTGATAATAAAAAAACCTCATTGAAGAGGAGTCTGGAAGAAAATTATCAACTCTAGTTCTTTTTTTGCCAGATCATATTGAATGTCAGTTGAACAATGGTATGTCTTTAAGATTCTGGTTAGACATTTTGACTTTTAATGGTCCAGTGAACATCATATATCCAGTTATCTTTAGGGATTGCAGAAACGAACAAGCAACTGTAGATTGAAATGATTGTAGGCGAAAGATTAAGTTTTCAGACTAGAAGAAATCTCTCTAACAATGAACAACTGGAATGTGACATTCTATGCGATTAGTTGGAGCCTGGTTGATGTAATTTCAATAATGTTGTAGTAAGATGATTCATTCAAGACTTGTGAAAGCATATTTTAGATCTAAATTTTAAAACTAAAAATATAGCAAACTTCAAACAAGAGGTAATGTGGAGAGACTGGGGCTAGGATTCCACCATTGGTCGATATTAGTGATTTAATAAAACAATAATTATGCAACTCAACATTCAGATTGATTCTAATAGTATTGCCTAAACATGTAGATTTTCAAAAGAATAGATGTTAATCCAAGCATAGAACATCAAAACCCTAAATCAAGCATGTTCTATCAAGAGAAAATACATCTAACTAGTCAAAATCATATAATCAATTTTTAGTTCAAAGCAAAAATCATAATAGAGTTGTTATAATTAATTAAAAGTAGAAATGTATCACTTTTACCGAAACAACGGCTTCCTCCATTGCCCCAAGGATTGGGTTTAGCTCATCATGATGGAAACACGCTCAAAATTCAATTTCATTGCTCCAAATGTGCTTACAAAGATGAATATGTAAGAAAAGAAGGATTTGTAACGGTATAACACTGTTACTATTACAAACTGTGACTGTTACAAAGAAATGATACTATAAATTCGTCGCTGGCACTGTTGAACTGTCGCTGAAAGACTGTTGCAAAACCGTGAAAAGACCACGGTTTATGAACGACAGGCTTTAGCAGCTATATGTTCTTGATGTTCTTCACACATGCAGCAGCAGAAATATTCTCTGCAACTCACGATTCTCACTTTTCTTCTTCCCCACTCTCCGTTCCAACTTCTCTGACCCCCAAGCACTCTACATATACTCGACAGGACCACATTAACTCCACAAATCTTCACCATAACTCGTAGTTAAGAAAATATATTCTCGGGTTATTTTCTTTCCTTTTTTCATCAGCTTCACGCATTTGTCAGCTGTTAACTTCCCTTTCTTATCTCCTGCATGATTCTTTTGCATCTCAACACACTCCAGACACCCACAGAACACGTTTCAACACTCTGCAACTCGTGAAAATCACCTCCCGTATACAATCTGCCCTGTTTTCTTTTCACGGTGATTATAGCCCAATTTCTTCGACTCTGATGGACTTACAAGTCCTGTTTTGATGCAACAGACCCAACACAAAAGATTGCAGCGATTGAATCTCCCTAGACACTCCCAAATCCAAAATACAGTCTCGGGTTTTCAAAGAAAACTGCATATTCCCTGTTTTCTTCCACACGATTATCCAGCCAAACCGAATCGATCCCGACGACCATACCATGACTTTGATGATCAAACAAAACTTCCAAAACAATTCTAGCCATTGAGTCTCACTGGAACACCTTCAAAATCCGAACCCTAATTCTGGTTCTTTTGAAACCAGATTTTCCCGCCCAAAACGATTTTCAAATGAAGAAGAAGGGGGTGCCCCTTATCCGAGACCTGGTGTGCGAATAGCATGTGTCCAACTGAGGTGCCCCTTATCCAAAGTAGGGGTCCATTTAGCAAATGTCCTCCGGGGGTGCTTCGAGTAATTTTTCGAGCCGATTTTTCCAAAAAATGTTTATTTCCCAAAAATGCCTACTAACACACAAAACACCATAATAAATATAAAATCGAGTACCAACAATATAGAAAATTGAGGACAACTTAGACACAAAAATGTGTCTATCACTGGTTAGGGCTTGAATGAGGATTAATATATAGTGAATATTATCGGAAGTTTGTCTGTTAAAAAATGTTATGAACTGCAAGTGCAACATAAAGAAGAATAGCGTTGTGAGAAGTTACTCTAGAAGAAGAATGTTCCTCCTAAAGTCAATTTTATGTTATGGGCTCACTTTCATAACTCTTTACCTACTTTGTATATGCTTAAACATAGATGTATCAATGTTCCAATGAAATTTTCTTTCTGAGAAACTGGTGATCATTTGCTTGTCTGTTGTAAGTATGCATATGTGGTTAGGTCTCATTTCGTAAAAACTTTCAAAGTAATTAAATTGGGTGTCTTCTGATACTGTGAAGGATCAATTTGAAGCTTGGAGTTTTAACAGTTTAAAAGGAAGATGCAGCGAGGTTTGGTGGAAGGTGAATTATGTTGTGGTTTGAAACTTATGGAAAGAAAATAATAATAATAGAGCTTTTGGTGGAAGAGCTAAGGAGGAAGAGGAACTTATTCTTCTCATTAAGCAGACTCTTTTGCTTTGCTTTTGTGATAAGGATGTTTTCAAAGACTATTTTGTTAGTCAAGTACTATATCACGAGGGCGGATCGCGGGACAGCCCTACATGAACAATTTCGTACAACTTTTTATAGTCGTAGATTTGAGCATCTACGGACGGTTGAGATGATTATATCTATTCTATATATAAAGAGAACTAGGCTTAGTTGAAGCCGTAAGTTTTCTTCCAGTTTTGTCCCTATCACAATTTAATATTTGTTCTTTGTAGTAAAAATGTTTGAGGGCATTATGATAATTTAGCAATAATATTTCCATTTTATACGACTACCTATGCAGCATATGTGCTTTGTGGGGCTATTTACACCACTGTATAACAACATTATACCCTTTTGTGTTTAATATTTACAAAACCTGCCACTTCAGATTGCAATGGATTTAAAATTGAACATCTGGCAAAGGCAAAATGTTACACGTGCAAAGCACGTGCACGGTGTTATAGTAAAAATAACAAAAACACTAACCATGTCGTAATCCTCCATCATAATTTTCCCAAAACCACTAGCATTAACCCGAACCTTTATAACACATTTCATCTTCGACCCCTATTTTTTCATAAACAAGAGATATCGACCAAACAAAATTCAAACTTAAATCAATACCCTGATCGTTCTTTCATTTTCTTAGGAAAAAGAATAAATAAATCATCATCATCCAAGAAAAATATTTATCAACATAGCAATACAAGATTTACCATCCAAATCAACCTCAGGAACAACACCCGTGATCAAATTTTCCCATTTTCAGCACATTATTTTTAGATTTAGATAGAGAAGCTAAACCAAACTAGTCACAGTATTTTCAAATTGCTGTCAAAAAAAATACTAGTTCTTATAAATTTAAAATCTAGGAAAACCATGATTATTTTAAAGTTTTTCTTAAAATTGGGTGTGTCTGTAGCTATAGATTTATAAATTGAGAAAGTAGCTTTCAAAATGGGTCAAAAAATTTAAAAGTATCTTTGATCAAAAACTTCTTGTCGGTTAAATTGGAAGAAAGTGTTTGATTCGGATATCTAGCCGGTGTGATTGACGTTATTGGGTTTAAAGAAAGAAAAGGATTTGAAGATATTGGGGTTTGATTTGGAATTTGGAGGAAAATGATGTAAACGAGAACGATGGATTTGACGATACTGGGGTTTGATTTTTGAATACCCTAGCAAATCAACTGTTATTAAACCTAGATATTTAGGCTTCTCTTTTTTTGGTTGGAGTTGAAAGAGGTTTGGATAATAAAAACCACTGATTGATATTAGTGATTTTTTTGTTTTCTTATGATCACCGTCTGTAGATGCTGATATATACGACTGTGAAACGTTGTACAAAATAGTTCATGTAGGCATGTCCCCCGATCCACCCTCCTATATTATTGGGATACAAATTTGGGGTCGAATTGTTCCTGGGCTTGTAACATGTAATTTTGGCTTGAATTGTTCCTAGGCTTGTAACACTTTGCAAATATTTTTTTCTTTAATATAACCATCTTCTTTAAAAGAAAATTGACTTGGATTTGTATCAAATGCCATACAAGACAATTTTTTTGTCTTATACAAAATTTGGTACACCCCTAAATACCCCTATTGACAATGTTGTTAAATGAGAACCCGAGAGTAATATGTCTCCGTTTTAAACAAATTTATTATACTGGTATTAATATTTCTGTCCGAGACGATCTCAGTTGGGTGATGTTAATATTTCCGCATAGGACTATCTCAGCTGGAAATTTCGTTGGTCCTTTTATTCTCGCATCAGTTTTGTCTTTCTTCCTGCAAGAGTGGTTATACATGCCTTTGGAAGCACCTCTAGTCTTTGCACCATCGGTTGTTTAGCTTTGCTTCTGGGTTTCTACATTTGGTATGTTGATTTTTATCATTTTTGCCTTCCTCGTGACTCTTTGTTGTTGGTTCAATATGGAAGTTCCGTTGCGCGTTAGTCTTTGACTATCATTATCCATATCATCATTTGGACTGCTAGCTTGGTCTATAGGTTCCTTCATATCTGGATCTTTTTCTAGCCTTCTCGCGGATGACATGACAACACCCATACTGATAGTGTTTCCTTCCGACAATTGTTGGCTTTCCTGCTATTTTTGACTAAAAGTGAGTTGGAATCCTCTTGAATCAGCTCCCGCTTAGTAAAACTCTTTGTGGCTTTCGGTTTAGTGAAATTTATTGTCCCCTTATTAGTCGGCGCGAAAAGAAAAAAAGTTGCTAAAGCAATCACACCCAAATAGAGACGAACTCAAAAAAAATAAAAATAAATAAAAGTAAAGATGAACTCACTACTAAGCTAAAACGTAAATAAGAGGCATAGAAAAAGAACTTGCACTTAATTGATAGAACCTTCTAGTTAGGTCTTTTTCCAAGGTTGGATTGAGGAAGCACCTCCTCAATGATCTTCTGCTTCTCCAGAGAGTATTAGAGTATTCCTAGACTTATACTTGGGATTGATGTTTACATCAGTACTATCCCTTCGGAATTTAGGAAAAAATATAGAATATCATGTCCATAGTTGCCACCAAATATCTTTAAGGAACATGTTACATCGATGGGTATTGGCCTATTATAATTGTATGTATAAATAAGTTATTGATTTCTCAAGAAACTTTTGAGATCTCATGATAATTTTTGTTGTCGTGTTTTCCTGTATTCTTTACTTGTACACACAAATTTAAGAGAATGAACAATACATGAATTCTTATTAGTCTGATAACGCTCTTATGGTTTTCAGCCACATAAATTGTGAAGAACTTATGTTGTGTAGTATGCCTATTGTAGTATATGGAAAGTAGTATGTTGTTTGCTTATATATAACCGCCATAACTCATATTAACATATTATTTAATATATATGTTATGGTACATTACAATGGTATAGACTTACATTCTGATTTGCTAATATTTGTTTTTGTCAAAATCCTTAATTTATAAATAAGTTTTGTAAGGGGCCATGGGGGCTAAGTGGAAGAATTTTAGATTTTTGTGCCCCCAACAACCCAAGATAACATCAGGCGGGGCTGAGCCTAGAGAGAAACCGTTACTGATTGACCGCCATTGCTTCATCTCCAGAAAATTCTAGCTGGTCGATATAATAAATCCAAAAAGGCAGTCGTGTTCTGATCTTTATCTCTTACAAGTTCATTTGATGGCAAGGAACATCAAAACAATTATGATATGTGAAATGATAGTTCCTTGCCAAACAATAACTATTACAATTAACACCATCAGAAAAGTTATTAACTATTAAGAATTGGTAAGAGGAATATAAATCCCTATGTGTCTTTAGCAACTAATTAGTTCATATTTAAATTATAAGAAAATAATGAAACTAAAGAATGAGCTGGAATTTTAGCACTGATTGTTGTACCATCATCATCATGTACGTAACATTCACCCTAAAATATTTCATGTCCAAATATGTGGTAAGTTATGGACATCCTAGATCCAAAGATGATCATGTTATAAATATATGATTATAATTAACTCATGGATTTTCGTTTCCTCAACCCACGGGTTTGCATGATCCAACCTATGTGACTTTGTCAATGGGTTGGACCAAACAAGTCCTAGTTTATAGGAATCAAACCTCCTCAATTAACACTAATTTATTTATTTATTTTCTTAACTTGATTAAGATAAAATTAAATCAGGATCTAACATCCAATTGAATCATGATCAAACGCAAGATTTGAATCAAGATTAAACATTTTAATTGAATCAAGATCAAACATAAAAAATTAAATCACGATCAAACATTCAAATTGATGTAATGACAGTAAACATTTCCATATTGACCCACATTAAGAGAAACCCCATTTTTCTTGATCTTTAGAATTGGAGTTACTTAATCTACTTAATTATGAGATAATTCAATTTTGCGCAGAGTCGCAAATCTGCTAACTTCATCAATGTTAATTCTAATTGTTAGAGCACTGCTCGGTCGAACTTGTAAGCGTTGATATGTCAAGCTTGTTTGTCAAGTTTAGTTGTCAAAACTATAAGTCTTGATTTCTATTCTACTTATAGCTATCCTCGTTTAGTTGGGGGTCCCAAGAAACAATTAGGGGCCTCACCAAATTTATACCCACCCCAAATATCATAGGGGGGTCCAAAAAGTAGTAAAAATACTATTTTGCCCTTTCTACTTAAAAACCTATTAACCCTAAACAAAAAGCCTCAAATTCATTTCCCTAAACCAAAATCAGAAGAGTCTCCTCCTCCTCCCCTCCCTCTCTCTCATGAACAGCTTCTTGCCATCGCTATTAACGACCCATTTTTTTTTATTTTCGTCGATTCGAAAAACTTTAATCAAAGATTAACTTCTTCTACAAACATGGCTCGAACGAAAGAGTACCAACGAAAGGTTGATAACCCTAAAATCGTAGAAAAACTCAAATTCAAGTTTAATCTGAAAAGAAAGCACAAATCAAGCCGGGAAGAATAGAGTAAGAAATGGCGCCGATTAGAAAGTAAGTGAACTAAAACCCACTTACGTTTTGATTTTTTATTGTGTATTGAATGTGAAATTGATTTTTGGAACCGTAGAATTTCAGTTACAGTGAATGGGTCATTATCGTGGAATTCTTAAACCCTAACGATTCTTCATCTGCATGTAGAAACTATGAAAACTCGTTAGGGTATGTGATGTACAAGACAACGACTCTTTTTCTTCTATTTCAATTTTTTGACCTAGATTTGAGTTCCTTATCACTATAATAGAATCAATTGATGACCCTATTAGAACGGCCCTGTTTTGGTAGTAACGACTCTTGATGAAATACGAACAGCCTCTTTGTCCCAAAAATTGGAAGTGTCGTCAATAGAAGTATTCTAGAGTCGTCATTGAACTCTTTTTCCCTAGATTAGAGTCGTTACCCCTATATAATAACATATGACAATCCTTATGGGAACGACCCTTTTTTGTTCAGTAACGATTCTAGGTGGAAAAGAAACACACTCTTTATCCAAAAAATAGATAGTGTCGTCACCTTATTTCACAAAGAGTCGTCATTGTGAATCTTAGGGTCGTCGCCTTTTTACATAGAGTCGTCATAGCTTCCTTGAGAGTCGTTTGGGTGTAAAAAATTTAGTGATGACCCTTTTACTGATAGCATGAAGTCCTTGACTTATTTGTTCCTTTTTTGTGTATGTACTATTGTAGTCAAAAGAAAGGAAAGAAACACATGCCCACTCCTCCTTCCAAACCTCCCCGGCACGGCAAATACTTAAATGCCGGTTCATTCCGAGGAAAACGTCTGAGTGAGGTTCCCTTATCTATCAACGAACCAAGAGACCCAGGTAATGATTCGTCAGATTCTTCCTCCCCTGTTGTATCTGCTTCCGGAAGCGATGAAGAAGAAGGTATGGAACAAGAAGAGATTCCTATGGGAGGTGAATATGATGATTATGATAGTAATGGTGGTTATGGTCGAGGTGATGGTGGTGGTGGTTATGGTCGAGGTGATGGTGGTGGTGGTGGTGGTGGTGATGATGATGAGGAGGAGGAGGGGGAGGGGGATGAAGGTAATGGTGGTGGTGGTGATGATGATGAGGAGGAGGAGGATGAAGGTAATGATGGTAATGGTGGTGGTGGTGGTGATGATGATGAGGAGTATGATGATGATGATGGTAATGGTGGTGGAGTTCATGTGGTTTCCTTGCAGCCGTAGGCGGCACCGGCAGTACAGGCAGAGCCTAGAGCCCCAATTACACCCAGCGCGAGACACATTCCCGCCCCACATTTGAGATGGCTGCAAAGTTCTATTTGGATATCCCGACATGTGGGCTCGTACCATCTACGAAACAATCGTAACAATCTCAACTTTGCTTTTTATTTGATTTGTTGATGTTAACTTTCTAAAAAAAATTATATTACTTGTTTTTCTTTTGTAGGATCATAAGAATGGCGTACGTCTTTTCAGGCGACAATCTTCTTATGTGAAAATGGAGTTGTGGGATCTAAAAGAATAATGTGCAAGAGTCAAAAAGTTTATTGAAAACTCTGGTCTGTATAATGCCATTGTGAACTATGTGATTGCATATGACAAGGTTGCAGTATCAAGTTTCTGTGAGAGGTTTTACTGCGAAGTCGATACATTCCAATTCCCTTTTGACGAGATGGCATCGACTCCCAATGATGCAGATCAGATATTAGGGATGCAGGTCGAAGAAAAATCCACCAATGACAAGTTCAAGAAAAGGCTTAGTTGGAAAGAAATTTATGCATTGACCGAGAAATTGTTTGGCTGGGATCAAGAGACGACAGATGGCCTTTTCGTGAAGGGAAAGAAATACCCGAAGAAAGAGTTCAAACTTATAGAGATTAGGGAGATGTTTGCCGGGACAAAAATCAAAGAAAAAGTTGATGGTCTATCTGATATGGAATTTCGTTATGCGACGGCTGGGTATTTGTTGTACGTACTTGCGTCGGTTATATTTCCCGACAGCAAAGGTAACATGGTCAGCGCCAACCTTCTTCAGCTTTTGGATCCCTTGGAAGATGTGAACAAGTACTCTTGGGGGACTATCATAATAGCACATTTGAATGGTCAGCTATCAAAGGCATCTCAGGAACGAACTTCTCAAATGAATGGAAATTCGGCTATAATCCATGTAATTGGATTGAAAAAAGTTGTTTCCTTTCTTTATGTTTTTTGTTCTTTGAATCTTTTTATACTTATCGGATTGTTTTATTTTATTTTTTCTGATGTCGATATAGGTGTGGATTTACGATCATTTCCCTTCATTGTTCAAAGATAATCCAGACGTCTCAGTCAACCCAACTTGGAACAAAACTAAACCAATAGGAACCCGATACTTGTACACTTGATGTCAGGATAAGGAACAAAAGGATGCGTTGTTAGAAATGCGCAAAAAATTGGACAACATCACAGCTGAAGAGGTAATCTTTGATCCTTATAAGAATGATAGGGTGAGCGCTAGGGAAGATGTCGTGCATTACCATGGCCCGCTATTTTACCCTTATGGATTTTCAATGTATAATCCGATGAGAATCATGCGTCAGCTTGGCTATATTCAAGATTCACCCGAAGAGGATTATGAACCACCATTCAAGCACAGACTAGACAAATGCGAGTCTGACGAGTCGGACTTAGTGGTGGTTTACGATCCTGAACCTAAGACCAAGCATTGGAATGATAGATACAAGTATGATAGCAAGGTATACTTCTCTTTTTGGGAGCATGTGAATGAAGGTTATGAGACAACATCAGATTACTTGCCATGGTACAAAGGCTTCTCTCACCCTCGGGTGATACGGATAGATCCTGTTGGCAGTCGGAAGAGCAACAAAGCATCTTCCTCGGCTTCTACATCTGACACTAGAGATGATTCTACCATTCTTAAGTTTGTGGTAAGTATTTATTTTTGGAATTGTGTTATTATATACATACAAATTTGTTAATTTGAATTGGTATTTGAATGCAAATAGAGGAAACGAATGAAGATTCTTATCAAGGCATTTTGTTGCTCGACCGACAAAGGAAATTTGATAGAACCTCAGCGACATCGTCTGTACGCTGATTACTGCCAACATATTGAGAATCCACAAGCGAAGAAAATGTTTGCTGATCTGGCTAAGCAAAGTAAGAGGACCATGAAAATAGCTAGCCTACTAAGAGAAGAACGTGATGTACGGGGTGATGGAAGTCAAGATGGAGGAAGCCAAGGTGAGGAAAGCCAGGAGGAAAGAGAAGATGTTGATTCCCAAATATCTAGTGGAAGTCAAGGTCGTCGTAAGAGAAGCCGCACATCAGGTGGTGAGGGAAGTCAGGGAAGTCAGCGAGGCCGAGGTGGAGGTCGAGGACGAGGTGGAGGTCGTATTCTTGGGTGAGGATATGTTCTTATAATGTTTTAATGGATGGTATTTTGTTATTGTAGACTTGAACTTAGGTTTGTTTCTTTGCTTTTTGTTTGATACAACTATCTACCGTTGGTTCGAATAGTTGGTTAAAACATTGTCGCTTTCTTTAATATGTTAGTAGTTATTTTTAAAAAATTAGTGTTATTGCACAAGTGTCGTCATCTTATAATATAGAAGACTAACGACTCAAAACCAAAAACATGAAACACAGCAACAGTCGTTATCTTACTCATAAAGAAAACTAACGACCCTTCGCAAAAAAATCCAGAGAAAACTGTTTTTTCTGGACACTGAAGTCGTTAGCTTATAAATGAAAACCAATGACGACCCAGCCTTACAAAAACATCCAGGAGATCAACCAATTTGGACATTAGAGTCGTTACCTTAGGCATATAGAGGAATAACGACCCTTCGCAAAAAAAATCCAGAGAAAACTGTTTTTTTTTAACACAAGAGTCGTTAGCTTATAAATGAAACTAATGACGACTCAACCTTACAAAAACATCCAGGAGATCAACCAATTTGGACATCTAGAGTCGTTACCTTATTTACATAGAGTAATAACGACCCTACGAAAAAAAATCCAGGGGATATTGTTTTTTTATCACTACAGTCGTTAGCGTATAAATGAAAACTAATGACGACCCACCATTAGAAAAATATCCAGGAGATCAACCAATTTGGACATTTAGAGTCGTTACTTTGGTTTTTCCCAGACTAACGACTCTTTGTTATATTAATTCAGGGTCAACATTTCCCGTTAGAGTCGTTTGTTTTTGTCCATTAAGATTGACGACTCTTCTCAAACATTTACGACAACCATATATATATATATAATGACGACTAATAAAAAAATAACTTCACATAGTTCAAGCATTACATAAGACTTAGTATGGGTATTCTTGAATCCGACACATCAAGTGTTCGTCGATGAACGTCTTGGCGCTACGGTACAAAACCGTATATTCCTTGTGGTGAATGAAAATTATTTCCCCATAACGAATTCGCCATAACCCTTTGAATCGTTCAAGATGAAATTCAATGAATGTATAAGTGTAAGTATACGATAACAAAAATGGACTTTGGTATAAAATAATGGGATTACTCACTTTTTCCCTAAGAGGAGCTCGAGGATGATGGTCGTACACCATATTTCTAACTTAAACGTATTCTCGCATTGCACTTTTTATGTAGTTGAATTGAAATGCTAACTCTCTCCATTTTCGGTTATTAGGATTTTTCGTGCGTCCATAAAAGAATTCTTTAACTCTCTTCCAAAACATTGAATAGATTTCATTGGGACGTTCACGGAAAGTGCTAGCGAAAGATTTTACGAGATCCATATCTTTGTCCGGTTCCCATGCTACCATTGCCATTGATATCTCACTTTGAAATGAAAAAAGGGATTACTACTTGCTAATTAAGTTATGGAAGATGTAGATGGCCTGAAAGTAGGAGGTTTGGGCAATGTTTACAATAACAATGGGTTGTATTATATAGAAGAATACTCCAATGGTCATATTTTTTTGAAATCCACAACAAGAGTCGTTAGGGTGTGTTATTACACAAGTGACGACCCTTTCTATTAAAGAGTCGTTATTACATAACTATATAAGGTGACGACTCTGTAGTACGTAGTTGGTAAGATCTAACTTAGATCTTACTAAACAAATTACATGTTATTCCTTTTCCTGGTGCGAGATTCAACTACCATTGCGGCTTCGATGTGATAAAACGGCTCTCATCTCCATTTAGTATATACATCCTGGGCCGCACGCCTATCCCCTCTGTGCCTAGCGAGAAACTCGTTGTACTTGGTGCACAATTTCATAACGTGAATCTTCCTTGAAAAATGTGGGATGGTTCATAATCATAGCGTAGTTTCTTGTAGTTATTAACGAAAATACTCCAACCAACTTGACTCAAAAATATACTCTCATGTTGATGTTCTATGGGAAGATCCTTGACGATGTAATAATTTTTAACCCATTCGGTCGCTTCCTCGACTTGCTTGAATCTTTCCCTGAGATGGAATTGTTCTTCGCCTAATTTTTTGGCCTCGCATGTCTCTTCTTCTTCCTTCGTAGGATATGACGATGAAGTGAATGGTTTTTTAGTTGGTCGCATGCTTCTTTTGCGTATCTCTTCTTCCATATGGATCAGAGAAGATCAACACTGCGGAATAAACAAAGATTCATTCTATTTTTCATCACTATTTGCACAATGATAATAAACATAATCTTTGTAAACAAAAGTTCATCCTATCTTCCATCAATATTTGCATAATGACATAATAGGCTTAACTTTTGTTTGTCAAAAGTTCATTCAATCTTTTATAAATACTTGCATATCGACATATGAAAGACTTAACTTTTGACAATGTATGGGACAAACAAAGTTCACGGACACATACACACATATCCTATAACAAGTTGCAATATATAAAACCATAAAGATTAATACTGCAAAATCATTTTTCAAATAAACTTTAGAATTTAAATAAATAAATCTAAACACATTGCAAGATGAAAATCGTTGGAAATAGCTATGTGTACTCACAATAATGGCTATTCTAAACCCTAGTTATCCTTCTTAAAAACACAATAATAAATTCTCATAAGAAGTTTCCTAGACAAAATAAGACAACTCTTAGAGAACATAATTCGAAAAACATCAGACATGGCCAGCAACCAGAGAGCGAACATGAACGAGTTCATCAGTTGCTTTCTTCAGTTCGTTTTTCAGAAATTCAAGATTCTTTGTTGCAATTCCAAGTTGTTCACGTACGACCTCAAAATCTCAAAGAAGATTTCCTACCAGTTGTGATGACATCTGAACTGGTAGTTTGTTTTCATGATCAACAGCATGATAGCAGGTTATGAAAACAGGATTCTCGTGAAACTCGATATCCTTGCCCTTCTCAACTTCGTCTTCCTTGTTGCATCCATCCATTATGCACACACAAAAAGTTCATGGGAACTTTTTGACGTTACGGAACGTGTATGTATCAAAACGAGCATGATACACATACATATATGAGTGTTTCATAGGAAACCCTAGGGTTACTCGTATATGTTCCGTACGGGTCAGGTGTACGTGCACACATGGCTACAAAATTGGTACAAGACCAAGGGAGTAATGGAGCCAAAAGAAGTAGTCTTGATAAAACACAAAGACACATTCTAAACAAATTGACGACGGCCTTGGTTAAAAATAACATATGATAAATGTTGATGAACAACAACTATTTGGTCAAAGGGAAGAGGACAAAAATCCTTTAAGGCAATCAACAAAGAAATATTCTCAAGAGTGAAAGATAATAATAAAAAAAACATTACACCATATAACGTACTGGAGCAAGGCTCAACAGTTTTATGATTATCATTACTCAAAGGGAAAAGATAATGAAAAGAATAATATAACAACGACTACTTTCTCAAGACAAAAGATCTTCTTGAGAATTGTGAGCATCCTCCCACAGTTACAAGGAAGATGCTGCATTGAGCAGTCAAGTTGTATTTTGATGAGCATTTTGCTCATCAAGAATATTGACTTCTTCTCTCTTTCCTTCATGAAGATTTAATGAAAAATAATAGGGTTGGTCGAAAGAGATTTAAACAGAGGAGAACAAGGGATACCTGAAACTGCTCATTTCTTTGCCTTCTTAATGCTCCGTTTGAGTCTGTTTATACTTGTCTTTAGCTCCGAGACTCGATTATTGATATGAATGAAGTCTGGAGTAGACACCTTGGATTCAAGGCTTTCTTCAGAGAGAGAAAAGGAGTTTGAACCTTTTTTGTTCCTCATATGACTTTTTCTCTTCTCAGAGTAATTTAAAGAGTCAGTTGTCCATCTGACGTTCTTTCTTCTACAATTGTAGGCGTTTTTTGTCTCAAAATCACAATCATGAATTGGCTTATCAAAACATTTTTCTTGATTGCAGACAATTCCTTTTACTCCAGTTAGATGAGAGACAGGTTTAATTACTTCTTTAGACATCCATACAACAATGTTGTGAAGTTTTTCATTCCTCAGTCAGAACCGACATTTTATTTCAATGTGTCATTTGTTTCCGCAATAATAGCAGTTAAAGGAATTGTTCTTGACTGTTCTCATGTGAGTTGATTTCGAAGGTGGACAATCCTTGTTCCTAGGAACATCAGCTGCTGAAGAGGGTTTTTCACATGAAGACTTGTCATTAGCACGGAAAAAATTGATCTTATTAGTACTTGGAGCGTTTATTCCTTTATATCCTAGACCACGTGTATCACGATGTTCTTTACATACTCCCAGTATAGAAGATAATTTTGTAGATCTAGAATTGAATCTTTTCATATTCTCTTCAAGTGAATTTACCTTATCAAGAGCAGCAGCAAGATCAGTCTTCAAAAGTTTTTCTTTGGCGAGAAAACTGATTTCTCTGTCATTAAAACAATTTTGTTGAGAGCGTATCTTGCTTCAGATTCTGCAAGTCTTTCTTTCAACACAAAGAGATTTCAAAAAAGATTATCACATTCATACCTTTTTGAGCGTAAATTTTCTTCTCTATCTTTAACGGTAGATTGTAAGAGTTTATACCCACAATCATAACCTTTAAAGAGATTTCTCAGTTTTTTGTTTTCTTGGCAGAGAGGTGCCAGATATTTACCCAAGCAAGCTGTTGACTTCTTTCCTTTTAAAACATGGTCAAAGAGCTTGATATATTGAGAGACTTCCTCATAAATACTTTGTCCTTCTTCTGAATCACTCTCATCTGAAAGATCATCCAACTGTTCATCAAGACATTTTTCCCAGTTGAACGCAGATTCAGTCAAAGGAGTGGACAAGGAATATTTCTAAGTATTCTCAAGATTTTGATCCAAATCAGAGTGACTCTGAACTGGTGTTGCGTTATCAGAGATGGCACTTCTGTCCATAGAGTCAGATCGCTACAAACACAGACTTATGAGGTCTTTAAATGTGTTTGCCATCTCTGATACCAATTGAAAAAGCGGGGGTCTAACAACCTCACCCAATATTTCGATTAGCAATCTATATGGACTAACTCCAATATACTTACAAGATAATCAACTAGACAGTTAGACTCAATCTTATAAAAAGTATATCAAAGAGTTATATCAAAATCTCTCAATTCAATCCACAATCAAACAAATAATATTTTGCGAGCCCGATTGAATATAAGAGAGATAACTTGAACGGTACCAAAGACCAATGTTCAAGGATCTATCAATTTCAATCAACAACCAAAGGTTGGATTTATCAATTGATCGATTCAACGCACAACCTGTGATATTTCAATTAAATAACAAAATATAATGCGGAAAAGAAATAACGCATACACCAGACGTTTTGTTATCGAGGAAACCGCAAATGCATAAAAATTCCGGGACCTAGTCTAGATTTGAACACCACACTATATTAAGCCGCTACAGACACTAGCCTACTACAAAGCTAACTTCGGTCTGGAATGTAGTTGAACCCTAATCAATCTCACACTGATTCAAGGTACAATCATGCTCCTTACGTCTCTAATCCCAGCAGGATACTACGCACTTGATTCCCTTAGCTGATCTCACCCACAACTAAGAGTTTCTACGACCGAAATTCGAAGACTTAATAAACAAATCTGTATCACACAGAAAAGTTTATAGGAATAGATAAATATGTCTCCCACAGATATACCTACGAGTTTTTGTTCCGCCTTTTGATAAATCAAGGTGAACAGGAACCAATTGATACCCTGGACTTATATTCCCGAAGAACAGCCTAGAATTATCAATCACCTCAAAATAATCTTAATCAATTAGCGAAAGAAGATATTGTGGAATCACAAACGATGAGACGAAGGTGTTTGTGACTACTTTTTATATTTCCTATCAGAGAAATAAATCTCAAGCCAATCTTACGATTGCACTCAATCACGATAGAAATAGCAAGATCAAATAATGCAACTACAGGGAAAATAGTTGGGTCTGGCTTTACAATCCCAATGAAGTCTTTAAGTCGTTAAACTACAGGGTTTCGTGAAAAACCTAAGGTTAAAGGAGAATCGGCTCTAGATTATACAACTAGTATCACACAGGAGGTGTGGGGATTAGGTTTCCCAGTTGCTAAAGTTCTTCTTTATATAGTCTTCAAATCAGGGTTTGCAATCTAAGTTACCTTGGTAACAAAGCATTCAATATTCACCGTTAGATGAAAACTTGATTAGATTCAAGCTAATATCTTTCAACCGTTAGATCGAACTTAGCTTGTTATACACAAATGAAATGTAACTTCATTTAGGTTTGAGTAACCGTACCTAAACATGTACACTTAGTTGGTTCAACAAAGGTTAACCAATGGTTAGCCATATGAGCACTTTCATATCAACCTTATTCATCTTCACCATAACTAGTTCAAATGACTCAAATGAACTAGATAGAGAGTTGTTCAATTGCTTAGATCTTATGGAAGTATACAAGCCACAATCGCAAAATCGGTTTTGATTCACTCGAATCGATTCATGAACATTATAGCCAAGGGTACGCATACTCAAGTAACCAGATTGAGTTTGTTTTTCACTTTCAAACTCCAGCAGAAATTCACGGACCTGAACTTTTCGCCAGTATGCGTACGAGTACGCATACTCACCCGGATTTCCATCAACTGCCAGTACGCGTACGGGTACGCATACTTTGGGTTCCCGGTTTTTTACTTTTACATAAATGTGAGAACATACTATGTTTATATCCAAACATGGTTACATGTTCTAAACTCTCATTTCAATCATTAAAACTTTCTTAGAGGATGTTATATAGTTGTTATTCACAAACTATTTTTCATCAAAGCGATTTTCAAGTTATTGAAATAATCAACATGACTTTCGTCACGAGTAAAGATGAACTTGGCCAAAGCGAAAACTTACCAACACATATTTCGAGAAATAGATAAGCGAGATAAACTCGGCTCGAAATAGCAAATGTGTATAATCGAAGTCTATATAGCAATACGACTTTTGTCTATAAATAGGAGATAGAATAGATAGACTTTTGAGTGATAGATAAGTTCAAGTCTCCACATACCTTTTGTTGATGAAGTTCCACAAGTTCCTTGAGTAGTTCTTCGTCTTCAATCAATGAACGCCGTAGATTCTAAGGCTCAACTACACTTACTATCCTAATCCGAGACTTAGCTATAAGTAGACTAGAAATCAAGACTTATAGTTTTGGCAACTAAACTTGACAAATAAGCTTGAGATAGCAACGCTTGCGAGTTCAACCAAGCAGTGCTCTAACAATTAATAAAATAATTTGAAATTAAATATATCGATTCGGTTAAGGAAAACGTACCAAATCAGTCATATAGTGTTGGGAGGTATCCGGACCCATCCGGACCCATCGTAGAGACTGGTTCTGGTTGAGAGCTTGGTTGTACTACCAGCTACAACATAACACAAAACCTTCGTTATAGGGTCGTTGCTTTTTAAGATATAACAATGACGACTGGGATGTTAATTTACTTTGCCAAGGATAAAGTAGTCAGCTATGGAAGTTGCAGATTGATGACACAAAGCACTGGAATCTGGTCTATATACTAGGAAGAGAGTCGTCATGGGTATTTATAGCAAGTGGACGACTCTTTTGATAAAAATGACGACCCTTTATGCATGTTGAAGACTCTTCACAAACAAATACACACCATTCTGTTCAGTTTTCTTCTAGAGCCGTTAAGGTATATGTAACAAACCTGACGACTCTAGATGCAGTTATTGCAAAATTTGAAAAACAAGAGTACGTTTGACTCCTAGGATTAGTTATTGCTTTTTGTTGAAAAAAATAACGGATTTTTTCAAAATAAGCTAGCCGTTGAGTCTTTTTTTTCCTATAAAAAGAGATACATCCCTTTCAAAGCTATTCACCCATCACTTTCAAACACCAAAAATGGCTCAAACTCCATTCAACAATCAAGAAGATGTTGCTATTTTTAGAGCACACATCACGGTCATGAAGCACGACTTTGAAAGAGAGTACTGGGTCGCCAGTAACCATGACGAAACCGGAGATCCGTACCTTAACATGGATCAAACATCCAATGATTGGTGGGAACATGTGTTTATGATTTTCAAAGCACAAAACGGAAATTGGTATGGAAGGATGCTCCAACACATTAGGGAAAGATACGATTTACTATTCAATGAATGCGTAGCGCTGAAAGACGAATTGAAAGCTCGGGCCGACGCTCTTCCCAACGAATCTCATATGGAGAGAGTAAGTTTGTCGATCAAAATGACTCTCATATGATTATTTTTATTAAACAACGCTAACTAATAAATTGTTTTTCCAGTACTCTTTGGGTCGCAACCAATACGAATTTAAGTATGGCAAGGAGTTTTCGCACGAGGGCTGCTATCGTCTCTTGGTAGAAAGTACCTGGTCATTCACCCAATATCATTAAGTGTTCAAGAGTGATGTAGTGAACTATTTTATATCTTTTCCTTCTATTTTATTCCATAGTACTTGTTTGTTTTTTTTCGATTCAATAAAATCAGTTCACAAATGTATTCAGTCAATATTCCAAATAAGGGTCGTCAGGGTTTATAAATAACATAAATGATGACTCTCATTTTTTTTAGAATTTTAGGTTGAGTCGTTACTTTTGGAGAACCACCTATTAACGACACTAAAAGTTAGTAAGATAGTTTCTTATCGGAGTCGTCAGGACATAAACATGAAGGATGGCGACTTTCTTTGTGTTGAAGGGTCGTTACTTTGTAAATATGTCACATAATGACTCTACAATAGTTAATGCAGAATTTGAATTCAACCAATGTTGTTGAGTGGACAACGGAAAAATAAATCAAAAATTTAGTCGTTGGGTCGTTAATTTCTATAAATAGAGACCCATATCTCACCTCTACCACACCCAAACCACATTTCTCAATATCACATTCATTCTCATCAATATCTAATCCAAAAAGTGAAGAGAAAACACCATGCCTACACCCTACATTTACGATGAGGATTGCGACATTGCGAAAGCTTGGGTGACACTAAAAGAACACTTTGAAGATCTAGGAAATAACAATGATCAAACTTCCGATGCTTGGTGAAACCGTGTATTCATAATTTTTGTGGCGTTAGACGGAAATTGTAACTCGAGGATTTTGAAACTCGTCAAAGAAAGGTTCGAGGAGATATTTGAAGAATTCCAAGCTTTAAAAAAAGAATTTAAAGCCTTGAGGGAAGCCGAACCCGATATGTTGGGTGTTAGAAGAGTAAGTATTCAAACACATCCATATCTACCCAATCCAAAGTTTTGAATGATACTAACTTATTTATGTTTTGCATTTTCAGTTGGGGATGGTGTATGCTCGATATGAGACTATCCGTGGGAAAAAAGTTTCAGCTCGAAGATTGCTACCGTATATTGGAAGGCACTACCTTTAATTACAACCTTTTTTGTTAAGTGTTTAAGTACACCATTATTATCTATTGTTTTTCATTTCCTTCAATGCAACGCTATGCAAGGTGTATGCCTTTTACGATTCAATGAAATGATTCTATGAAATCAAAAATTATGATAATCTAGGAAAAAGGTCATTAATATATATAACTACAGTACCTAACGACTCTAACTAAAATTTGTAATGGTTGGTTAGGGTCGTCAATTAATATGACTACATATATGACGACCCTAAGTGTTCAATTTATAAAGAGTTTTGGTTTCAGATTCGTTTGGGTGTAAAAAAAAACAAACTAACGACTCTGAGTGACCTAGCTAAAAGAGTCGTCAATGTTTATGACTCCACCCTAACGATTTTTCATAACCTGGAAAAGTTGCAGGTTTGGGTCGTCATTGTTAGTGTCAATATATTGACGACCTTAGAGAGTCGTTTGGGTATACAACCCTCGACAATAACGACCCTTATACTGAGTTGTTCTATAGTGTGGATGATTCGACCACTTTGAGCAACAAACAGAAAAACCGAAGGGTATAAGATGTTTACCTGATTGTTTTGAGCTTCGGGTTCTTCATTTTGAGGGTTGGTTCCTTTATCTTGAGCAATAGGATCTTCATTTGCACCATTATTCAAGGCTTCCTCTACTAACATGTCCTCATCATATATCCAATCCAAATGGGAATATAAGATAATCTCACCATCAACACAATCATGTTTGTTATTTGAAGCTTCACCAACATCATTTTCTCCACTTGAATCACTCATTTCTAAAAACCATAAGTTTTCCCCCAAAAACCCCTCTTCTTCTTCTCAACACACAAAAACAACAACTTTTTTTCCCCAAATTTTAATTCTTAAACCTGATTTTAACTTAAACACACTAATTAACTTAACTTAACTAATTATTAACACTAATCATTTAGGGGTAGTTTAGACATTTAAAAAAAATGGATAAGGGGTAACCAAAATTAGGTTTTGATGACCTATTTTGTCATGTAGTGGGAGGCCCCTAGTTGTTTCTTGGGGCCCCCAATTAAACTCCTATAGTTATGTCTCGGATTAGGATAGAATGTGTAGTTGAGCTTTAGACTTCACGGTGTTCATCGATTGAAGACGAAGAACTACTAAGGGGAGCTTATGGAACTTCATCAACAAAAGGTATGTGGAGACTTGAACTCATCTATCACTCAGAAGTCTATTATATTCTATCTCCTATTGAGACAAAGTCGTATAGCTATATAGACTTTACATTATACACATTTGATATTTCGAGCTGAGTTTAAATCGCATATATCTTTATCGAAATACGTGTTGGAAAGATTTTTGATTTAACTACGTTCATCATTATTCTTGATGAAAGTCAAAAGATGATCATGTGAAAATTGCCTGGTAACATCTTACATGATTTGTGTGAGACAGTCATTTGATGTAGACTCGGAGTGTTTCGTATTGATCATTCGATCACTTGAAAATTGCTTATAAGCTAATAGTTTGTGTGAGATAGCTATTGTCTTCTTCTAAGAATGTTTCAATGTTTCAATGTCGTCTTAGATAGCTATTCACTCATACATCAAAAGACAATTGAATTGAATCATTGTCTGGATATAGCACAGTATGCATACCCGTATGCAAACTGTTGTAAAAGTGATTCAGGTCCGGGAACCAAGTATGCATACCCGTATGCTAACGGTTTTAACTGTCAAAGTATAGGAACTAAGTTTGCGTACCCATTTGCAAAATTATTCACCTGAGTTCGGTCCGGAACGACAGTATGCTAACCCGTTTGCAAACTGTTGGAAAGGATCAAGTCCGGAACTTAACTTTGCGTACCCGTTTGCAAACTTATGTGGTTAAGTTCTAAAATAGGCTAAGTATGTTTTCATACTCATAAAAAAATACATTTATAAATTAAGGAATGAAATCTTTGCAAACCGTAGCTAAAGTGTTCATGAACTGATTATATTGAATCAATCCGATTTTGCTTCAATTGTGTCTTGTATACTTCTATGAGGATATAAACAATTAAACAACTCAATGAGTAACACAATTAGATTCATTTGAGTATAATTTTATCTATAAGTGTTAAGATGAACATGGTTAATACAAAAGTGTTCATGTGGCTAACTTCATTTAACTGTTATTGAGCCAACTCAATATACACGTTTAGGTATGGTTACCCATATCTAAATGAAAGTGAAAAAGTGGGGGTCTAACAACCTCACCCAATATTTCTCTTAGCAATCTGTATAGACTAACTCCAATATACTTACAAGAGAATCAACTAGACAGTTAGACTCAATCTTAAGAAAACTATATCAAGGAGTTATATCTCAATCTCTCAATTCAATCCGCAATTAAAAATATAATTATTTGCGAGCCTGATTGAAAATAAGAGAGATAATTGATACCAAAGACCAATGTCCAAGGATCAATCAATTTCAATCAACAACCAAAGGTTTGATTTACCAATTGATCGATTCAACGCATAACCTGTGATATTTCAATTATATAACAAAATATAATGCGGAAAAGAAATAACACAGGCACCAGAAGTTTTGTTAACGAGGAAACCGCAAATGCAAAAAAAAAACCCGGGACCTAGTCAGGATTTGAACACCACACTGTATTAAGCCGCTACAGACACTAGCCTACTACAAAGATAACTTCGGTCTGGAATGTAGTTGAACCATAATCAATCTCATACTGATTCAAGGTACAGTCGTGCTTCTTACGTCTGTGATCCCAGCAGGAAACTACGCACTTGATTCCCTTACCTGATCTCACCCACAACTAAGAGTTTCTACGACCCAAAGTCGAAGACTTGATAAACAAATCTGTATCACACATAAAAGTCTATTGAATAGATAAATATGTCTCCCACAGAAATACCTACGAGTTTTTGTTCCGTATTTTGATAAATCAAGGTGAACAGAATCCAATTGATAACCCGGAATTATATTCCCGAAGAACCGCCTAGTATTATCAATCACCTCACAATAATCTTAATCGATTAATGAAACAAGATATTGTGGAATCACAAACAATGAGACGAAGGTGTTTATGACTACTTTTCTATCTTTCCTATCGGAGATATAAATCTCAAGCCAATCTTACGATTGTACTCAATCACGATAGAAACAGCAAGATCAGATCACGCAATTACAGAGAAAATAGTTAGGTCTGGCTTTACAATCCCAATGAAGTTAAGTCGTTAACCTATAGGGTTTCGTGAAAAACCTAAGGTTAAAGGAGAATCGACTCTAACATATACAACTAGTATCACACAGGAGGTGTGGGGATTAGGTTTCCCAGTTGCTAGAGTTCTCCTTTATATAGATTTCAAATCAGGGTTTGCAATCTAAATTACCTTGGTAACAAAGCATTCAATATTCACCGTTAGATGAAAACCTGATTAGATTCAAGCTAATATCTTTCAACCGTTAGATCAAACTTAGCTTGTTATACACAAATGAAATGTAACTTCATTTAGGTTTGAGTAACCGTACCTAAACGTGTACACTTAGTCGGTTCAACAATAGTTAAACAATGGTTAGCCATATGAGCACTTTCATATCAACCTTATTCATCTTTACCATAACTAGTTCAAATGACTCAAATGAACTAGTTAGAGAGTTGTTCACTCGAATCAATTCATGAACATTATAGCTACGGTTTGCAAAGATTGCATTCCTTATTATATAAATGTTTTAGTTCATGAACAAACCGATTTTAGAAAGTAACCTACTTAAGTATGCAAACGGGTACGCGTACTCAAGTAACCGGATTGAGTTTGTTTTTCACTTCAAAACTCCAGCAGAAATTCACGGACGTGAAACTTCCACCAGTATGCGTACGGGTACGCATACTTACCCCGATTTCCAACAACCACCAGTACGCGTACGGGTACGCATACTTTGGGTTCCCGGTTTTGGACTTTTACACAAATGTGAGAACACACTATGTTTATATCCAAACATGGTTACATGTTCTAAACTCTAATTTCAATCATTAAAACTTTCTTAGAGGATGTTAAAATAGTTGTTATTCACAAACTATTTTCATCAAATCGATTTTCAAGTTATTGAAATAATAAACATGACATTCGTCTTGAGTAAAGATTAACTTGGCTAAAGCGAAAGCTTACAACCACATATTTCGAGAAATATATAAGCGAGATAAACTCGGCTCGAAATAACAAATGTGTATAATTGAAGTCTATATAGCAACGACTTTTGTCTAAAAATAGGAGATAGAATAGATAGACTTTTGATTGATAGAAAAGTTCAAGTCTCCACATACCTTTTGTTGATGAAGTTCCACAAGTTCCCTTGAGTAGTTCTTCGTCTTCATTCGATTAACGCCGTGGAGTCTAGATCTCAACTACACTTACTATCCTAATCCAAGACTTAGCTATAAGTAGACTAGAAATCAAGACTTATAGTTTTGGCAACTAAACTTTACAAACAAGCTTGAGATATCAACGCTTGCGAGTTCGACCGAGCAGTGCTCTAACAATCTCCCCCTTTGTCAATTTTTGTGACAAAACTATCAATACATATGGAATACAAAATAAATAAACTTTGTAGCTTCTCATCCAAATGCACGATCTCCTGGGTTCTTCAACATTACTCGAAATCTTCGTCACTTCCAAGTACTCCAATGATTCCAAAGGTATTCAATTCAGCATCATCGTTGTTGAAGATCCGTAGCTATAACAATGAGAAAACAATAGCTCTGAATCATTGTTATACAGTGTCATAGTATTATTACACAGCATCAAAGTTCAATTGTATCACAACTTTGACAACAATACTATGGTGATATGTATCACTCCCTCTTAGTCAATACTTCATCTCACATGAATACCACTCCCCCTTACATAATGATCCGAAAACCATATGTATTTGTAGTGTGAACTATACATTAATTCTCCCCCTTTTGTCAAAAAAATTGGCAAAGGTACGAAAATTAGTAGGATCCTAATGAAATTTCCATAGAGATACTTCATGACCAAAAGAAAAGCACATACCAACTTTTTAGATGCAATCATATAGCCGAAACTAAATGCATTCATCAAGGAGTTTATAAAGATACAAGATAACCCCTGTAATATTCCACAGCCGCACTCCTCACAAAGATTTGGCAATTAAGCACAAGTTCAATTAAGAACTCTCCCCCATAAAATGTCATTCCGAAAGAACAACAAGAGCGACCTTACTTTCACAAGAAAATAAGGATTTCTTTGGACATTAACAAATCACATGAAACATGAATTTGTATCCAAAAATCTCAATTAAATTAAACACAAGAGAACCCATGATTAATTTAATCGGAAATGCTCGCATAAGAGAACTTACGGAGCCGCACAATATTTACATAAAGATATGGATCAGGGAAGATCAATACTGCGGAATAAACAAAGATTCATTCTATTTTTCATCACTATATTCACAATGACATATAATAGACTTAATCTTTGTAAACAAAAGTTCATCCTATCTTCCATCAATATTTGCATAATGACATAATAGGATTAACTTTTGTTTGTCAAAAGTTCATTTAATCTTTTATAAATACTTGCATACTGACATATGAAATACTTAACTTTTGACAGCGTATGGGACAATCAAAGTTCACGGACACAAACATACATATCCCATAACAAGTTGCAATATATAAAACCATAAAGATTAATACTGCAAAATCATCTTCCAAATAAACTTTAGAATTTAAATAAATAAATTTAAAACATTGCAAGATGAAAATCGTTGGAAATAACTATGTGAACTCACAATAATGGCTATTCCAAACCCTAGTTATCCTTCTTAAAACATAAGAATAAATTCTCATAAGAAGTTTCCTAGCCAAAATAAGACAACTCATAGAGAACATAATTCGAAAAACATTAGACATGACCAGCAACCAGAGATCGAACATAGACAAGTTCATCAGTTGCTTTCTTCAGTTCGTTTTTTCAGAAATTCAAGATTCTTTGTTGCAATTCCAAGTTGTTCACGTACGACCTCAAAATCTCGAAGAAGATTTCCTACCAGTTGTGATGACATCTGAACTGGTAGTTTGTTTTCATGATCAACAGTATGATAGCAGGTTATAAAAACAGGGTTCTCGTGAAACTAGATAGCCTTGCCCTTCTCAACTTCGTATTCCTTGTTGCATCCATCCATTGTGCACACAAAAAAGTTCAGGGGAACTTTTTGACGTTACGGAATGTGTATGTATCAAAAAGAGCATGATACATATATATATATATATATGAGTGCTTCATAGGAAACCCTAGGGTTACTCGTATACGTTCCGTATGGGTCAGGTGTACGTGCACTTATGGTTACAAACTTGGTACAAGACCAAGAGAGTAATGGAGCCAAATTTAGAAGTAGTTTTGATAAAAAAAAATCAAAGACACATTCTAAACAAATTGATGACAACCTTAGTTCAAAAGAACATAAGATAATTTTTGATGAACAACAACTAATTGGTCAATGGGAACTAAAACAAGAATTCTTCAAGGAAAACAACAAAGAAAAATTCTCAAGAGTTAATGATAAAAAATATTACACCATGTAATATACTAGAGCAAGGCTCAGCAGTATTATGATCATTATTAGGAAAAGATAATGAAAAGAATAATATGACGACTACTTTCTCAAGACAAAGGATCTTCTTGAGAATTATGAGCATCCTCCCACAGTTACAAGGAGGATGCTACATTGAGAAGTCAAGTTGTATTTTGATGAGCATCTTGCTCATCAAGAATATTGACTTCTTCTCTCTTTCCTTCATGAAGACCTTCAGAAAAATCAATAGGATTAGTCGAAAGAGGTTTAACCAGAGGTGAACAAGGAATACCAGAAACTGCTGCCTTCCTTGCCTTCTTAATGCCCCGTTTGAGTCTGTTTATACTTGTCTTGAGCTCCGAAATTCGATTATTGATATGATCGAAGTCTGGAGCAGACATCTTGGATTCAAGACTTTCTTCAGAGAGACGAAAGGATTTTGAACAGTTTTTCTTCCTCCTATGATTTTTTCTCTTCTCAGAGTAATTAAAAGAGTCAGTTGTCCACCTGATGTTCTTTCTTCTACAATTGTAGGCGTTTTTTGTCTCATAATCATAATCAAGAATTGGCTCATCACAGCTTTTTTCTTGATTGCAGACAAGGCCTTTTACCACAGCTAGATGAGAAACAGGTTTAATTACTTCTTTAGAAATCCATAAAAGAATGTTATGAAGTTTTTCATTCCTCAGTCGGAAACGACATCTCCTTTCAAGGTGTCCTTTGTTTCCACAATAATAGCAGTTAAAGGAATTGTTCTTGACTGTTTTCATGCGAGTTGATTTCGAAGGTGGACAATCCTTGTTTCTAGGAACATCAGCTGCTGAAGAAGGTTTTTCACATAGAGACATGTCATTAGCGCGGACAAAATTGATCTTACTAGTACTTGGAGTGCTTATACCTTTATAGCCCAGACCACGTGTATCACGGTGTTCTTTACATGCTCCAAGCATATAAGATAATTTTATAGAGCTAGAATTGAATCTTTTCAGATTCTCTTCCAGTGAATTTACCTTATCAAGAACAGCAGCAAGATCAGTCTCCAAAAGTTTTTCTTTGGCGAAAAGACTGATTTCTCTGTCATTACAACATTTTTGTTGAGAGTCGTATCTTGCTTCAGATTCTGCAAGTCTTTCTTTCAACACAAAGAGATTTTAAAGAAGATTATCATATTCGGACCTTATTGAACGTACATCTTCTTCTCGATCTTTAACGGTAGCTTGTAAGAGTCTGTAGCCACAATCATAACCTTTAAAGAGTTTTTTCAGTTTTCTATTTTCTTAACAGAGAGGTGCAAGATATTCACCCAAACAAGTTGTTGACTTCTTTCCTTTCAATACATGGTAAAAGAGATTGATATATTGAGAGACTTCCTCATCAATACTTTGTCCTTCTTCTGAATCACTTTCATCTGAAAGATCATCCAACTGTTTATTTAGACATTTTTCCTAGTTTAACCAAGAATCAGTCAGATAAGAAGATAAGGGAGATTTCTCAGATATCTAATGATTTTGACCCAAATCAAAGTAACTCTGAACTGGTGTTGCGTTATCAGAGATAACACTTCTATCCATAGAGTCAGATCGCTACAAACACAGACTTATGAGGTCTTAAACGTGTTTGCCTGCTCTGATACCAATTGAAAAACCGGGGGTCTAACAACCTCACCCAATATTTCGCTTAGCAATCTGTATGGACTTACTCCAATATACTTACAAGATAATCAACTAGACAGTTAGACTCAATCTTAAGAAAAGTATATCAAGGAGTTATATATTAATCTCTCAATTCAATTCGCAATCAAACAAACGATAATTTGCGAGCCTGATTGAATATAAGAGAGATAACTTGAACGGTACCAAAGACAAATGTTCAAGGATCAATCAATTTCAATCAACAACCAAAGGTTGGATTTACCAATTGATCGATTAAAAGCACAATCTGTGATATTTCAATTATATAACTAAATATAATGCGAAAAAGAAATAACACATACACCAGAAGTTTTGTTAACGAGGAAACCTCAAATACAGAAAAATCCCGGGACATAGCCCAGATTTGAACACCACACTGTATTAAGCCGCTACAGACACTAGCCTACTACAAAGCTAACTTCGGTCTGGAATATAGTTGAACCCTAATCAATCTCACACTGATTCAAGGTACAGTCGTGCTCCTTACGTCTCTGATCCCAGCAGGATACTATGCACTTTATTCCCTTAGCTGATCTCTCCCACAACTAAGAGTTGCTACGATTCAAAGTCGAAGAATTGATAAAAAAATCTGTATCACACAGAAAAGTCTATTGAATAGATAAATCTGTCTCCCACAGATATACCGAAGATTTTTTGTTCCGTCTTTTGATAAATCAAGGTGAACATGAACCAATTGATAACCCAGACTTATATTCCCGAAGAACATCCTAGTATTATCAATAACCTCACAATAATCTTAATCGATTAACGAAACAAGATATTATGGAATCACAAACGATAAGACGAAGGTGTTTGTGACTACTTTTCTATCTTGCCTATCGTAGATATAAATCTCAAGCCAATCTTACAATTGTACTCAATCACGATAGAAACAGAAAGATCAGATCACGCAACTACACAGAAAATAGTTGGGTATGGCTTCACAATCCCAATGAAGTCTTTAAGTCGTTAATCTACAGGGTTTCGTGAAAAACCTAAGGTTAAAGGAGAATCGACTCTAGATTATATAACTAGTATCACATAGGAGGTATGGGGATTAGGTTTCCTAGTTGCTAGAGTTCTCCTTTATATAGATTTCAAATCATGGTTTGTAATCTAAGTTACCTTGGTAACAAAGCATTCAATATTCACCGTTAGATGAAAACCTGATTAGATTCAAGCTAATATCTTTCAACCGTTAGATCGAACTTAGCTTGTTATACACAAATGAAATGTAACTTCATTTAGGTTTGAGTAACCGTACCTACAGGTGTACACTTAGTCAGTTCAACAAAAGTTAACCAATGGTTAGCCATATGAGCACTTTCATATCAACCTTATTCATGTTTACCATAACTAGTTCAAATGGCTCAAATGAACTAGATAGAGAGTTGTCCAATTTCTTAAATCTCATAGAAGTATACAAGACACAATCGAAGCAAAATCGATTTTGATTCACTCGAATCAATTCATGAACATTATAGCCACGGTTTGCAAAGATTGCATTCCTTATTATATAGATGTTTTAGTTCATGAACAAACCGATTTTAGAAAGTAACCTACTTAAGTATGCAAACGGGTACGCGTACTTAAGTAACCGGATTGAGTTTGTTTTTCACTTCCAAACTCCAGCAGAAATTCACGGACGTGAAACTTCCGCCAGTATGTGTACGGGTACGCATACTTACCCGGATTTCCAACAACCGCCAGTACGCGTATGGGTACGCATACATTGGGCTCCTTGTTTTGGACTTTTATACAAATGTGAGAACACACTATGTTTATATCCAAACATGGTTACATGTTCTAAACTCTCATTTCAATCATTGAAACTTTCTTAGAGGATGTTAAAATAGTTATTATTCACAAACTATTTTCATCAAAGAGATTTTCAAGTTATTGAAATAATCAACATGACATTCGTCACGAGTAAAGATGAACTTGGCTAAAGGGAAAGCTTACCAACACATATTTCGAGAAATAGATAAGCGAGATAAACTCGGCTCGAAATAGCAAATATGTATAATTGAAGTCTATATATCAATACGAGATAAGTTCAAGTCTCCACATACCTTTTGTTGATGAAGTTCTACAAGTTCCCTTGAGTAGTTCTTCGTATTCATTCAGTGAACGCCGTGGAGTCTAGAGCTCAACTACACTTACTATCCTAATCCGATACTTAGCTATAAGTATACCAGAAATCAAGACTTATAGTTTTGGCAACTAAACTTGACAAACAAGCTTGAGATAGCAACGCTTGCGAGTTCGACCGAGCTGTGCTCTAACAGAAAGTATATTTCATTTGTGTGTAATAAGTTAAGACCATCTAACGGTGGAAAGATATTAGCTTGAATCTTAAATCAGGTTTCATCCAACGGTGAATATTGATTGCTTTGTTACAAAGTTATCAAACCTTGATTTGAAAACTATATAAGGGAAAACTCTAGCAACTGGGAAACCTAATCCACATACCTCCTTTGTGATATTAGTTGCGACTAGAGTCGATTCTCCTTTAATCTAGGTTTTTCCTAAAACCATTATAGGTTAACGACTTAAAGACTTCATTGGGATTCTGAAGCCAGACCCAGCTATTTTCTTTGTAGTTGCGTGTTATGATCTTACTTTTTCTATCGTATTGAGTACTATATTCTCTAAGATTTGCTCGAGATTTATCTCCTATAGGTAAGATATAAAAAGTAATCACAAAGCTCTTCGTCTCATTCTTTGTGATTCCACAATAACTTGTTCTACTACCATATAGTTAAGTTATTGTGAGGTGATTGATATTTCTAGGCTGTTCTTCGGGAATATAAAACCGGATTATCAATTGGTTCATGTTCACCTTGATTTATCAAAAGACGAAACAAAAACTTCGTATGTATTTCTGTGAGAGATAGATTTATCTATCAGAATAGGCTTTTTTGTGGGAGACAGATTTGTTTATAAAGTCTTCGACTTTGGGTCGTAGCGAATCTTAGTTGTGGATGAGATTAGCTAAGGGAATCAAGCGCGTAGAGTCCTGCTGGGATTCAGAGGCGTAAGGAACGCGACTGTACCTTAATCGGTGTGAGATTTGGTTAGGGCTCAACTACATTCTGGTCCAAAGTTAACTTGTATTAGGCTAGAATTTATAGCGGCTTAGTACAGTGTGGTGTTCAAATCTGGATTAGGTCCCGGGGTTTTCTGCATTTGCAATTTCCTCGTTAACAAAACTTATGGTATCTGTGTTATTTATTTTCCGCATTATATTTGTTTATATAATTGAAATATCACAGGTTGTGCGTAGTTCAATCATTTGGTAAATCCAACCTTTGGTTGTTGATTGAAATTGATTGACACTTGAACATTGGTCTTTGGTACCGTTCAAGTTGTTTCTCATAATAATCAGGCTCACGGATTCTATCCGTTTGATTTGATGATTACATTGAGAAACAAAGATATAACTCTTGGATATATTTCCTTGATTGAGTCTGACTGTCTAGTTGATTCTCTCAGAATTATATTGGAGTTAGTCCATACAGATTGCCTAACGAAATATTGGGTGTGGTTGTTAGACCCCCTCTTTTTCACTAATGCATCTCCAAACTGCCCTTGCATGTTCACGCTCCAAAAGCAAGTGAAATAGAGATTCATTAATATGACTACATATGTTGCAGTGGGTAACCATGTCTTTCTTGTAATTAACAAGTCTCAGTCTTGTTCAGACACTACCTTAAGGCATTTTCATATGAAAAATTCAATCCTGTGAGGTACATGACAGTTCTATAGAATATTCCACACATGCTTAGATACTTTCTAAGTGTTATCTTGAGCTTGATCTTAATTTCAGCGATTTTATTATAAGAAATCTTGACCATGAATTTGCCATTCCTAGTTAGTTTCCAAATCAATACACCATCTTGTTTTGCAATCGGCTCTCTGAATTTCCAGACATCATTGCTACCAAAAGTAGAATAAGCACCTCTGTTTTCCACCTACTTGAATCAGTATTCAATAGTTCACCTATATATCCAAATTGTAAATGACTTAAGTTTCTGCGTAATTTTTATTTTTTATGTACTTCTGTTTTAAAATTTAATTGTCATAAATCATATCCCATGTGCTTAAAAGGGGCTAAATAAAATTCAAATGGACTTTTTGGAGTAAAGATCATGATCATCCAAAAGGGGTTTATCTCAAATCTTGGACTTCAGTCTGCATCCCTAAGTACATCAAAAATACTGACATTCTAGAATTTAGCATTGTTCCTAAAGGCTCGGATTCTTGTATATTGAAAGATATTGTGAAAAGCATCACCAATATTCATGAAAATAGTATCCGGAAAATTGGTATTGGTATAAAATGAATATCTGAGAGGATAAATGAGTTAAAGGTGGAACTACCATAATATCTAAACCCCTCAACTGCATGGATGATATGATTCTGGTCAATAATCTTATGTGTACCGAGGACATCTGGGATAAGGAAAAACTGGAAGAATGGTTATCAATTGACGACTGCATCGCCATTTTGAATACTTCATTTAATATTCCGGAAGAAGACCAAGTGATATGGAAACTAACTGAGAAAGGAAACTTCACCATTGAATCTCTATATGGTCATACGATTAATGACAGATACAAGGATACTATCCATTATCCAAATTGGATAAAAATATAGAAACTTGACACAAGCATTTATATTCATCTCTTCATCTGGTAATGTGCACATTAAATTGTTCTGACTAATGCTAAAAAGCTAGCATCTTCAATTATATTAATCATATTTATCATGCAATTATGGTGAAGAGAGCCTGATCCATTTATTCATGCAGTGCCCTTCTACTCTTTCTTTTTGGAGTATATTATTGTGGGGAAATGATATTCCTTTTGGTGATACTACTGACTTCATAGATAGTTGAATATGTAGTTGAATAACAACTCCATCTATAAGAATTGGGCGCCTATTTATGTCACCACATGATGTATCATTTGAAATGTTCGATTTGAAAACACCTTCGAGAAGATTTCCCTTGATGCTGCTAACACTGTTACCATATTAAAACAACATCTCATCTCCTATGACAAAGTCATGCATAACTAATACCACATCCTCAATGATCTACTTTGATAGAAATAATAAATTGGTTACTGAAAGAATAATTGCTAACCACAAAGAGAGATTTGGCACAAAAATTCCCAATTTGTATTACGCAAAATTCTCAAAATGGTGAAAACTAACATTGGTTTAATACGGGTGTTGTGTTGGTGCAAGAGGTTATCCTGACTGCAGTGCAACCAGTGGAGATGGAACCAGATAAGGTGTCGGCCTAGCCCTAAAATAGGCTAAGGAACTCCAGACTATTAATGTTAATTTTCAAGCTGAGGATACACAAGTCTTAAGATACATCATAGAAGGCTATGAAAAGAAGTTGCAACTCATAACTTCCACGTAACATAAGTCAACAGACTCATGAGAATATTGATGAAGTCTGTTGGGGTATATATTTAAAAACATAGTTTTGTAATATTATGCCAAAGTTAGAGAAATTGTGTGGTGGTATTATCTTGGGCTCCCACACTATAGGCATGGGTTCAAGTCCCACCCCATACAATTTCACTAGGGTATATACTATTTATACTATATACTTATATTACATTAGTCCGGGAGCGGGGACTTGGGAGGTTTGCTGATCCAGAAACCAATTTTTTCAAAAACGTATTAAGGTCATTATTTCCTAATTAATTACAATTAATATTGACATTATATTATGGCCGTTTTCCTGCTATTACAAAGAAACTTAATTGGGCATTTAATCAAAAGGATTTTTTCATTAATTCCATTGATTTTCTTTGGTTATAAAACTAGTTTCTGGAAGAGATGAAGATACAACATTTTTTCATCAATTTTAGTGAGATTCTGAGAAAGTGTTTTGAAAGAGTAGTTATTGGTTTGATTTCTCATAGTGCAGAGAAATCGAACAAGAGAAGCTGTTTTATCCCATAGGGTTTCGACAAGAATTGACTGCTAGCACAATCAAGAGGCAGAGTCGCGAAACACCTTAAAGATAGCGACTTAGTCCGCGACTCAGCTGTTTGAGATTCATTATTGTGTAATCTGTTTTTTGTGCATTGTTTCCAATAATTTTAAGGTGTTTGTTTTTTCTATGGAGAATGAAAGGAAGCGCGTCGATGATACCAACAAGACATTCAAGTTTGAAGGGCTGCATTTCATAAGATGGAAATAAAAGATGTTCTTTTATCTCAAACTCATGAAACTGCATATGATTGTGTCGACTGTTCATCCTGGAACCGTGGAACTTGCTGCTGATAAGACGAGTACCCCTGCTGCTGCTGATAAGACGAGTACCCATGCCGCTGCTGATGATGGTGCTGCTGATCCACCTCCTACCGGTGATGCCAAAGAAGTTGTTTCTCAAACTCCTGAGGAGAAACAGAAATCCATTGACAAATGGATCGATGATGATTTTGATTGCAAAAACTATATTCTCAATGCTTTGTCTGGTGATTTATATGAATATTACTCCACGTTTGATACTGCTAAAGATGTGTGGGATGCTTTACAGAAAAAATATGACACTGAAGAAGACGGATCGAAGAAATATGCTGTAAGCTGCTACATGAAATATCAAATGGTGGATGATAGATCAGTTGTTGCACAGGCTCATGAACTTCAGAAAATTGCCCATGAAATTCTGACCGAAGGTATGAAAATTGACGAATAATTTCAAGTTGCTGTAATGATTGACAAGTTACCACCTAACTAGAAAGATTTTCGTAATTCTTTGCGTCGTCTAAAGAATTTTCTCTTGAAAGTTTGATTGTTAAGCTCAGGGTTGAGGAAGAAGCTCGGAAACAAGATAAGAAGGAAGAGATTCTCATTGTTTCTAAAAATAAGACTTATCCTAGTTTGAAACCTAAGAAAAAGGATATGAAGCCTAACCCAAACCAAAAGAAAGTCGGAAAGCCTAATCAAAACAAGAACCAACACCCATCAATAAATTGACAAAATTCCAATTCTGAGTTTCTTTGTTATACCTGTAATAAACCAAACCACATGGCTAGGAATTGCATGTTTAACAAGGAAAAGAATAACGCACAAGCTAATGAAGTGGATACCGTTATAATAGCCATGGTCTCAGATCCTGAGTTCTACATGGTTGGTGGCTATGATGGGTGGTGGATGGACAGTGGTGCTTCGCGTCATTGTTGTTTTTATAGGTCCCAATTTAAGAGTTATGCTGAAACCAAGGATAAGAAAGTGTTGTTAGGAGACTCTCACAGCACTATGGTGAAAGGTTCTGGTATGGTAGAATTGAAGTTTACTTCTGGGAAGACACTCATGATGAAAGATGTCCTTCACACTCCAGAAATGAGAAAGAATCTTTTTTCCAGCTATCTTCTCAACAAGGATGGGTTGTATCAAACTATTGGGTCTGATATTTACACTATAACTAAGAATAAGATGTTTGTAGGAAAGGGTTATGCTACTGATGGAATGTTTAAGCTTAATGTTGATGCTATGAATAAAATTGATTCTTCTGCTTATATGGTTTGCAATTTTAATGTTTGGCATGGTAGACTTTGTCATGTGGGTAAAAAACTAGTGAATAACATGAGCAAGTTAGGTGTCCTCCCTGAATTTTCTGAAAATGAATTTAAAAAATGTGAATAATGTAGTCAAGCAAAAATAACCAAGACTTCACATAAATCTGTTGTAAGAGAATCCAAACCTCTAGACTTAATACATTCTGATTTGTGTGAATATGAAGGTATCCTAACTAGAACTGGCAAGAGATTTATTATGACGTTCATTGATGATTGTTCTAATTATACGTATGCTTATTTATTGAGCCATAAGAATGAAGCTATTGAAAAGTTTAAAATCTTTATTGCTGAAATTGAAAATCAATTTGGTAGAAAAATTAAGAGATTTCGTAGTGTTATAGGCACTGAATATGATTCTGGTCCTTTTACTGAAATTTATCAATCTAATGGCATAATACATGAAAAAACTGTTCCATATAATCCTCAAAATGAACGGGAAAGCTGAAAGAAAGAATCGTACTCTTACTGAATTGACTGTTGCTTGTTTGCTTAGTTCTGGTGCTGCTTCTCATTGGTGGGGTGAATGTTTGTTGATTGTTTGCCATGTTTTGAACCACATTCCCAATAATAAAACCATGATATCTCCTTATGAACTTTGGAGAAATAGAAAACCTAATGTCTCTTATTTTAGAGTTTGGGGTTGTTTAGCTTTTGTTAGAAAACCTGATCCTAAAAGACATAAGTTAGAAAGTATAGCTTATGAATGTGTTTTTGTTGGTTATGCTCAAAACAATAAAGCTTATAGGTTTTTTGATATTAATAATAAAGTTATCATTGAATCTATTGATGTTGATTTCTTTGAAGAGAGATTTCCTTTTAAAACTAGAAATAGTTGGGGTAATAGTGGGGGTTCAACACCTAGTACTTTACCTAGTGATGATTCTGAACCTAGATTAGAAGAACCGAGAAGTGAAGAAACTAGGATCACTGAAGTTGAACCTAGACGCAGTAAAATAGCTAGGACTAAGACAAAAGATCCCGATTTTGAATTTTACGCTATAGAGGAAGAACCTTCTAATTACAAGAGGCGTTTAGTTCTGTAGAGTCTAGTTTCTGGCAAGAAGTAGATAATGAATGGGATTCTCATATGTCTAATGGAACTTGGCGTATAGTAGTTTTACCTCCTGGTAGTAATCCTATAGGTTGTAAATGGGTTTTGAAAAGGAAACTCAAACCTGATGGAACAGTAGATAAGTATAAGGCTAGACTGGTTGCTAAAGGATTTAGGCAATGAGAGAACATAGACTTTTTGATACTTATTCTCCTGTTACAGGATTAACATCTATACGTGTTTTGATTGCTGTTGCTGCTACTCAAAATCTTGTTATTCACCAAATGGATGTTAAAACTGCTTTTTTGAATGGTGAATTAGATGTGGAAATTTACATGGAACAACCCGAAGGTTTTGTAATTCCTGGACAAGAAAAGAAAGTATGTAAGCTAGAAAAATCTCTTTATGGTTTGAAACAAGCTCCTAAACAATGGCATGAGAAATTTGATAACTTAATGATTTCAAATAATTTTAAAATAAACAAAGGTGACAAATGCATCTACTATAAATTTGAGAATGATGTGTGTGTGATTGTTTGCTTGTATGTAGATGATTTGCTGATATTTGGTTCCAATTTATCTGTTGTCAATGAAACTAAAAGCATGCTTAGTTCGAATTTTGACATTAAAGATTTGGGTGAAGCTAGTGTAATCTTGGGAATAAAAATAACTAGAACTAGTAGTGGTATTTCTTTAGATCAATCTCACTACATTGAAAAAATTCTAAAGAAGTATGATTATTTTGATTATAAACCTGTTTGTACTCCTTTTGATCCTAGTGTGAAATTGTTTAAGAATACTGGAGAAAGAATTAGACAATCTGAATATGCTAGTATAATTGGCAGTCTGCGTTATGCAACTGATTGTACTAGACCAGACATTGCATATGCAGTGGGAGTTTTGTGCAGGTTTACCAGTAATCCTGGTTTGAAACACTGGGCTGCTATTGAGAGGGTTATGCGGTATCTGAAAAGAACCACAAACCTAGGGTTACACTATCATAGATATCCCGCGGTCCTTGAAGGATTTAGCGATGCTAATTGGAACACTCTTTCAGATGATTCCAAGGCCACCAGTGGATATGTTTTTACTATTGCTGGAGGCGCTGTATCTTGGAGATCAAAGAAACAGACAATTATAGCCCAATCTACTATGGAGGCTGAATTGATGTCACTAGCGGTAGCTAGTGAAGAGGCAGGATGGCTGAAAAGTCTGTTGTCAGACATTCCAGTATGGTAAAAACCGATACCAGCCACTTTGATCCACTGCGATAGTACCGCGGCTATCGGAGTAGTAGAGAATTGTTATAATAACAATAAGAATCGACAGATACGTCGAAAGCACGACACAGTTAGAGAATTTCTCACAACTGGTGTTGTTAGAGTAGATCATGTAAGATCTGAAGGAAACTTAGCTGATCATTTGATGAAGGACTAGCGAGAGAAAAGGTATGGAATACCTCTAAAAGCATGGGACTTTTGCCCGTTAGAAGTTGAGTCGTTTGTAATGGATACCCAACCTAGAAATAGGTTCAAAGGGACTAGACGAAGTTACAAATGATATGATAGAGTCATGCATTCCCGTAGCATGATATCCTGAAATGGGAAACAGGTTGAGTGTTTAACTCTTAATGATGTCTATAGCTCTTAACATAGAGTGGGATACACATGAGTTTTCTTGATAGACTCACCTATACGAATGTGAAGGTGTGGCCGCCTTCTATGAGAACTTGGGCACTTCTCTAGATCGTTCGTTAAAAAAGGGATAAGCATATGGCCTTAATGTGCGAACTTAAGAACTTTACTCTAGATATAGTTGTGTGTGTTGAATAATCTAGTATTAGTTAGAGTTCAAGACGCGAGTCACTCTAGTTACCTGATACTTAGAAAGTTTAACACTATGTAGAGGTTCAAGTCGAAAGGCACCTTTGCTTATGCACAACTGTATAACACTTGCTCAATGTTTTGAAATATAAGTGGGGGATTGTTGGGGTATATATTTAAAAATATAGTTTTGTAATATTATGTCAAAGTTAGAGAGATAGTGTGGTGGTATCATTTTGGGTGCCCACACTATAGGCATGGGTTCAAGTCCCACCTCATACAATTTCACTAGGGTATATATATACTATTTATACTATATACTTATATTACATTAGTCCGGGAGCGGGGACTTGGGAGGTCTGCTGATCCAGAAACCAATTTTTTGCTGGTTTTAACTTGGCTTTTAAAAAACGTATTAAGGTAATTATTTCCTGATTAATTACAATTAATATTGACATTATATTATGGTTGTTTTCCTGCTGTTACAAAGAAACTTAATTGGGCATTTAATCAAAAGGATTTTTTCATTAATTCCATTGATTTTCTTTGGTTATAAAACTGGTTTCTGGAAGAGATGAAGATACAACGTTTTTTCATCAATTTTAGTGAGATTCTGAGCAAGTGTTTTGAAAGAGTAGTTATTGGTTCGATTTCTCATAGTGCAGAGAAATCGAACAAGAGAAACTGTTTTATCCCATAGGGTTTCGACAAGAATTGACTGCTAGCACAATCAAGAGGCAGAGTCGTGAAACACCTTAAAGATAGCGACTTAGTCCGCGACTCAGCTGTTTGAGATTCATTATTGTGTAATCTGTTTTTTGTGCATTGTTTCCAACAAAGTCTTTTTTGTTCTGGGTTCTCTAGGTGTCATTGAAAGACAAGAAAATATCGTGCCTGCTAGTCTAGCTTTAAGATGGGGTATCTTTAGTAGACCAAATTTAAGTTTGCTTATAAATCACTTAAGGAATGGTCATATAGGTATTACAAGGACGCCGGATGATGCTTAGTTGGGCTCTCAAGCTTGAATTGTGTAGGCTGCAGTAAGGCTTCCTCCTTGCTTTTTTCTAAAGAAAAATATCGTAAGGGTGGATGCAGTTTTGCATAATATTTCGAAATAGAATAAAAATTGATAATATTGCCTAGCACAAATACTATCTCGTTTCATCGATAATCGTATTCCAACATCATGGCGAAGAAAATGTAGGCTCTTTCGGAAAGAAACCTATATGTTATTGGGGCTGCAGGAGGGCTAACTAGAAAACAAACTATGGTCATTTAGTAGTAAACACAGTAACCCCTTATCCTATAATTTTTGATAATGACTAGTGTACTCTATTAATTCATGTTAATGAACTTAACCAAACTAAATAAGTGTTAATGGTGAGATTATATTAATGAATTGATTTACAGTTAATGTTTGAAAATTAGATAAATCTTGATTTTTTATTTTTGAAATTTCATAATTACCTATTGCTAGGACTCAAGAATAACTTGGCCATAAAATTCTATTTACGGTTGGGTGTTTATTTTTCAACTGGGAGTTCATTTTTTGCGGCCGTAATGAAAAACTAAATCTAACTTACGAATGAGACTTCTGCATTTCCTAATTATCTAACCTAAGGCTGGGAGTTTATCAATTCTCAGTCGTAGATTGTTGTCTACGGCCGTGAGTTCATCTCAGCCGTAGGTAGTTCCTGAAATTGAAACTTGAAGTTTAATTTCGTACAATCTAAGCTATTTAAGAAACCAAAAGCAAAAAAAAATGGTGGTTTCTCGATTCTCACCTAATAAAAGTCTTTTTGATTCGACAAAGAATGGTTGTTTGAAAAAAGAACAGAGAGAAAGGAAAAACTAAAAACAGATAAATAAAAGAAGCATAAGAATAGATTTGAGTGTTTAATTATGGACCTCCCAATTCATTTCTAACTGTATTGAGGAGTATAAACATGTTATCATTGAGGTTTTGACTCAAACCATTAGTGGAATTATTTCTTAGTATCAAAAAACAAAAAAAGAGATTTGAGGGCTTTTTTCTTCTTTTTTTATATCTATTTTTTCTTTTGAATAATTATAGATTTGGGCTTATTAGTTAATCAAAAGTTAATTGTGATATTTATTACGGGTGAGCAAAAAGTTCGGAACCGCGGATTTCACCTGTATCCGTCCGTAAAATTGCGGGTGAAACCCAATCCGCAAGATCTATGGGCCGGATACGGGTGGGATTCTCAAATCCGCACTTTTAACGATTTGGTTGCGGTTGGACTTTGAAATCCGTGGTTTCACCCGCACCGTAAGGTAGTAAGGGAAATTAATAGAAATATTAAGGATAATAATGTGTGTGCTTGATCAGTTGGTTGCTGGACAACAAAAAAAACGAAACACGCATGTATGTTACAGTACAGTGTAAGAAAGATGACACGCACCTCAAACCAGGTACCCCCATGTGTAAACGTTGGATAGCCATGATCTGTTGAAGGGCTCTAAGTTTAGTAAATATTTCCTTGCCTCTAATGTAATAACTACCAAAACAAGCACTTTGAAATTATGTCAGCAGAAAAATTTCTCAAATCCAAATCGACTCTTATGTCTGCAACTCCCCCTTCATTTTGAACTTTACTCTCCCAGAATTTCAACATATTTGTTGCAGAGTCCACCATCAGATTCATCATCCCCTAATGTGTAAAAGGAGAGGTGATTAACCAAACTAAACATAAAAGCAGGAGTAATATAACAACTTAATATCTTACTAAATCTACAATTAATCCGCATCCGGGCCCGTATTACCCGTTGATTCGTGGATGTCAATTCCGCGGGTGATTAGGCCGGACACGGTAGAATTTTTCAAATCCACAACTTTGACGGATTGGACACGGGTGACTCCTAATCCGCATCCGTCCGTTGCACACAAAATTTGACGGATTGGTGGTCCCCCACCCAAATTTAGGACATTTAAATCCTTATGCAGCCCTCAAAGAAAATCCTACCCCAATAATAGGTGAGTACATTAATTATATACCCCTAGTTTTGACACTCAACATATATACCCTTATACAACAATAAATATACCCATATTATTTAAAAGGCTTATCCATTTACAAAAAAATTACCTCAATACCCTCATTCATATAATAATTTTTTTTATTCCAAAATACAACAAATTTCTTTCTCTACCACTTCACGGCTGCACCACCACCATTAGCACCGCCACATATCCACCACCAACATTCACATTCCACTACCACCGCTCAACGAACACCACTTACTAACCGCCACCGCCACTACACCACCGGAACACCACAACCACCACTGGAACACCACCACCTTCACCGCCGGTCCGCCACCGCCAGTCCGTCCCCGGCTGTGTCAACAACCAAAGTTGATCCCAAAAATCAGAAAATAAGAAGAAAAAATGGTGTCAACAACTAAAGTTGATCCCGAAAAATGGCGTCAACAACCGAAGTTGATCCCCAAAACAAAAAACAAAAATCAAAAAATTAAAATAAATAAATAAATAATATGGTGTCAATAACCGAAATTGATCCCACAAACAAAAATCAGAAAATAAAATAAAAAATAATAACATGGTGTCAACAACCAAAGTTGATCCCAGATAATTGATGTACTAAAATTAGTGAACCTGGCATGAATCGGACACGCATTTTCTAACATGGAGTCAGTTGTGATACCATTACACCACAAGTTCGTCTATAGCTACTTCAATGTGTTTGCAGTTCAATCTCACACTATTCTAACAAATGAAATGACTGAATCAACAAATGCACCAAGAGAGAATAAAGAATCCCAATACTGCCAATGAATGAAGTAGTAACGAGCATTGCAATTTCACTGTCTAGGACTTGTAATAGATATGCTACAATAGTACTGACAGATGCAAGAGAGCAGACTATATTTTGATATTACCGGACGAAATAAATATGCTACAATAGTACTGACAGATGCAAGAGAGCAAACTATATTTTGATATTTACCTGATGACCGACCTCTAGTGGGAAGGTGACCTTTCACCTCTTTCGTTCCAAATATTATGGTGTCACAAGTCGGACGAGCACTACCCAAGGCAACACAGCTCAGGAATACTTATGAAACTAATTCAAACCCATCTATTGGTCTCCGTATGGTTTTTAAGGTTCTGGCTTAAAAAGTGGATATCAACATTACTTCGCCCCAACAAACAAGTTACATGCAGCATAAAGAGAAGTATAAACATGATTAGTGTGTATGTAGTGCCCATAAATGACTACAATTAAAAAAAATGTTTTATAAGAGTATGAGCTCGATGGTTTACAGGAACAATAGTTGATCAGGAGCTTTCCTATCAAACAATTATGATGGGATATTCTTTTCTGCAAACATTAAATTGAAAACAAAAAAAAAAGGAAAAGAAATGTCAGAAAGTCATATACAACTGACATTAATGAAGGGGATATGACCAGGCATTAGAAGGCGACTACTTCAAATTGGATAATAAACCTCAACCATTGACATAAAATTAAAAGAAAGTACCTTGCAAAAATGCAAAAATGAAACCTCTCCACCACCAACTAGACATTTTCCTTCAGATTTATCAGATTGTAGATGGTTGTGCTGGTGTTGTAAGCTATCCAAGTATTACTACCACCAACCCAACAGTCACCAATACAACACCAGTTCATCACTCACTACCACCAACCCCAACAGATCACCAACACCGCTGAATTTATTAGCACCAAAACCACTACCAACACACCGCCACCACCACTGAATTTAATCAAACAATGATACATACTACTATAATTGAAATGCAACAATTTGTAACATCACTAAAATCCTATATCACGGCTATTCAATCTTTACTAACTGAGTTACATAATATAAACACATCCAAATTCAAATAATGTGAAAATACAGGAAATGAAGATTGAAGATTTCTAGGGTGTCGATACAAACCTGATCCACCGCTTAAATCCTGGAATTCCTTTGATATTGGTTCTCTGTTTCAACTCAAAGTTACTCGCGAACGAAACTTTAAAATCAAATCTATGGATTACCTAAATATTTAGCTGACATTCAAATCGCCGATAATAAGAAAAGAAGAAGATGAATTGTTGCTGATGATTATGATTTTTCATTTCTAAAATGTTGTAAGAAGAAGAAGAATATAAACTGATGATGATGATTATCAAGCTTTATTTCTGAATCTGAGATTGATTTCCAACGAATAAATATTTCTCTTCGTAATTTTAAATGTTGTTGATAGTGGAGGTGGAGATGGAGATGGTTGCGGTGGTGGGGATAGAGATGGTGGTGGTGGTAGGCTGATAGAAAAGATGAGGATGGTGGCGGTGGCGGTGGAAAGGAGACGGTAATGGCAGAGGAGGTAGTGGTGATGCCGAAAAATAAAAACGAGAAGAGAGATCGTTTCTCCCGGATCTAAAAAATAAAATTCTAAGAGGGGTATTAAAGGAAGTATAATTAATTGAATTTCCGTTTGTTTGTTTTTTGGACCAGGGATATTAATATAGTGGACAAGGCATTTGCGAAGGCCATTGATAGTAAGGGTATTTCACATATAAATTATAATAGGTTTCTTGAAAAGAGCAAAAGCGGGACCATGTGTCACAAGCCCCAGAAAAAGAGACGGAAGCAGTAAACAGCTCTCAAAGCGGCTACATTGGAAAAAAGAGGGAAACTGCACGAGTATTTTAGACTATCTTAAAGATAATCAAGCACCGATTTGTTAGCAGTGTGTGGCCATTTTGGATGAAGTAAAGAAATTAGTCTTGCAATGCTAAAGGTTTTAAAGGATTTCTTTTCACTCCTAGAGCAGGAAACATTACAGCTGAGGCACGAGCAAAGTAGGCTCTTTCTTCTTTTCTTTAGGCATCACCTAATAGTAGATAGATCAAATGCAATTCAAGGGGTGTCATTAGATACCTCTACTTGAGAAACACCACCAACTATGAAAGCCATCCTGGCTAATTTCAAAAATCATGCAAGAGAAGCATAAAATCATGCTTCTGAATTTCTAATAGTACAGAGTTCTCTTAATGCATCATTTGACATTGCTCTTGACCATCCACGAAGCATAACAAAGGGGAGAAAATGCAGAATTCTGAGGGACAAAGGTAAGACATCTAAGAGATTTCTACGTCTCTTCCTATCTTTATGCATACGGAATGCAGATCCTTTGTAAACCAGGGCCTGCTACCATATCATCCCAAAGCAGATCCGACAATGCCATTGTCAGATCACCCACTTTTCCTGTTACAAACAAGAAACAGATCGGTTCAGTTTTCAGGGATACTGTATTAGTCATCAAACAAACAGTATGAGATTGAACAGTGGTTTAAAGACGGATGACCACAATCAAGAAACTGCACAGTTAGCGATTACCATCTCCAATGGGTTTTTCGTCCCACTTAATGATTGGCAATATAGGAAGACTACTTCCTACGTACATCATTTCAGCTGCATTCTTCCCCTCTTCTACTGTTATAACAGCCAATCTTACACTTTTAAGAAGACCCCTTTCGACCAACTTGGGCGCCAGTTCAAGTAGTCTCTTTGCAGTGCACCCAGTAAGTATCTTGTCAAACGAAGGCAGTAGAAGCTCTTTATCCTTGTTTATGAAAGCCACATTCACGTTCGGTCCCTCTGCAATATACCCTTTGTCATCAATCCATATAGAGGCAAAAGCTCCCTTCTCCTCAGCTTCCATTTTCGAGAGAACATTGGGGAGGTAATTCACATTCTTTGATGTAGCAAATAAGGGTGATTTCATAGGTATTGTCGATGTTATTACTTTCACCCCGTCTTTGCACTGAGAGTAATCATCATCTATGACTATTGCATAGAATGCAGACACAGGGCAACCGGCCGATGACAGCAAAAAGTCCCCAGGTCCAGCACTTAACCAGTATCTTAAGGACCCTTTTTTGCACTTAGAAGCTGCAACTAACTGCACAAGAATGTCACGCAGAGTTGATTGAGGGAACGGAGAAGTAACCTTCGCCAGCAATGCGGATCTCATGAATCTGTCTAGATGTCTGTCCAGCTCATATAAGTATCTGAAAGTAACAAAGCAGATAGGAAATGAATAAAATACAAACACCAACTTCATGATTTTTGGCATAATATAGAGTTTGAGACAACAGGTACAACTCACAGTATTATTCGGGCTTTTAATAAAATGATAGTTTGATGTAAGTGGTTTTATTCAAAGGTGATACAAGTAAAATGTGAATTACCCATTGAGAATCATTGCAGTATCAAAGACACCATGGCCACGGTGAACCATATGGTCATCAATTGGTATCACCATTAAAGCTGGATCAAGAGTAATTCCACCAAAAACACTAGAGTACATTGCTGGGTATGGTTGTTTTTTCCCAGTGTTCCACTTCTTTTGCAATTTCTGGAGCAACTGAATCAAATGATGTCCAATCCGTAAAACATTTGAACAAAAAGTATTACAAAGTTTTAATACTGTTGATATGTAATGTGAATAATCTATCCACACTAAGTAATGATCTTCTGCCATTGCAGTTTCTAGGTTATTTGACCATTATCTTCTTCTCTACTTTACATAAAAAGAATGAAGAAACTTATGGATAGATTCTCAATTTTACCTCGGTGGATGATGAAAACACAGGAACCTGAACATTGGTTTCAATTGTTACATCTTCAAAAACAACATTAGAACTAAAATTAGTGAAAGGGTACTGAAAAAAACAGGAATTTAAAAGAAGAGAAACAATTACCAGCCATATCAAACACTTTGGAGGAGGAATTGCAGTGATCTGTGACTGCAAAGGGGGGATGTTGAGTAGAGAAGGTAAAGGGGGTAAAGGATATATACGATCGATGACTAGGAAGGACGGTATATACTGACAAGGGACAGTCTCTATAATATTACTAATTTTGTTGCAGTAGGTGAAAGAGTTTAAAGTTTATAAAAACTTTGCCGATTGATTTTAAACTTTGTTCTGTTTTTTAGCCAGGAAGAGAAGGAAAGTGCTAATAAAAGAGACAATCAAAGACGGACGTCTCTACTCTCTATGCAATAACGCATTCACCAATCACCATCATGAGGCTAGGCAAGGATTGAGACTTTATATGATAGAGCCCCACTTTGAGAAGGGGGAATGAATGAATATCAGTCTGACGGTACTTCTACCTGCCTTGCACTTGTTGTCACGGAAAGAAGTAGGCAAGGATTGAGACTTGATATGAGATAGCTAAGTTCGAGCCCTTTGCACATTAATCATTTGTAAGACAGTAAGATGAGAAATTGAACACAGAAAAGGCATATGAAATGTAAGTATATAAAAGTTAAGAGCTACTTGGGATTGCCATTAGAATATGACAACGTTCTTTGTAACATACATTTAAACCTGAAACATGGCTCCTTCCTCTACAATGTTAGAGGGCAGGGCTAAAACTAGCAGATACTTGCAACAACTTAACTAACGGAAACAGAGGACTATAAATGATATTCATTGAGCGTCCAAGTCTCCATATGCATATGGGATAACAATCGTTATCACTTATCAACCACAGATTTTTGCTACTGTTGAGTAATTATATCTATATTTATTTCTTGGCATGTCGCTGGCAGAAAGCTTTTAATCTCAGAAGACCATCTTGTAGAGAAGTTGGTTCAACAGCAAACGTTATCCGCAGCCAATTTTTCAATCCAACCGCAGTCCCTACAAAAAGTAAATAAATATACATTCCGTAAATTTTAAGGGTTTAAGGGTTCTCATATTAAATCTTATAAAACTGCGTTGATCGACGCTCTCTCTAAATATTCAGCATGACTTTACAGGAACACAAAACATTCGAGCAGTTTTTGTTCATTCATATCTAGTACATTTGTAGAATTCTCACCTGGCAGTATAATGAGAGATTCCTCTTTAGCTAATTTGAAACAGAACTCCATATCATCCTTTATGTCTTCCATAAGAGTTGAATTGAACTTTACCTGAATGAGTCAAAATATTATAAGCAACCCCAAATTTTACTGAAGAACAATATGTCACCAACAATTAGTGTGCAGCGACCTACCATCACAAACATGGATCCTTCTGGTTTGTGGTGACAAGTAATGCAGTCGATTTCCTTAATTTGAGCATAGATAATTTCAGCAGATTTCTTCAGAATAGTAATAACCTTGCTGAAGAAATCGTCTGTTGTTTTCTCAATAATCTGAGGAATCGCAGCCTGAAAGAATCAACGACATTGTTTAAGACACAAACGAAGGAAAATAAGCAGACAGTAGTCGGAGCACTCGTCATTACACCAATCACCTAGACTAAAAAATGATTAAAGAAGTATTTGATTTGAAGCTCTCTTTTCGACCCAAACACAGAAAAATGTTAACCTGGATAAAAGTCGCAGGGTCCCCAGAGATATTGAGGCAGCTTATAATGGAGTCAACAACCTGAGATTATGAAAAACAAGATTCGATTTAAGTTTGAGCATTTAGCAATAAAACAACAGAAAAGGGAAATTGTCAAAATAGAGCAAGAACCTTTGTTTCTTTAAGAATGCCATTGGGATCACTGGTAGCAAGCCAGCCAAGTCGCCAACCAGGTACTATCCATCTCTTTGATATAGACCCAAGTGTAAGGACAGGGACTATTGACCCAAAAACTCCCATTGGCACAAATGGATTACTGGAAAATGTGAGATGACCATAAACTTCATCCGAGATAACAAGAATTCCGAGTTTCTTTGCAGTCTCAGCAATCTAATGCAATACATTGGAAACAATTACTTGACATTATATGCCCCATTTTTTTCTTCGTTATTGCTATTTAACAACAAAATTTAGAGTCGATAGAGTGAGTATTCACCTTCTTCAGATGCTCATACGTGTAGACACTTCCACAAGGGTTTCCTGGGTTGATTATAACCATTCCAACAGTATTCTCGTCAGCAAGAGCTTCTACAGCTTCAAGGTCGACCTCCCAACCCTTCTCTGGTAGAAGATCAAAATGCCGATATTCAAGATTTCTAAAACCAGCACATGCCTCATAATATGGAAATCCAGGTCTAGGAAGCAATATATTAGCACCAGGACGAGCGAATACCATCATTGCAATCTCGATTGCTTGTGTGCAACCAATCGTGAGAAAAACATCGTCAGGTGATAGCTTGTATGGAAGATCACGAGATAGATAATCTGCTATAGACCTGTTAAAGTTGAGCAGTTAACCACAGCAATAAAATATATATGTAACCAAATGGAATCATACAATTGGTGCAGGACAATCGAACTATAACAACCAAAAGGAAGTCAAGAACTCTGAAAATTCCTCATAAGTATAGGGTTCAATTCATACTAAAGTTTGGTCTGTAAGAACTCAAACAGTTGAGATGTTTTTTCTTAATCATTTGAAAAAAGTAATGTTTTGAGCTCTAATATACCAACCATCCTATCCTACAAAACAGGAAGAAAAAAAAGCCTTTAAATCTATAAAACATAATATAAATCAACAACATGCATCACTTTCCATCCATTTATCGGTAACTCCTTAATCTTCTATGTTTTGTATTGAATCAACAACATGTATCACTTTCCATCATAAAGCACACAAAATGCTAAAGAAGATGACATACAAGGAACCCCAAAATTTGACTATTCAAGATTCCTTATTCAATAGTAAAAAGTAATGAGCACAACTTCAGACTATTATGCTAAAAGCAAGTACCCCAGATGTTGTAAAATCCATAAAATTCAACACAAACAGTAAATTGAAATGAAACAAAATTCTAATCTTAAAATAAAAAGATGATGCATCGTATACCTTCTAGCAGGAAGAATTCCGACAGTAGGTGAATAACCATTAAACTTAGCAGAACGAAGTGAATCAACAATAGCATCTTCAGCAATTTGAGTTGTTCTAAAACATGGAAAAGCGGAAGGATCACCATGACCAAGAGGAATAGTTGGTCTTTCATCTTCCGGGTTTCTAGAATTCATTAGACTATTCAGAACCCCTCTAATTGTAATACCAGAAGCTGAATCAATCTCATCATTAGCACTGAAACCCCATTTCTTATGAACCCCATTACCATTACCATTCTCCATTTTCTGTTTCTTGTTAATTTGTTCTTTGGCAATCAATGGGTTTTATAGAAATGAAAAGAAACTTCTAGGGTTTGGTTAGGAGAGAAGAGGATGGATAGATAGATGAGTGAACAACAACAACGAATGCATGTAGAAGTACAAGCCACTCGTCTAAGTAAAAACCGAACGAAAGAGTGTGTATTAAAAAAGGACAAGTTTCTGAGTTTATTTGTCTTCACTCTGATTCACAAGAATCACAACAAAGAAGTGTACTATTTTTTTTATGGGTTTCTGTTTCTAAGAGCTGACAACTTTATAGGAACCCCACCCAATCATGTTCTTCCTTGTTACTCTTACAAGGACGTTGAGAGATTTAGATTCTTTCTTTTTTTTAAGAGTTCCGTGACTTCTGTTTAGGTCCGTTTGTATTTGTTTGATTGAAGTATACTAGATCCACGTCAAATAAGCCGCGATAAACATCGCCTGGCCAGCTGACTTAAACCATTTTGCTTAGTTTCTGAGTTTTGACTTGGGTATATTTATCCATGTCGATAAGACGTGACAAACATCACCTGCCCATTTGCGTGGTTTTGAGTCTGACTAGAGTATATTATATTTATATCCATTGTCAGTAAGCCGTAAGGCCCGTGATAAAGCTTATCTAACCATGTGCTTAATCTTGAACATAGTACCGTGTATCTGTGTTAATACGTTATGACACAAAGTTTATCCAACATTAAGCCATCAAACAAAGTTCTCCAAACAGTTGCTGGTACTTGAAGTTGATATCCCGGTCATGTGTGCATCAGTAGATTTTTTGAGAGCATCAGTTTTGCCAATGGTAGATATATGTTATTTGTATGTTGCACCATAACTAAAATATCCTCTTAAAGTAGAGTTATAATTTCCTATATTCAAGGAGTAAAAAATAAACTTTCCATAAATTGTCTCTTTGCATGTGTCATTTAATGATCAGATTGATTAAGAGTACGAACTGTGATAAAGCTTACTAGATGACCGTTGTCACAGTGGGACGACCGACCGAAAAAAGTGACGCAAAGCTAAATTTTGTTCTCACAAATTAGTTTCACCTTTTATGACATGAAATTGGACTTATAAATTTGAAAAACGAAATTGTAAAGCAAAAATATGTTCAAACAACGAAACAAACTGACAACCAGTAACAAGGAATCAATGACTATTCCACGAATAAAAAGTCCATTGTTGTAATACATTTAAGGTACCGTAAACGCACTTTATTAATTTCAAATAACTAAGATGTAACAATTTATATGCCAATCATTAAGTGGTTTGATGGTTGAGATGCTCCCTCCCATTGCAGAAATAATTTCATTCAGAGTTAAGGATGTAGTCTAAGATCATTGTTCCAAACCGAGTTTTTATCTATGTTCACTACTAAACAAAACAGTGTGAATCGACACCGTCTTTGGTGAGGTTAGACGCTGCACATTACATGTATGTGAGTTTAAAGATCAATTTACGGAAAAAGAAAAATGACTATGACAATTCTTCCCAAAAGAATGTAAAGCCTTTCCAAAAAGATTTTATATACAAGTGCAGATTTGGAATGATAAAATAGAACATATTTGGGGTTCCTGGAATCATCTTGTGGAACAATGGATTGTCTATCATCCATCCACCTAGAAGGTTTCAATCCTTTGATGAGAGGGAATGGAAGTGGGGGCCAACCACAGGCGGATTCTTTATACAGAAAACTACTATCAAACCCATTTTCTAAGATTTTTCCACTGTGAAACCACGGGCGTAAAACGTCAAACTCGCCCCCATTTTCTGAAGACAAATTCTTCCCAAGCCCATATTTTTCTAAAATTACGTTTTATTTTATTTATTTATTTTATCAAGGAAACGAGGTATAGGGAGGAGAATTTTCTTCAAAATCAAAAACATCTGTAGATTGATTTTCGATCTTCTCACGCACCAAAATTATACGAAGATCCCAATTTCCGTCATCACCATCGTTCACATCAGAGAAACTAAGAAAGAAAAATAATGGTTGGAGTCGGAATTGAAGACCGAAGAGAAATGGTTAGCTATCGGAATTGCAGGTCTTCAAAAAACATGCATCGAACTCTGGTAATAATTGAATTAATTCCATTTGAAAGCCAGATGAATCTCTCGATTTCTTCTTTCAGGAAAAATCATGGTGTTGTTTGATCGTGTTCTTGATGGTGGTCGCGAAGATTACAAAGTATGTGATTTCTTACAAGGTAGAAGTTTTCGGTTTTTCATTAGTGAAATCCCAAATTCATGATTTGGGTTTATCTTACTTTCAGTTTAATTAGTTTATTTTCCAGATAAGTTTCTCTTTTGTATGAAGCCCTAGTTTTGGATAGAAGATTATTGTTAAGTCTTTTTGTTTGATAATATAGGATTTCAATCCCGTTATTCTGATGTCTTATTTGTTAATTTGAATTTCAAGTAAAGGTCTATGATCTTTATTTTGGTTCTCAGTAAAGGTTATTTTTTCCTAAAAAAACACTGGAATGGTATGAGATTTAAGACAACGGATTTTGTTTCTCTTTTAAGATTTTTCTAAATTTTATCTTTGATTGTGTAGACCAGGAGAGTGATCTTGTAGCTATTTTTGTGTCATTCTGGTCGCAATGAAAAGAAAGCTTGGTGGTGCCCCAATGCAGCTGAAATATATCATGGTGTAACTATGATTGTTCTTGTAGTGGACTCATGTAAATGAAGGATCATGACACTTGAATAAATAAGTGAATGAACTAACCAATTAAATTCTAAGAATTGATATCCAGTTAATTTCCCATCATTTGACACTTTTGCAGGCCTTTGTCAACTGCGCAGCTAGGAGAGGTTTATGAGGTGACTGGGGACCGGGACCAGGTAGCTATTATTATGGATAATGGTGGCATGAAAACAAAAAGGAGGAAAGATGGAAGAAATGAGTGTTGAAGAAGCTGCGAAGTTCTAGATTCGTTGGCTAGATGGTACGTCGTGACCAGCAACAGATGAGCAAAGTAAATTTCTTATATGTTTACTTTAATTTCCAGCGAGAACTTTAACCGGATTCCACTTCAGTGTGACCATGTTAATCGGTATGGTTTCTAAATCTACTGGCTTCTGCATCAAAGCAGGTACTTTCGTGGGAGCTTCTTTGGTTCTAGTTTTAACTTGAAAATATTGCTCCCATTTTAGAACTTGTTTCCATGTGCGTTTGTCATGTAATATTTTATTGAGTCCATTTTTCATTGGATATGTGTTACGGGTTTCAAATTGAGTATAATTTCATTTGTCTGTGTGTTGGAGTGACTCATTCACGGTAAAAGTACTCAAGGTAGGTGAAGATGGCAGTGCTTGTAGTAGTATAAAATTTTGGTGCCTGTACCATAACAGATGTTAAAGTTAATGGTAAATGATTCATAAGCTCTTGTGTAGCAGTCATGACTACATTTTTTTGCTTCCACTCTGAGCTCATCTTTTTTCTGCTTTTGTATCATTATTTTATTTGGTAACTTCTCGCGTGATTAAATAACAAATGTAAAGTTCTATTCTATTATCCTATTGTAATCAAAAGATTTTTATAAGTTTATTTTTGTGTATTTGGTCGAGATTCATATGGGTTAAGTTGAGCTAATGAAACAAAAAAGTTGTCCTTGAATTAAGGAATATAAGGGCGATGTTGATATTTGCACTAGGGAGGAACGTGAGCATATGGAGTTCAGTGGTTGCGGCCATAACATGTGGAGATGATAAAGTTGTTAAGAGCGGTGCAAGGAGAGGATTCGGATGGTCTGGATTTAGGAAACTGGTAGTAGTGGATTGGGAAGCTACGGATTGAGGATAATGGTTGGATAAGCTGAGTTTGAGGAGTTGGGATTGAGGATAATGGTTGGATAAGCTGAGTTTGAGGAGTTGGTGTTGTTGGTTGGGACTTGGGAAGCTACGGATGTATTGGTGTTGGTGTTGGTCATAATGGCTGAATAATTTGTTATGCAGCTATGAAAATGGTTGCATAACCTGTTATGCATTTACAAAAGTTGTTGCATAACTTGTTATGCAGTCCAGAAAACGGTTGCATAACACGTTATGCAACAACTTTTTTGTCAGTATTGAAACCAACAAAAAAATAGACTGCATAACTTGTCATGCACCTTCAATAATATCTGCATAACATATTATGCATTTGTGAAAATGGATGCATAAAGCATTATGCAACCACTTTTTTGTAAGCACTGAAATAAAAAAAAAATTGATGCATAACGCATTATGCATCAACTTTTTTTGTAAGCACTAAAATTAACCAAAACAATGGATGCATAACTTGTTATGTAGTCGAGAAAATTATTGCATAATTCGTTATGCGTCTTTTGTTTTTTGTGATGTTATTTTTTTAGGCGTCTATATCGTTTTAGTGGTTGCATAACTAAATTAGTAAATGCATGAACCAAAATATGGTTGCATAACGTTTTATGCATCTTTTTATTGTGTCTGCATAATGTGTTATGCATCTTTTTTGGTGGCTGCATAATGGTTATGTATCAAGTTTTCGAAAATTTTGCCTAAAATGATGATCACCTCCGATTTTTTCGTGAAAAACAAAAATTTGATATTGTTGTTTGTACTCGTTGTGTAGCTCTCTTAAAAAGCTTTCCAACAATATAAAATTTGTAAAATTCCAAGGCGCGGTTTTTTAGATATGTTATATTCTAGTTTGCTTGCCAATTATACCCCTGAAAAATTATGGGTGTCATAGAAACTAAAATATATCTTGGGCCTGACAATAAGAATAATATTTTTTTGGGGCCTTACCCTAAGTTTCCCTTGTTTATATTGGCAGCGAGCCGGGTTCAATTTGTGGGTCCCTACACATTGGATGTTAGGGTCTACTTTTCCTAGCATAAAAAAAAGAGTAAATAAATTTGGTAGCAATGAGAAGGCTTTTTTACCTAGCAACACAAACTCTACTATTGGTAAGAGTCTTTGGAGTGGGATTTTGAAGTGCAGAGATCATGTAGAGCAAAATATGCATATTCAGGTGCATAGTGGAGACAAATGCCTTTTCTGGAAGGTTGTCTGGATGAATGGCCAGTCTATAAAATCAATGTTTCCTAATCTTTTTAAATTAAGCAGGTTACAGGATGCAACAATTCAGGAAATGTTGAATATAAATGCTGGAAATGGATGGAATTTTGCATTCTGCAGGAGTTTGAAAGATACTGAGATTGAGGACATTGCACATCTGTTGGATTTGCTGTCTTCTTTCAACAGAGGAGTTGGTGCAGATCAAAGAGTGTGGCAGAATGGATCAAAACAGTTTTCAGTGTCAGAATGTTATAAGTCATTAGAGGAAGATGGCTTACTTGTCTTTCCTTATAAGTGTGTGTGGAACCCAAAAATCCCACAAAAGGTAATTTTCTTTGTTTGGTATCTTTGCTACAATGTCGCACCAACAATGGATAGTTTAAGGAACTCTTTTAATGTGAATGGCTGTTTACTGTGCAAGAAGAATGCATAAACAAACCATCACTTATTTCTGCATTGTGAAGTAACTAGAGAAATCTGGCACTATTTCTTGGGAGGTTATAATCTGCAATGGGTTTTTCAGAACAGTGTAGGAGATACTATCTGGGAATGGAGAAGAAAAAAATGCAGAAACATGAATTTGAAAAGCAAAATATGGGACATTTTACCTTTTGCAATTTGGTGGGCAGTATGGCTAGAGAGGAATGCAAGAGTTTTTAATGGTAAATATAGTTCTGTGGAGAATGTGAAAGACAATGTCAAGTCTTTCATTTACAATTGGTGTGTGGGTACAAACATCTTCGATGGCATTTCTCTGGACATGGTTTTGCATAACTGGGAGGCTGTTATTCACTAAGTAGCTTCTAATCCTGGCTTGTATTGGTTTTGTTTCTTTACTGTATTGCAGCAGCATCATTGCTGCTTACTTTGGTTTAGTTTTTGTAATCTCTTTTCCAATTTCATTACTTTCTTAGTGATGTATTAGTTTTCTTAATAAAATTAGCCCTTTTTGAGTCAAAAAAAAAAATTTACTACCTCCATTTATAAAAAAGAGATATTTATACTTTTTCAATTTGACCTATTTTCAGGCTAAAATGAAAAAGTGAAAGTGTCTCTTTTTTAGAAACGGAGGGAGTACATCGTTTGTGTTCCACTTTTTGTCCGAGGATGCTATGAACTAAGAATAACATGCATGTAATTGTAGTTCAAACTAATACCGGTTTAGTGGTTTTCGTTGTACATACAGTCAAAGAAATTTGGAGTTCGGACGTCTGGTGGGTTTCTCACTACACTCTACACGTGTACTTGCATGCTAATGACCGGTGAACGCGTGCTCAACATATCTTTAAAGAAATAAAGAAATAGGGATGTATAGGTAAATTTAGCTAAGAAGTGTACCATTTTTTTTTACAAAAATGCTTTATATCCCGGGAGAAAATCCCGGGATTTCTACCTTAACTCACAAGTTGTGGAGCCTCTTCTGCCCACTTACAATCCCAATGCAAGAGGGCATTCCCCTCGTTCGTCTGATCCTTTCATGGGATTTTTCCAGGTTGTTTTGGGCGTCGACCTAGCATCACTCATTTAGATTCTTTCTTTTTCTAAAGAGATATGTGACTTCTGTTTAGGTCCGTTTGTATTTGTTTGATTGAAGTACACGAGATCCACGTCAATAAGCCGTGAAAAACATCGCCTTAGTTTTTGAGTTTTGACTTGGATATATTATATCCATGCCGATAAAACGTGACAAACATCACCTGCCTACTGCGTACACACATGGGAACATTGGCAATAACAATTTTACAATGTAAATAGTAAATAAACAAACTACTATATAATTTTCTCTAAATATATATTTTGTGTATATAACAATGAATTTTCAACTAAGTGTGGAAAAATGTTTGTTCATAACTATCATTTTTTCTGCAACCAAATGTGCGTACTTTTAATATTTTGCGGAAGACACCCAAATAAGTATATCTCTCTCTTTCTGATCACTTTGTACCACTGGTTTATTTCTTTCATTATTATGATATATGATGATATACGTATTTTAATTGCCGACAATTTTTATTGACTGTATACTCGATCAGTTTGCCGTCTTCTACGTAGGCAATAAACTTCTAATTTTGTGGTAGTTTAGGTCACCCTTGATTTTTAAGACATGGTGTGCATTAGTGCATGACAATAATTACTCTCCTTCTTGTATATTTTGCTTCATGTGAAACAAAAGCCCATATGCTCTAATGTTTTCTCTGAAGTGTCTGGATCCTGGCCCTCTTTGGTAATCCGACAGATTCTACAATAATGATGGTGCATCTTTACACAATGGCAGTTGTCCTTGTAGTATTTCCAAGTTCAAACCTATATATGTTAGCCTGTACAAAAGAATTTGAATTTCCGGTATTGTTAACTCTTGTAAACTGGGTCGAGTAATTCCACTTCAACTAAAATTTTAAAATCCTTTTTACCTCCTAAAGTAGGTATCGAGAACTGGTATATAGAAATTAAAATTTCTATGTTGATTATTGATTTAAATCTTTGTTTGTTTCGGATTTTCAAGTGACACAATTAACGGTTTGGGCGGCTGTAAGATTCAGTCACATAGATCTCTTCAAAACCGAGTCATTTAGAAGATGAAACAACTGCGAATTAAGGCAATAAAAAATTAAAGTTTATTTGGATCTTTAAATGTACTTTATGATATTTGTTATCGAGGCTTTCATGGTCTATAAAGATTATTCGCAAATGTTTCCTTTTTTTCCTTTCAAAGTGACTTTCATCGTAGTACTCAATACTTTTAGAAGAAATTATTGTGTTGATCTATTGCAATAGGTGGACTCTTTTCTGTAATATTTTTTTTTGCATGTAGCATAACCTTCTCTCTTTTAGTCTCTTGGTAGCCAAAAAGTGTTTTGCAAAAGTTAGACTCTTCTTTAAGGTTTGGTTAAATTCTGAAATTCCGTCCCCTTGATATATCTCGCAGCGTGATGAAATCAGATAACTTTCTAATTTTTCATATGTTTGATGTTTTCCATCCATCGGAAGTCTTTAAGAGAGAAAAGATGGCATCCAGCCTTTTATCTAAAACTGGGCTACTGGTCCCCTCCATCCATATCATTAATATATATAGGAGCAATGCATTAAGAGTTGTTCCTGTTGATGAAGAGTTGTGCCTGTTAATAAAAATTCAACCATAATGAGTAACAACGGAGATTGATTGAAGTGTAGTAACAACTTCTTACCCAATGTATTTTCATTATGTCCTTTAATGATTTTCTAAGAGATCTCTGACTTGGTTCCGAGGAACTTGAATTGAATGTATATTAGGATAATTATCTATGCATACATATATTGGAGGGAAATGGTGATCGGTAGTATAAGATGCATGGTTTCACTAAATAGATGTGTTGAATTGTTGTTAGCAGCAAGGGTTCACTTGTTTTTTTTAGCCCTTTTTATACCATTATGTGTTGCACCTTGGTGGAAATATGTACATAACTAATTGGCGAGCCTTAGAAACATATCCGCAAAAATATGACTAGTGAAGGTTATTGATGAGGTTTTGGAGTATGTTTGGTTGGCTAAGCTGACATATGACAGTAACTTGGAAAGGTGCCATATTGTGGCTTAATCACAAAGCCTTTTCTCAAGCATATGCCTTTTCAAAAGTGACTGATGAGATTTTGAAGTCATTTCAATGGCCTAAGGTGACATGGCAATATTTGGTGATGTGGCTTCACCAGATTCAAGATTAATTGTGGATGCTACATGTGGTTTTTTGGGGTTTTAATCACATAATCGTTTGTTTTCACTATTTCTAGGGTTTATGGTTGATTAATTAGATTGTTTTGAGTACACGCTGGATTAATGTTTTGATCATTCTATTGCTAGTAAAGGGTTAGGATATCCATGTAATTGTTGAATAACCCTTGCACAAGTAGAGAACGTGAGACCTCGCAGAGGGATTCTGTGGAGCAATCGTATGTGAAGACAACATTAGTAAGTGGATCTTGCACTAAGAATATAACTGCTAGGATCAACCTAAGTTTACATAGCTTAAAGCTTCTGACTGGGTTACACCTTGAGTGCGTTACTACTTGGTGGTTCGATTGGATAGAACTTGATATGCGAGCGCTTCGGTATCCAGTTACAAGAGGAACTTTGGGGATAGCACTGCTCTAGCTGCTTTCCTGCGGTTGGTGATGAATGGTTCTAACGAAGATAGATAAGTATACTATTGAGTCAATGTTTGGTAACGGCGAAGGTCTCCTTGATCATCTTTCTTTTATTTGTTATCTTTTTATTTTACTTTAATTCAACCCCCTTTGTGTTTTCCTTTGTTTTGCTAATATAAATAACTTAGCAATTACACTGCTCTCTGTGGGAACGATCCTTACTACCGCTATATTATTAATTAGTGAGAAATATCTCGATTAATTTGTTGTGGTTACGACACGCATCATACCCCTTCTATCTTATTGAGTTTAATCTTCTTTAAGATTTTCTCGAGATTTAACTCCGATAGGTAAGATACAAGAAATAACAAATTTCTCCGTCTATGACTTTTTGGTTCCGCAATAACTTCTTCTACCATCATATAGATAAGTAATTGTGAGGTGACTAATATTTCTAGGATGCTATTCGGGAGTATAAGACCGGATTATATTAGTTGGTTCCTGTTCACATTGAATTATCAAAAGATGAAACAAACTTCATAAATATATTTGTGGGAGACAGATTTAGTTATCAGAATAGACTTATCTGTGGGAAACAAATTTGTTTATAAAGTCTTCGACTTTGGATCGTAGCAACTCTTAGTTGTGGGTGAGATCAGCTAAGGGAATCAAGTGCGCAGAGTCCTGATGGGATTCAAGAGGCATAAGGAACATGACTTTACGTTAATCAGTGGGAGAATGGTTAGGGCTCAACTACATTACAGTACGAAGTTAACTTGTAGTAGGCTAGAATATGTAGCGTCTTAATACAGCGTGTTGTTCAAGTCTGGACTAGGTCCCGGGATTTTTCTGCATTTGCGGTTTCCTCGTTAAAAAAATTTCTGGTGTCTGTGTTATTTCTTTTCCGCATTATATTTTCTTATATAATTGAAATATCACAGTTGTGTGTGACAGAAAACTAGATTAAGGGTCATATAAATGTAAGAATTGTCAGAGTAGTTCTGGATACCAGCCACCATCGGCCAATGCCAATGGTCTTCCGGGTAGTCACCGAGGTGGTGAGGTGCCCCAGTGGGCCTGAAAACACACACCGTACCAGATGGGTGACGAATGGCCAGTGCCAATGTCAGGGTAGTTCTGGTTAACAGCCATCGTTGCCGCAAGGATCTTCCGGGTAGCCACCCATAGGTGGGGTGCCCCAGTGGGCCTGACAATCTCAGCGTCCCAGACGGTTCATCCAGATGTAGTGGGGGTGCCAATTATGGCCTAGTAGATGGTATGAACTGCCTTGCAGTAACCATTCCTTTTCAGATGATATAAGTTACCTCACACGATAATAACCATTGCCTAACTCACTAGCCGAGGAAGATGATATGAATTACCTTGAATGGTAATAATCATCTCTTGTCTCATAGGCTGTATGGTTATCAAACGGTATGAATTATCTCGAAGAGGCAACAGTCATCTCATTATTAGGTAGTACGAACAACCAGTATTCCAACTACCTCTTACCAAAACATATTATAAACTGCTAGTGTTCCAATCATTTCCGAATAGATGGTACGAACTGCCAAGCAGCAACCAACACTTTCAGATGATATGAATAACCTTGCATAATTGTGCTGAACCGCGTAGCAGCTGCCTACGTATCCTCTCCGTTGCTCGAATGGATCAAGCACGACCGTAGTTCGTCATCTTGGTTTAGATTGTATGAACTACCATCCATAAAAACTATCTTTTATCAACTATCATGTAAACTGACACCACTTAGCACTTTATAATCTAATAAGATATTCCACAGTTCCCACATTGTCAACTTCTTGATAAGAAAATCAAATTCTGATAAATACAAATTACACTAACAATTCCAAACTTGGCTCCAAGGGAATTTATTAAGGAATTAAAATCAATTGGTAGCACAAACACAAAGAGATAGGGTGGCAAAACCTAAAATTTTCTTGTTTCCAAAGGTAAGACATCCTGCTTTGGTTCTTAAGATAACACTACCAGTTGATGCAAAATAAATGGATAGTTTATAAAACATAAGTCGATCAAAAGCGACTTTCTATTAAATTTCCCATTAAAAAAAACAGTCAACTCAAAACAATATCTAAGTTTTGATACAATAGGAAACAAATGGGAAAATGATAGCAAAGCCTTGTGCGTGAACACACCCAACATAATTTTTATGCAAATACTCACTGAAAATCCATTGTTGTTGTATATGAAGTTAAAAATAATAATCTCATTTATTCTTTTGTTTTATCAAAGACAAATACTTCACGAACCCAAAATGAATCATTCCATAAAAATAAAGG
>JAJJMB010007708.1:12376946-12432283 GCA_023531105.1 Papaver atlanticum
AAAAAAAAAAAGAATAACTCCCTAGAGAGAAGAAAATGAAAAAGAAAACAAGGGTTTTCTATTTTCTAACATTTAGTTAGATGAATGACCAGTTTACCCTTGGCTACTTCACAATAATTCGACACATGTATAGTGACGTGTAAGGCTGCATGCACATCTATTTTGGCACCCTTACATATGCTTGAGGCTATTAGGAGCCCAATAAAAACCCTGCTTTGTAACTTGGGCAGACTCATAGTGTTAAAAAACACTCTAACTTAGGTTTCTTGAGTTATTTTAAGTGAAATATTTACGATTTATAACTCTAATGGGTTGAATTAAACCGGAGAAATTCTTTAGGGCCTCACATTGTGCGTAGTTCAATCACCGTTGATAAGTCTGACCTTGTTTGTTGGATAGTAACGTGATTTACACTTGGATATTGGTCTTTGGTGTAGCGCCCCCTAAGCTAGCAGCTAACTAATCCAAGAGATTAACTATAAAATGAGGCACTAAGGATCTAAAACATCTAATTAAACATTAACAAAGAAATTCTAAATAAAGATTAACCCGAATCTAACCCTCTCTGAAATAAATACAAGAACTCATCTCAAATGATACATATTCAATAGTGAGTTGGTTTACAAATAGAATATAAACACAAAATAAACATAGCGGAAGCTGACTAACTAACGAAACCAACTCCTCGAAGCTTCCATCGCCACGCGCACATCTTGATCTGTCTCTAAAACTGAAAGTGGGAATTGAGTGAGCACATCATCCCTAGAGGGGTGCCTTGCAGAAATAATAACTAACTTTCAAGTAATCACTAGAATGAATTGAAGACAATGCAGGTTTTGTTGAAAACCGATAAAACGCGGAAAAACAGATAAAGCATAATATAATAATAAGTTATACAGAAATATAAAGTTCTACCAACCAATCATTCGGCAAACATTCACAACAGAAATAATAGTGAACGACGTCTTCCTTCAGAGTAGCAAGGCATGATTGTTGCGGATTCTTCAATGATCATTAAAGTACCGTGAGGTTTTCCGGCCTCGAAATCATAAACGATGTGTACCTTACCAGTACCTTATTCTACGCGCACTCTACATATCAAGTATCCAAAGAAACTAATGGTAACAACATTATATCCGATAGAAGTGCTTACACAGTGGAATGCCCATCCATCCCACGCGTAAATCCAACATCATATATAAGATTCTCAACATCACTCTCCCTAAATACCAAAACATAATATAGTAGCTTTTGAAAGTAATTTAACAGAACAATAAACATTCATGTATGAGACATGCGTTGCCCGCACAGAAATAGGAAATACTAGTGGCAGCAATTTTCACTCCTATATAATAGTGGCAGCAATTTTCATTCCTATAGATGTGCATAAAATAGATATAACATTTGGGGCACACATCTCACACCAATCAAAAGGAAACCTTCTCCCTTTCATGCTAACAATAAGTAAAGATTGTAACCACTTTCCAGTCAGTGGAAGGAATCACTTTTTGGAAAATAAGTAAATACTCCCAAAACACAGATATTAGTTGTTTCTAAAGATCCAAACCTATCCCAAAATGTAAAAGAAAACTAATTTGTAATACACACAAATAATACATGCATACACATCATATAGTAACAAAGATATGCATGCATTCATAAAAGATAGATTTGTAAAACGGTAATGAGTACAAGAGAGTTCGTTATCGATTCCCACCTCTTTTGATGACAAGCCTCGCATACCTCGAGATCCACAATCCACTGGTTCAATCTTTGAATCGATCGTTGTTAATAAAGAGTAACTGTCAATCACACAAGCACTCTAAGAGATTAGCCAAAAGGCTCATACAAGGCTCATAACATAATCTCATACAAATCTCTAATTATAGGTCAAGTAAACTATCTAATGGTTCTAAGCCCATTTATGGTTCTACACCTTTTAATTATCTAACTTTAGCACAACTAAGGTTTACTAATTCAATTAAATTGGTTTTATAGTCCACCAGATATGTCTTAAGATTATCTACAACTTTATAGAAGGAACCAAAGGTTAATTCGGACCATAAAGGTCCAAGAAGTCAAAATAGGAAAATAGTCCTAAGTTTAAGTCCACTAAACCGGCCCGTTAAACTAAGGTCCAGTCCATAAGAGTCAACTAACGGTCACTAATGGTCAAACGGACAGTCACAGTTCAACTAACAGTCAACATCTAAGGTCAGGTCCAGTCAAAGGATTAACTCGGTCAACGAGTCAAACAGGAATCGTATGGTTTAACTCGGTCAACAAGACTGATTCAGGTCAAAGAAATAACTCAGTCAGAAGAACCGAGTCAGCTAAGTCAGCTAAACTGACTGGGATGACTAATAGGCCAAAAGCCTAAGTCAAACTTCTATTGCACAAACAAAACACAAATACAGACACACAATCTCTACAACATTCTAACTATACACAGTTCTATAAGTTACAATTAAGTCTCGTTTCCATCAAACATTACACTCTACAATTCCTAACTCTAGAAAACATAATCTTCACATTTATATAAAGCTTCATAATCCGGGCATAACCCACTTGTACCTGAAGTTGTTTTCCATTTCAATCTCTTACACAAAATCATACATTCCTAGCCAGCCATCAACATAACCACTACCTACAGCTCCACCAGCAATTACCATTCTGCACATTGATCACCAACAGCTTCAATTCATTCAACCCACACCAGAGTTTAACCAAATTTAATACACCAAACTCGAACTCAGTAAAACCATCATCATTTGAAACTCAGCACAACACCAACCATTAGCTCGGCTCCATTTGAACACATCTGCAAGTTCAATATACCAGTTCCATTGTTTACATCAGCCATTCAACAAAATCCTTACAAATACTATAAACATTCTAAACCTTCTTCTTGACCTGGCCACTAATAACATCTTCATTAACCATTATCCCATCATTTACAGTTCATACATACATACCCCTAATTCCATCACCATTCCTAGAACTCTGTAACTTTATGATCCACTACTACCTGCGACACTTCATTCTCCTAAACCAACATCAGTTGAGTTCCTGGAAATTCAATAGCTTCAACTGCAACTCAATAAAACTACCAATCCTACACATTCATCTAACTATCACCATCACCTGATTATACTTGCACCAGCTCAACACATACCAGTTACTGCAACCCTACAATCAGATTCATCTCCACAGTTCTTCACTGCAAATTCATACCACCACCAGACCACCATCAACTCAATACTACCATGAACATCAGTTACTCCATATTACTACCAGAGTCTCAGCTTCATTTTCATTCTTCTCAAGTCAGCAGTCTTGTAATTCAAATCCACCAGCTAACAACTTCACCTGCAACATGAACTTTATCAGCAACAGTTCTCTTTGATATCTTTGTTCTTCTCCCAATTTCAGAATTCCATCGAAATCCATAGTTCTAATTCCTTTCTTGAAAAGTATAAATCAACGACCCAAACTCGATCACTAACTCTAGCTTAAAACCACAACAACTCTTCTTCGAATCGCCATAGTTCAATTCATCTTCTTCATTTAATCAACATCACCAAAACCCTAACCTGTAACCCTATTTTCCTTAAGAAACTAAAATTAAACCTTATAGAATCATCTAGACTTCAATCAAGCAAAAACCCACCTATAACCTATCCATTTAAATCAAAACCATAAACAAATTCAATCAATTACGAAACCCTAATTTACTTACCAATTTTTCTTCTTTTCAGAACTCAATCATCTGCTACAATCATCATTCTCTTCCTCGATTCAACAAGTAACATGGTTTACTAATAATCATTCACACAATATAAGATCCGTTCTTTTGATTTGAGATCGACAGAGAGAAGAAAAGAGAACAGAGAAGAAGAAAAGAGAAGAAGAAAGAGAGAAAAACAGAGAAGTGAATTTCTCTTCGACACGTTTTAGGATAAAACCAAATAGAAATTATCAAGGCGTCCACGAAACGGATAAGGGCAGCCCAGGTCGGTTTGTCTGCAACAGACTATTTTGCCCTTCATACAAATCTGATGTTTTCTTCTTCGTCCGGTATCCGAATGACACGTTCGAGTAGTCTAATTCGCATAACTTTTCGAGATCTATCTAGTGATACTAGTTTCGTATCTAAATCGTTGTAGATTAATTTATATTAATTAATGTTCATCTCTAATTAATCGAGTCATTAGCGGCTTAATCGTCTCTTGACTGGTCTAATAGCATTGACGAGCTCGAGGGTTCTTACATTTGGTACCATCCAAGTTATTCTCATAACAATCAGGTTCACGGATTTCTATCTATTTGAGTTACTGATTGTATTGAGAAAGAGATAAAGATCTTTAATATATTTTATAATTGAGCTCAGTATCTTGGTGCTCTCAAGATTTGTATTAGAGTTTGTTCTATACAGATTGCCGAACGAAAAATTGGGTGTGATTTTTATACCCCCCGCGTTTTCAGGACTCATTAGAACAAACCTTACATTGAATAGAGGATTTACTCAATAGACGTTTGATTTACAAGTCATTCTCCTCAAGTTTGGCCTCGAGTAAAGTTCTTGATAAACTTACTTCGGTTTTTTCTTCACGGAGAGTCTTTAATTGAGAGTCACGATCATTAAACTACCAATAAGCATATTGACTTTGTGTTTCAGCCTATTAACTTCAACGGACTGAATTCTAACTTGTCTTAGAATCACTGCACTTTCTTTGGCTGCTTCACTTTCTACTTCAGAGTCAAACTCGTCAGTAAGATAAAAAAGGTAACACTTATTAATATTTTGTTGCTTCATGGGAACAGATAGTTCATCTATATCTGAAACTGAAGAATCAATTTCTTTAATAAGATCCATGGAAACAACTTTTTTATTCATGGTGATGCGTTTATCAGAGATAGCACTTATGTCCATAACTTCAGATTGATACAAACACAGACTTATGATGTCTTTGCGTGTTTGCCTACTCTGATGCCAATTGAAAACACGGGGGTACAACTACCATACCCAACTATTTCGTTCGGAAATCTGTATGGAATAAACTCTAATACAATTCTTGAGAGCACCAAGTTACTGAAATCAATCAGGAAATATATCTAAGAGCTTTATCTATTTCTCAATGCAATCAGTAAATCAAACAGATAGAAATATGTGAACCTGATTGTTATGAAAATAACTCGAATGGTACCAAAGACCAATATCCAAGTGTCAATCAAGTCACATCCAACAAACAAGGTCGGATTTATCAACTTTGATTAAACTACGCATAACCTATGATATTTCAATTATATAACGAAAATATAATGCGGAAAAGAAATAACACATACACTATAAATTTTGTTAACGAGGAAACTGCAAATGCAGAAAAACCCCGGGACCTTGTCCAGACTTGAACACCACACTGTATTAAGCCGCTACAGACTCTAGCCTACAACAAGTTAACTTCAGACTGGAATGTAATTGAGACCTAACCAAGTATCACACCGATTAAGGTACAGTCGTGTTCCTTACTCCTCTTGAATCTCGCAAGACCCTGCGCACTTGATTCCCTTAGCTGATCTTACCCACAACTAAAAGTTGCTACGACCCAAAGTCGAAGACTTATAAACAAATTTGTCTCCCACAGATATGTTTATTCTGTTTGTTCTGTCTTTTGATTCAAGATCAAGGTGAACAGGAACTACCTAATAATCCGGTCTTATACTCCCGAAGAGCAGCCTAGAAATATTAGTCACCTCACAATAACCTAAGTATATATATAGAAGAAGTTATTGCGAAACCATAAAGTCTAAGACGAAGAACTTTATGATTTCTTGTATCTTACCTATCGGAGATAAATTTCGAGAAATCCTTAGAGAAGATTAAACTCAATAAGATAGAAAGTTTAAGATCAGGATATGCAACTACAGAGTAAAATAGTTGAACCTGGCTTCATGAATCCCAAATGAAGTCTTCAAGTCGTTAACCCTAGAGTGGTTTAACAAAAAAACTGAAAACTTAAGTTAATGGAGAATCGACTCTAGTTTACAACTAGGACACACAAAAGTGTCGGGATTAGGTTTCCCATATGCTGGAGTTCTCCCTTATATAGTCTTTACAATCAGGGTTGCTTACAATCAAAGATAAGATAGCTTGGTAACAAAACAATTGATATTCACAATTGGATGAACTCCTGATTTAAGATCCAAGCTAAGTCTGCTTAGAGAATAAATAATTAATCTTCACCGTTAGATGGTCTTAGCTTGATACACACAAATCAAAAATACCTATACTTAGCTATGGATAACCGTGCCTAAACGTGTATATCAAGTTGGCTCAATAACAGTTAACCGGATTTAGCCATATGAACACTTTTTGTTTAGCCATCTTCATCTAACACTTATAGATCAAATATGATAATCAATCCATCATGATAGATAATCAAATGAATATAAATGTGTTTCAAGAGAGTTGTTCAATTGTTCACTATCTCATAGAAACATTCATGAACAAATTGAAACATATTCGGTTTGGTCTGTAATCGTACAAAGTATATATACAAGAACCAATTCATGAACATAATGCCACGGTTTGCAAAACAAGTTCGCATACCTTAATTCATTAATCATTCCAGGGACTTTAGTTTGCAAACTGAGTTAGCAAACGAACCTGATTTCATGAGTATGAAATGTCATACTTACCTATTTTAGAACATACACACTGTGTTTGCAAACTGAGTACGCGAACCACAATTCCGGACTTAGGCCAAGTCTAGCCATTTGCAAACTTTGTACGCGAACCACAGTTCCAGACTTTGCCTAGTCTAGCCGTTCGCAAACCCTATTCGTGTACTACAGTTCCGAACCTTTCACAGGTAAATTCGTTCGCAAGTAATTTTTATATGATTAATAGATCAATACGAAACTTCCCGAGTTAACATCAAATAACTGTCTCACACAAATCATATAAGATGTTCAAGGTTATTTTCACATGATCATCTTGACTTAGTATTTAGTTTCCAACAAATAAATTATTTACAACTAAACTCGTCAAGTAGATGACGAAGTTAAGCTAAAGCTTTAAACTTGTATTTCGAGAAATATATAAACGAGATAAACTCGGCTCGAAATTTCAAATGTGTATAACACAAATTATATATAGCTATATGACTTAGTTTTATTAGAAAATAAAATAGAATAGATTTCTGAGTGATAGATAGGTTTTATTCTCTACATACCTTTACCGACGAAGTTCCTCCAAGATCTTCAGTAGATCTTCTTCTTCAATTGGTGAACGTCGTGAAGTCTAAGGCTCAACTACACATTTTATCCTAATCAAAGACATAGCCATAAGTAGACTAGAAATCAAGTATATAGTTTTGATCAACTAAACTTGACAAACAAGCTTGAGATAGCAACGGTTGCGAGTTCGATCGAGCAGTGCTCTAACACAGGTCACTATCAACCTTTCATTATTAGATGCAATCAGGCAGATTCCTCCTTATGCCAAGTTCCTTAAGGACTTGTGTACGCGAAAGCATAAGCTTAATGTCCAGAAAAAATCCTTTCTAGCTAGTCATGTGAGTTCTATTATTCAGAATACCACTACTCCTAGGTATAAAGACCCAGGGTCCCCTACTATTTCTTGCACAATAGGTAAATACCGTGTTTAGAAAGAATTTCTTGACTTATGAGCCAGTGTGAACTTACTCCCGTACCATGTGTACCTTAAGCTAGGTCTTGGTGAGATGAAACCTACCCAGATAACACTCAAGTTAGCTGATAGGTCTGTTAAAATTCCTCGTGGTATTATCGAGGATGTTCTTATTAAGGTCGACAAGTTTATATCTCATGTGGATTTTGTTATCCTAGATACCCAACCTTTCCCTAATCCAGATAACCAAATACCAACGATTTTAGGTCGCCCATTTTTAGCTATGTTGATGGGAGAAAATGATTTGCTGATTTTTTAGGAAAAGTGAAGGGATGACCGTGCGGAGGAGGACCCTTCGACCGAGCAAACTGCTTTAACCTTTTGCAAACAGATGCACTGCACGGGAGTGCTTTGAGTTCGAGAGATCAATCTGTAGGACTCCGGCATAAACCAAGACAATTGTCGTTCCAAAGTCAATTCGGTCACAAGAGAGGATGGGTCGATCTGTAGGAGGGAGGCCGAGAAGTGTGTGAGATCAATGATGATCAAGGATTGTGGATGTGTTGTGTATTATGCAGTGAACTATTGAGTTTGAAATAAAGTAAGTTCTGATTAATTGCAGTTTTGCTCTGTTGAGAGTGATTGCTCAGACAATGAGAATTCTTGTGTAGATAATAATTTCCTGTTCAGACGAGCGTTTCTTGTGTTTTCAATCGTGGATTCAGAGACTTATTTATATTGCAAAAATAGTAGACACATTGATCCCAGTAAGTGTGACGGTTACTGGAGTGAAAGAGTGGGAAAGTGGGAAATCGTGTTAAAACCAGTTGCTCATCATGCGGAGACTTGGTTAATTTTCCACCCACTACTTTGCTAACTCCTCTAACCGATTGCACGACTTAATCACATTCTCATCGTGGTTGAACACACGTGCCATAGACCGCCAGACCAAAACCCTAGTTAATATCCCCCCATGTGACATGATTGATGTCTCATGATTATTTAGTCTGCAAGGCAGACGTGTATTTAATGAGTCAGTTGTTGACTTGATTAGTCGATGAGTCTTAATATTGTTGAGTCAAGCATGATTGGTGAATGCTCTATAATTCATGGATTGAGCATGTCTGTTGAGACAGATGTATAATTCTCGAATAAATGTTGATAATCGAATCAACATGATAAATATTGATAATTTGAGCAAATATTGCTCGTTTGAGCAAATATTGCTCATTTGATGAATTGCTGAATATTGATAATTGAATCAATATTGATAAACTGAGAAAATATTGCTCACTTGAGGAATTATTAAATATTGATAGTTGAATCAATATTAATAGACTGAGCAAATATTGCTCGTCTGAGAAAATATTGCTCACTTGAGGAATTATTAAATATTGATAGTTGAATCAATATTGGTAGACTGAGCAAATATTGATCGTCTGAGGAATTATTGAATATTGATAGTTGAATCAATATTGATAGACTGAGCAAATATTGATCTTCTGAGGAATTATTGAATATTGATAGTTGAATCAATATTGATAGACTGAGCAAATATTGCTCGTCTGAGCAAATATTGCTAATTTGATGATTACTGGTAGCATGACCATATAAAATATTAATTTAAAATATTGGCAGCTAAATCAAATATTATATAATTAATCAATATGTTGATTGCTAGATCAACAAAAAATTACTTGTGTTTAAACTTGCTCAGAATTATGACTTGCAGAGCATTCAGTTCGAAACCCTAATTTTGATCGATTGCTGATCAATTGATGATTTACTGAAAATCAACCACTGAGTGAAGGAAGGATCGGATACATGGTATGGTGGGCCGACCATGTAGCGCCCAGGTGCTCAAGTGAGCATGCACCAAAGTCCTTTGTTGACCATTCGGTGAAAGGATGATTAAATGCTGGTTTAATCATTTATCAAAATAGTGCTCGTCTGAGCATTAGGTAATAAAAACCTAATTATGGAGAGATGAGGGAACGGTCAAGAGAGCATGAATCCGGCCCTTGGTGGTCGTTTGATGAATTTCCAAGTTGGTTGGAAAGAGTTTGAACCTAATATGAACCACATAAGATTAATTAGGTCCAAATTATAAAGATGTGTGGGACCGGCTTCTTGCAAGACAAAGGGCCGACCTTGGTCGGTCAAGGTGGCATGCCCGTGTCACCATAGTGTCCGTGTCTCAGTCCTGAGAGTTTTGGTATTTTCTGGTGCACGTTTGAGTAATATTTTGGATTTTCAGAAGAGTTTGATCTTGACTGAAACTCTCAATTTTGCTTGAATGAGCAAGTAGAACTTTGCTCGCGCGACCGATATTTTGAAAATAGTAAAATAATAATATTTTATTTTTTGACGTGAGAAGCCTAGTCGGTCATGTGACCATTTGACTTTTTGGCCTTTTGATGATTTGAGCATATTTGAGAAAATATTGAAAAACTAGGGTTTTTGCTCAAACGAAGGGGTTTCATGAGATGAAGGAAATAATAGTATGAGAAAATAAGGGATTGTAAGATGTGGGACCGATCACAGCTAGGGCATGGCCGGCCGGCTAGGTGGACCGGTCCCGTGACACCTTTCCCATTTTTTTTATTATTTTTTCATCGTTTGAAGGAAAATATGGAGAAACTAAGAGTTTTGCTCAAACAAGGAATATGATCGAATGAAGGAGTTTTCATGAGATTAGGAAAAATAATAAAATAATAAAAAATAAAAGGAAGAGGCATGGGGCCGGCCACCGCACCGGATGTCCGGTGGGCCCGGTCCCCTAGGCGTCTCTTTTATATTTTTTATTATTATTTTTCTTCCTTATTTTGCATAGGTTTTCCTCATTTGTCCATATTTTTGAATGCTCGTGCGTGCATTCGGATGCTCGTTTGTGCATTATTGCTAAGTACACTCGCACCATTTTCTCGGGGCTTACTCGGTGGTGGCCCGGATGTCCGTATGTTGAATATTTATTACTAACCCATGGAATTTTGCTGGGAAAAGCCATGGATTTAAGTAATGAAATATTATGAAGAACGTAGAATATTTTCTAGGAATTCAGTTGATGAATCTTGCGACTAGAAATAATTAATTGATGGCTCTATACTAGCAGGCAAGCTGTCTAGGAGTATTATAATTATTTGAAAATCGAGGCATGAGCTAGTTAAAGCGTTATACTCGACTTAAATGTTTATTCTGTAAAGTCAGGGAACATTGCGACATCCTGAAGGCGTTATTGTTCTATACTAGTGGTTAATTCATCTAGGAGCCGTCTAATCGTCTTGATTTTATATAGAAACATATACTGAAATTGCTCAGTTTACGAAATACATCGTGGTCTCAGTTGAAAGACTGCATATTGGTGCATACTCTGAGAGGCAACACACTCAGTCAGAGATTATTGTGGCATAAGCTTTCATTCTTAAATTCTGAGATATAAACTTCACATACATGTCTGAAGCTGATCAGAAATATGCAAAGTCATGATTTGACAATTTTAGCCTTTGTTAAAAATCCACCATCTACAAGCTACCTCCAATGCGATCATTAATTGTCGAAATGGTATTATGAATTTGTCTTTTGGTAACATGACTATTGAGCTAAACATTTTTAATATTAGTAAGCTACCCTCTGAACTAGATGACTCGAGCATAAAAGAGGTAAACATGATTGGAACATTAGTCGAGGAGTCATTACCAAACACTTTGTTAGAATATCCATTAGAGAAATGTCTAGTCCACTTTGGGATTGATTTTGATGATGATAATGTGATTAATGAGGTAAATGCTTTGTTATATTCAACCCCTTTGTTAGACACTAGTAATGGATGGAAACCTAAGTTAGAACTGCTACCATTTTCTAAGTCTACCCTAGTTCCTTCTAAGAACAACCTCCTAAGTTAGACCTTAAACAATTACCAGATACCCTAAAGTATCTGTTTTTAGGCCCATCTGAGACTTTACCTGTGATTGTAGCATCATACTTGGAAAGTGATCAGGAAAGTAGGCTAGTAACCGTCCTTCAAAACAACAAGGAAGCTTTAGGATGGACCATAGCGGACATTAAGGGTATAATTCCCACTGTTTGTATGCATCATATCTATTTAGAGAGTGACACCAAACCTTTTAGGAAGATGCAACGTCGACTGAACCCTAATATGAAAGAAGTAGTTCGAACCAAGGTCCTTAAGTTGTTAGATGCAGGCATTATCTATCACATTTCAGACAGTAAGTGGGTCAGCCCCATTCAGGTTGTTCCCAAGAAATCCGGTATTACTGTAGTCCAAAATGATAATAATGAATTAATCCCAACCCGAGTGATCACGGATTGGCGTGTTTTTATTGACTATAGGAAATTGAACAAGGTCACTATGAAGGATCACTTTCCCTTTCCTTTCATCGAACAAATGCTAGACCGATTATCAGGTCATAGTCATTATTGATTGTTAGATGGCTACTCTGGTTATAATCATATTGTTATTTCCCCAGAAGACCAAGAGAAAACCACTTTTACATATCCCTTTGGTACCTTTGCATATAGACGCATGCCTTTCGGGCTATGTAATGCGCCTACGACTTTTCAACGTTGTATGATTAGCATATTTTATGACATGGTAGAACGGTTCTTAGAGGTCATTATGAATGATTTTTCAGTGTTTGGTTCGTCTTTCGATGAGTATGTGCCTCATTTTTCATTAGTGTTGAAGAGTGGGGAAAAGAATTTAGTGCTAAATTGGGAGAAATGTCATTTCATGATTCATTCAGAAATGTATCTTCTAAGGGTATCGAGGTAGATAAATCCAAAGTTGACCTTATTAAAACTTTAAAGAAACCGCAGGAGATATTAGGTCATTCTTAGGGCATGCAGGTTTTTATCGTCGATTGATTAAGGATTTTAGCTTGATTTCTAGACCTCTTTGCAATTTGATTGCAAAATATGTTAAGTTTGTCTTTGATGATGCTTGTTTGGAGGCTTTTGAGAATCTTAAGACTTTACTCACTACCACCCTTATAGTCTAGGCACCCAACTGGAACCTACCCTTTGAGATCATGTGTGATACCTCATATTATGCTATTGGTGTTGTGCTAGGTCAGCGAGAAAACAAATTACTTCATGTGATTTACTATGCTAGCAAAACTCTGAGTGATTCCCAGATGAACTATACCACCATAGAGAAAGAGCTATTAGTTATTGTGTTTTTCTTAGACAAGTTTAAACCCTATCTCTTAGGTTCTAAGGTCATAATCTTCACTGATCATGCTGCTATGAAGTATTTTCTTTCTAAGAAGGATACTAAACCTAGATTGATTAGATGGATCCTCTTGTTAAATGAATTTTGCTTAGACATTAGAGACAAAAAAAGTGCATAAAATGTAGTAGCAGACCACTTGTCTAGGCTTGTTGTGGATACCCCTGATGATTCTCCTCCTATTAGGGATAGTTTTTCTGATGAACAACTTGAAAAACCGGGGGTGCAACAACCACACCCAATAATTCGTGTAGGAAATCTGTATGGACTAACTCCAATATAATTCCAAGAGAAACAACTAGACAGTTAGACTTAATCAAGGAGAATATATCCAAGAGTTATATCTCAGTTTCTCAAATCAATCTGCAATCAAACATATAGGAATTTGTGAGCCGGATTAATATGAGAAACAACTTGAACGGTACCAAAGACCAATGTTCAAGTGTCAATCAATTTATATCAACAACCAAAGGTTGGATTATTTAATTGATTGAACTACACACAAGCTATGATATTTCAATTATATAAAAAAATATAATGCGGAAAATAAATAACACAGACACCAAAAGTTTTGTTAACGAGGAAACCGAAAATGCAGAAAACCTCCGGGACCTAGTCCAGATTTGAACACCACACTGTATTAAGCCGTTACAGACACTAGCCTACTACCAATTAACTTCGGACTGGAATGTAGTTGAGCCCTAATCAATTTCACATTGATTAAGGTACAGTCGCGTTCCTTACGTCTCTTGAACCACGCCGGATTCTACGCACTTGATTCCCTTAGCTGATCTCACTCACAATTAAGAGTTGCTACGACCCAAAGTCGGAGACTTTAATAAACAAATTTGTCTCACATAGAAAATTTTACAGGAATAGAAAAATCTGTCTCCCACAGAAATACCTACGAGTTTTTTGTTCCGTCTTTTGATAAATCAAGGTGAACAGGAACCAATTGATAATCCGAACTTATCTTACCGAAGAACAGCCTAGAAATATCAATCCCCTCACAATAACTTAATCGTATGGTAGCGAAACAAGTTACTGCGGAATCAAAAATGATGAGACGAAGATATTTGTGACTACTTTTTATATCTTACCTATCGGAGATAAATCTCGAGCAAATCTTAGAGAAGATAGTACTCAATACGATAGAATAAAGTAAGATCAGAACACACAACTACAGAGAAAATAGTTGGGTATGGCTTCACAATCCCAATGAAGTCTTCAAGTCGTTAACCTAAAGGGTTTTAGGAAAAACCTAAGGTTAAAGGAGAATCGACTCTAGTTGCAACTAGTATCACACAGGAGGTGTGGGGATTAGGTTTCCCAGTGCTAGAGTTCTCCCTTATATAGTTTTCAAATCAGGGTTTGCAATCTAATTAAGTTACTTTGGTAACCAAGCATTCAATATTCACCGTTAGATGAAAACCTGATTAGCTAATATCTTTCAACCGTTAGATCGAACTTAGCTTGTTCTACACAAATGAAAAATTCTTTCATTTAGATATGAGTAACCATACCTAAACGTGTACACATGGTTGGTTCAACAATAGTTAACCGAAGTTAGCCATATGAATATTTCTTATCAACCTTGTTTATCTCAATCATAACTAGTTCAAGTGACTCTAATGAAACTAGTTATGGAGTTGTTCAATTGTTTGTATTCTCGTAGAAGTATACAAGACATAATCGAAGCAAAATTGGTTTTGATTCACTTGAATAAATTCATGAACATTATAGCCACGGTTTGAAAAAGATTGCATTCCTTATTATTTAAAATGTATTGTTCACGAATAAACCAATTTTAGAACTTAACCCACTCAAGTATGCAAATGGGTACGCATATCTAAGTAGTCGGAATTGGACTATGTTCGCCAGTATGCAAACGGGTACGCATACTGTCGTTCACATCCTAACTCAGTTGAATATGGTGCGCGTACGGGTACGCATACCAAAGTTCCCGAACTTCAACTGACTTCGCCAGTACACATACGGGTATGCATACTCTAGCTCCCGTACTTCAACTTACTTACCAGTACGTATACGGGTATGCATACTAGATTGCCGGTCTTGGACTACACATATGCAAGTACGCATACTGTGCTTATATCCAGTCATGGTTAATCGTTCTAAACTGTCATATCAATCATTGAAACATTCTTGGAAGACGGGAATAGCTGTCTCACACAAACTATGAGCTTCAAACCAATTTTCAAGTGATCGAATGATCAATACGAAACATTTCGAGTCTATATCAAATGATTGTCTCACACAAATCATGTAAGATGTTACCAGGCGATTTTCACGTGATCATCTTTTGACTTACGTCAAGAACATAAGATGAACTTGGTTAAAGCAAAAGCTTGCTAACACATATTTCGAGAAATATGTAAGCGAGTTAAACTCAGCACAAAATCTCAAATGTGTATAAACTGAAATCTATATAGTTATACGACTTTTGTCTCAAGAATGAGATAAAGTAGAAATAGACTTTCTGAGTGATAGATGAGTTCAAGTCTCCACATACCTTTTTTTTTATGAAGTTCCAAAAGCTCCCTTTAGTAGTTCTTGGTCTTCAATCGATGAACGTCGTGAATTCTAAAGCTCAACTACACATTTTATCCTAATCCGAGACTTAACTATAAGTAGACTAGAAATCAAAACATATAGTTTTGGCAACTAAACTTGACAAATAAGATTGAGATAACAACGCTTGCGAGTTCGACCTAGCAGTGCTCTAACAATCTCCCCCTTTGTCAATTTTAGTGACAAAACTATCAATACATAAGGATTACAAAAAATAAACTTTGTAGATTCTCATCCAAATGCTTGATCTCCTTGGTTCTTCAACATTACTCGAAATCTTCGTCACTTCCAAGTACTCCAGTGATTCTGAACGTGTTAAACTCAGCATCATAGTTGTTGAAGATCCGTAGCTATAACAATATATAAAAACAAGATGTTTTCGTATTGTTATACAGTGTCATAGTATATTACACAGCATCAAAGTTCAATTGTATCAGAACTTCAACAACAATACTATGGTGATATGTATCACTCCCCCTTAGTCAATACTTCATCTCACAATGAAAACCACTCCCCCTTATATAATGATCCGTAAACCATATGTATATGTAGTGTGAACTACAGTATCCCATTTTTGTCAATATAAATTGGCAAAGGTACGAAAACTAGCGGGATCATAATGAAATTCTCACCGAGATACTTCATGACTAAAAGAGAACATATCAACTTTGTTTAGATGTAATCATATAGCGAAACTAAATGCATTCATCAAGGAGTTTATAAAGATACAAGATAACCCCTGTAATATTCCACAGCCGCACTCCCCACAAATATTTGGCAATTAAGCACAAGTTCAATTAAGAACTCTCCCCCATAAAATGTCATTCCAAGGGGAACAACAAGAGCGACCTTACTTTTACATGAAAAGAAAGATTTCTTTGGACATTAACAAATCACATAAATTTGTATCCAAAATAATTTAATCGGAAATGCTCATCGTAAGAAGACTTACGGAGCTACACAGTACTTTCAAAACGAAGTGGATCAAGGAAGGATCAATACTGCGGAATATTCAAAGATTCATTCTATTTTTCATCAATATTTGCATAATGACTTCATAGACTTAATCTTTGCATAAAATCAAAAGTTCATTATATTCTTCATCTATATTTGCATAAAGACATAATAGACTTAACTTTTGACATATATGAGACAATCATAGTTCACGGACGTAAACACACATGTCCCATAATATTATTTGCAATATATAAAACAGATAAAGATAATACTGCAAAATCATCTTCCAAATAAACTTTAGAATTTAAATAAATAAACCTAAAAACATTGCAAGATGAAAATCGTTGAAAATAGCTATGTGTACTCACAATAATTGCTATTTCAAACCCTAGTTATCCTTCTTAAAAAAACAAGAATAAAATTCTCATAAGAAGTTTCCTAAACATTAAGAAAAGATAAGAAAGAGAGAAGCTAAGCATCATCTTCATCATCGGAAACCATCCAAGATGCTTGAACCTTTTCCATTTCTTCCTTGATTTTGGGAAACTTTGTAGCAATCACAAGGATTTGTTCTTGCATACATTTTACCTTGGAATTGATCTTACGCACACTCTTGTGAATTTGATGAAGAAAACTCTGAAAAAACGGGGGTCTAACAACCACACCCAATATTTCGCTTAGCAATCTGTATGGACAAACTCCAATATAATTCCAAGAGAATCAACTAGACAGTCAGACTCAATCAATGGAAATATATCCAAGAGTTGTATCTCTGTTTCACAATGTAATCAGCAAATCAAACAGATGGAAATCCCATAGCCTGATTATTATGTGAAACAACTTGAACGGTACCAAAGACCAATGTTCAAGTGTCAATCAATATAATCAACAACCAAAGGTTGGATTCTCTAATTGATTGAACTATGCACAACCTGTGATATTTCTATTATATAACAAAATATAATGAGGAAAAGAAATAAAACAGACACCAGAAATTTTGTTAACGAGGAAACCGCAAATGCAGAAAAACCCCGGGACCTAGTCCATATTTGAACACCACACTGTATTAAGCCGCTAGTGACACTAGCCTACTACAAGTTAACTTCGGACTGGAATGTAGTTGAGCCCTAATCAATCTCACACTGATCAAGGTACAGTTGCGCTCCTTACGTCTCTGAATCCCAGCAGGACTCTACGCACTTGATTCCCTTAGCTGATCTCACCCACAACTAAGAGTTGCTACGACCCAAAGTCGAAGACTTGATAAATAAATCTGTCTCACACAGAAAAGTTTATTGTATAGGTAAGTTTGTCTCCCACAGATAAACCTATGAGTTTTGTTCCGTCTTTTGATAAATCAAGGTGAACAGGAACCAATTGATATACTGGACTTTATATTCCCGAAGAACAGCTTAGAAATATCAATCACCTCACAATAATCTTAATCCTATGGTAGCGAAACAAGATATTGTGGAATCGCAAACGATGAGGCGAAGATGTTTGTGACTACTTTTTATCTTGCCTATCGGAGATTAAATCTCGAGCCAATCTTAGAGAAGATAGTACTCAATCACGATAGAAGATGCAAGATCATATCACGCAACTACATAAAAAATAGTTGAGTCTGGCTTCACAATCCCAATGAAGTCTTTAAGTCGTTAACCTAAAGGGTTTCATGAAAAACCTAAGGTTAAAGGAGAATCGACTCTAGTCGCAACTAGTATCACACAGAAGGTGTGGGGATTAGGTTTCCCAGTTGCTAGAGTTCTCCTTTATATAGTCTTCAAATCAGGGTTTGCAATCAATGTTACCTTGGTAGCAAAGCATTCAATATTCACCATTAGATGAAAACCTGATTAAACTCAAGCTAATATCTTTCAACCGTTAGATCGAACTTAGCTTGTAACACACAAATGAAATGTACCTTCATTTAGATATGAGTAACCGTACCTAAACGTGTACACCTTGTTGGCTCAACAATAGTTAACCAAGGTTAGCCATATGAACACTTTCATATCAACATTATTCATCTTAACCATAACTAGTTCAAATGACTCAAATGAAACTAGTTCTAGAGTTGTTCAATTGTTTATATTCTCATAGAAGTATATAAGACACAATTGAAGCAAAATTGGTTTTGATTCACTCGAATCAAGTCATGAACATTATAGTCACGGTTTGCAAAATATTACAATCCTTATTATATAAATGTATTAGTTCATGAACAAACCGATTTTAGAACATCATCTACTTAGGTATGCGTACCTAAGTAGCCGGACCAAGTTTGGGTTTCACCAGTATGCGAACTGGTATGCATACCAAATCAATATCCAAACTCAACAGAAATTCCCGGACCTGAACCTAATGCCAGTACGCGTACCGGTTTGCATACCAGGCTCCCGAACTTTCTCAAACCAACAAGTACACATACGGGTATGCATACCATGGTTCCTGGACATGGATTACATATATGAAAGTACACATACTATGCTTAAATCCATTTGTTCTAAACTCTATTTCAATCATTGAAACATTCTTAGAGGATGACAATAGTTGTTTTCATTAACTATTAGCATCAAAGCCATTTTCAAGTGATTGATATAATTAATATGAAACATTCCGAGTCTACATCAAATAAGATGTTACAAGCCGATTTTTCATATGATCATCTTTTGACTTTCGTCAAGAGTATAAGATGAACTTAGTTGAAGCGAAAGCTTACCAACAAATATTTAGAGAAATATGTAAACGAGTTAAACTCAGCTCGAAATCTAAAATGTGCATAATAGAAGTCTATATAGCTATACGACTTTTGCCTAAAATATGAGATAGAGTAGATAGACTTTTGAGTGATAGATGAGTTCAAGTCTCCACATACCTTTTGTTGATGAAGTTCCACAATCTCCACTTGATAGTTCTTGGTCTTCAATCGATGAACGTCGTGAAGTCTAAAGCTCAACTACACTTTCTATCCTAATCCGAGACTTAGCTATAAGTAGACTAGAAATCAAGACTTATAGTTTTGGCAACTAAACTTGACAACAAGCTTGAGATAGCAACGCTTGTGAGTTCGACCGAGCAGTGCTCTAACAATCTCCCCCTTCGTCAATTTTAGTGACAAAACTATCAATACATATGGATTACAAAATAAATAAACTTTGTAGCTTCTCATCCAAATGCTTGATCTCTTTGGTTCTTCAACATTACTCGAAATCTTCGTCACTTCCAAGTACTCCAATGATTCTGAACGTGTTCAACTCAGCATCATAGTTGTTGAAGATCCGTAGCTATAACAATGAGAAAACAGTTGCTCTCAATCATTGTTATACAGTGTCATAGTATTATTACACATCATCAAAGTTCAATTGTATCACAACTTTGACAACAATACTATGGTGATATGTATCACTCCCCCTTAGTCAATACTTCATCTCATATGAAAACCACTCCTCCTTACATAATGATCCGTAAACCATATGTATTTGTAGTTTGAACTACACATTAATTCTCCCCCTTTTTGTCAATAAAAATTGGCAAAGGTACGAAAAGTAGTGGGATCCTAATAAAATTTCCATAAAGATACTTCATGACCAAAAGAGAACAACTTATCAACTTGTTTAGATGTCATCATATAGCCGAAGCTAAATGCATTCATCAAGGAGTTTATAAAGATACAAGATAACTCCTACAATATTCCACAGTCGCACTCCCCAAAAAGATTTGGCAATTACGCACAAGTTCAATTAAGAACTCTCCCCCATAAAATGTTATTCCCGAAAGAACAACAAGAGCGACCTTGCTTTCACAAGAAAAGAAGGATTTCTTTGGACATTAACAAATCTCATGAAACATGAATTTGTATCCAAAGTAATCAATTAAATTAACCACAAGAGAACCCATGATTAATCTAATCGTAAATGCTCACATAAGAGAACTTACGGAGCCGCACAGTATTTACACAAAGATGTGGATCAGGGAAGACCAATACTGCGGAATAGACAAAGATTCATTCTATCTTTCATCACTATTTGCATAGAGACATAGACTTAATCTTTGTAAACAAAAGTTCATCCTATCTTCCATCAATATTTGCATAATGACATAATAGGCTTAACTTTTGTTTGTCAAAAGTTCATTCAATCTTTTATCAATATTTGCATAATGACATATGAAAGACTTAACTTTTGACATATATGGGACAATCATAGTTCACGGACGCAAACACACATATCCCATAACAAGTTGCAATATATGAAACCATAAAGATTAATACTGCAAAATCATCTTCCAAATAAACTTTAGAATTTAAATAAATAAATCTAAAAACATTGCAAGATGAAAAATCATTGGAAATAACTATGTGTACTCACAATAATGGCTATTCCAAACCCTAGTTATCCTTCTTGAAACACAAGAATAAATTCTCATAAGAAGTTTCCTAGACAAAATAAACTCCTAAAGAACATTTCACTTACTTTGAATACTCTTCTCATATTCTCTATATTCATCAATCTCATCTTCAATTAAATCAATCCTGGATTCAAGATTATCCATCTTTTCTTCAAGTCTTTTGGAAGAAGATTCAAGTTCACTCTTCAAAGAATGTACTTGTTCCAAGACAAGGTTCATGGTTAAAGAGAGCTTATCAAAATGAGAGACAGAAGAATTCCCATCAAGGGAGGAATCATGTTTGTCGGAGCACATCTCATTCTCATAAGAATTGACGAACCTTCTTAGAGGGAAAAAGGACAGTCCAGACATCACTTTCTTTGCTTGAAATACTAGATGAGGACATGACAGAAGAGATAAATGAAATGCTCTCATCAAGGAGAAATCTTCATCTTAAAAAGAAATAAGATAGGGGATAAATTTCCAAAACGACCTTTGACCAAAACCCTAATAGAAATTGGATATCCCCAAGAAAAAGTCTTATAAGAAAAACCGTTCAGGAATAGAATCAACTCAAACAAAATCGTGCAACAAATCATGGAAACACATTAGAAAAATAACAAAGATTTTTCATCAAAAACCCTCTTGAAGATTGTGGTTCTTGCTCAAGGGAGAAACAAGAACAATCTTAAACCTTATTACAGATTGTAATATTTCCAATCCAAAACAGGACGGAATGGTTTTTTACGAGGGGATGAAGTATTTGTTATTTCTAGTTTATGATTTTTCTTCATGGACGAAGGATCACGGGTAGTAACCTTTCTTTCCATCATAGCTCCGAATACCTTGTTTATCGATTTTTGCAAATTATAAATGGCTTTGGAAATCTCTTTTGAAGGTTTCTTAGGAGATTTCCCTTTCTTCTTCCGAAAACATGGTTTAGCAGAGGAGAAAATTTATTGATCCTTAGTGCACAATGTTTCCAAATGATCCTGATTTTCACACACTGAAGACAAACCATTTGGTATATCCATGTGTTTTTTTATATCATCCTTTTTGTCAGAGTGATTTGAGAATGACATAGTATCAGGATTAACTTGCTGACAGTACTTAAAAGAGTTTATCGAAGAAGTTCAACATTTCTTAGTAGAATCACAGTTGCAAAAAGCAATAATTTCTTGTCTTAAATTAAACAGTTGACATTCCAGACTTTCAATCCTTTTAATCAAGGCTTCCTTTTCCAGTTGAAAATCTTCTGGAGAAGTAGGATTGTATGTCATGGAATAATCAGCGTTGTTAGAAGGACAAGTGTGATTATCAGCAAAGTAGTTAAGAGAACTTTCACATACATCTTCCTCAGGACAATAGTCAAGAGTTTCCATTTATGCTTTAGTTAACTCACTAACTTTTTCATCGGGAATTTTGACAGTATCATGGACACTTGTGTAGCACTTGGAACAAGTTCCATTATCATAGTTTTTCTGAACTTTTCCATCCTTTTTATTGATTGACTGAGCTTTCTTTTGAGACTTTCTTTTACTCTGTCTAAGAGTTTTCTTTAACTGTTGAACAAACAGCGACAGAGTTGAATTAAAGCAATTCTCATCCCTTGTATCAATATATTTATGACTTCGAGATTTTTTATCAGATGCAGCAACTGGGTTGCTTAACAAGTGACGTTTCTCTCTTTGACATAGTTCAAGATCAAAAATATTTAGCTTTCCAACAAGAGTATTTCTGGAAAGTGTATCAAGGTTATTTTCTTCAACGATGGCATGTTTGTTAGAATCATTTCTAGATGGCAATGATCTGAGAATTTTCATCACAATGTCTTTTTCAGGTATAGTCTTACCCAACGCAAAAGATGCATTAACAATTTCAGACACTTTGTGATTAAACTCATCAAATGAATCCTCATCTGCCATACGAAGGTTTTCCCAATCATAATTTAGGTTTTGAAGCCTAGATTCTTTTTCACAGGTATTCCCTTTAAATAAGGTTTCTAAGATATCCCACGCATCTTTAGACCGAGTGCACGTAGTCATATGGTACTGAAGATCTAGGGTAATGGAATGTATTATAGCATTTAAACCATCATAATTTTGCTTTGCAGCGAGTAGGTTCATATCTACCAATATCCTTAGCAATAGATACACCGTCTACTATAACCATTGGAGGATCACAGCCGTCAACAACATAAACCCATGTTTGAAAATCACGCGCTTGAAGAAAGGCACGCATAGCAATTTTCCACCATGAGTAATTTGAGCCATCAAAGATTGGTGGTACGTTTATAGAGATAGCTCCTCTGTCCATATAGTCAGATCGCTACAAACACAGACTTATGAGGTCTTAAGCGTATTTGCCTACTCTGATACCAATTGAAAAAGTTGGGGTCTAACAACCACACCCAATATTTCACTTAGCAATCTGTATGGACAAACTCCAATATAATTCCAAGAGAATCAACTAGACAGTCAGACTCAATCAATGGAAATATATCCAAGAGTTTTATCTCTGATTCACAATGTAATCAGCAAATCAAACAGATGGAAATCCGTGAGCCTGATTATTATGTGAAACAACTTGAACAGTACAAAAGACCAATGTTCAAGTGTCAATCAATATAATCAACAACCAAAGGTTGGATTCTCTAATTGATTGAACTACGCACAACCTGTGATATTTCTATTATATAACAAAATATAATAAGGAAAAGAAATAACATAGACACCAGAAATTTTGTTAACGAGGAAACCGCAAATGCAGAAAACCCCCAGGACCTAGTCCATATTTGAACACCACACTGTATTAAGCCGCTACAAACACTAGCCTACTACAAGTTAACTTCGGACTGGAATGTAGTTGGGCCCTAATCAATCTCACACTTATCAAGGTACAGTTGCGCTCCTTACGTCTCTGAATCCCAGCAGGTTTCTACGCACTTGATTCCCTTAACTGATCTCACCCACAACTAAGAGTTGCTACGACCCAAAGTCGAAGACTTGATAAACAAATCTGTCTCACACAGAAAAGTCTATTGTATAGGTAAATCTATCTCCCACAGATAAGCCTATGAGTTTTTTTCCGTCTTTTGATAAATCAAGGTGAACAGGAACCAATTGATATACAAGACTTATATTCCCGAAGAACAGCCTAGAAATATATCTAGCCTCACAATAATCTTAACCCTATGTTAGCGAAACAAGATATTGTGGAATCACAAACGATGAGACAAAGATGTTTGTGACTACTTTTTATCTTTCCTATCGGAGATTAAATCTCGAGCCAATCTTAGAGAATATAGTACTCAATCACGATAGAAGATGCAAGATCATATCACGCAACTACAGAGAAAATAGTTGGGTCTGGATTTACAATCCCAATGAAATCTTTAAGTCGTTAACCTACAGGGTTTCGTGAAAAACCTAAGGTTAAAGGAAAATCGACTCTAGTCGCAACTAGTATCACACAGAAGGTGTGGGGATAAGCTTTCCCAGTTGCTAGAGTTCTCCTTTATATAGTCTTCAAATTAGGGTTTGCAATCAATGTTACCTTGGTAACAAAGCATTCAATATTCACCGTTAGATGAAAACCTGATTAGACTCAAGTTAATATCTTTCGACTGTTAGATCGAACTTAGCTTGTTACACACAAATGAAATGTACCTTCATTTAGATATGAGTAACCGTACCTAAACGTGTACACCTTGTTGGCTCAACAATAGTTGACCGAGGTTATCCATATGAACACTTTCATATCAACTTTATTCATCTTAACCATAACTAGTTCAAATGACTCAAATGAAACTAGTTCTAGAGTTATTCAATTGTTTATATTCTCATAGAAGTTTACAAGACACAATTGAAGTAAAATCGATTTTGATTCACTCGAATCAAGTCATGAACATTATAGCCAAGGTTTGCAAAAGATTGCATTCCTTATTATATAAATGTATTAGTTCATAAACAAATCGATTTTAGAACATCATCTACTTAGGTATGCGTACCTAAGTAGCCGGACCAAGTTTGGGTTTCGCCAGTACGCGAATTGGTACGCATACCAAATCAATATCCAAACTCAACAAAAAATCCCGGACCTGAACCTTACGCCAGTACGCGTACCGGTTTGCATACCAGGCTCCCGGACTTCCTCAAACCAACAAGTACGCATACGGGTATGCATACCATGGTTCCCGGACATGGATTACATATATGCAAGTACACATACTATACTTAAATCCATTTGTTCTAAACTCTATTTCAATCATTGAAACATTCTTAGAGGATGACAATAGTTGTTTTCACTAACTATTAGCATCAAAGCCATTTTCAAGTGATTGATATAATCAATACGAAACATTCTGAGTCTACATCAAATAAGATGTTACAAGGCGATTTTCATATGATCATCTTTTGACTTTCGTCAAGAGTATAAGATGAACTTGGTTAAAGCGAAAGCTTACCAACACATATTTCGAGAAATATGTAAGCGAGTTAAACTCAGCTCGAAATCTCAAATGTGCATAATAGAATTCTATATAGCTATACGACTTTTGTCTCAAATAGGAGATAGAGTAGATAGACTTTTGAGTAATAAATGAGTTCAAGTCTCCACATACCTTTTGTTGATGAAGTTCCACAAGCTCCCCTTAATAGTTATTCGTCTTTAATCGATGAACGTCGTGAAGTCTAAAGCTCAACTACACTTTCTATCCTAATCCGAGACTTAGCTATAAGTAGACTAGAAATCAAGACATATAGTTTTGGCAACTAAACTTGACAACAAGCTTGAGATAGCAACGCTTGCGAGTTCGACAAAGCGGTGCTCTAACAGACTCAAGGTGGTAGGATCACAAAAACCGTCAAGGGAGTCACATCTTTGTCTTTTGCAAGCATTCTCCTTCATACGTTTGAAAGTACAAGGACGAACAAGTTTAGGAGCTCCAAGAGAGTTTCCAATATGAACAATGGAATGTTCATGACAAATTTGCTCAATTAAGCAAGGAAAGCCTAACTTCTTGTTGATGACGTCATCAAGACCATTTGAAGAATGATGAATCCACAAATATCGAGACATGGAGTACCCAATTAAAGGAAATAGACTAGCTCCGCAAACTCACGACTCCATCGAGAATTCTCAATTGTGGAGGGACAAAGATTAGGAATACCAAGTTTTACGAAAGACATCAAAGAAAGACTAAAATAATTATTAGGAAATTTCCCATTAATCCAATCAACACTCTTGCCACAAAGACCAATAGAAATGGTTTCACATGATGTTCTTTCTTTCCTTGGTCTTGGAAGACGGAAATTACCCAAAGGAATTTTGGTAATCTTTGAAATCAATTATCTATTAACAAGAATCCTTTCTCTATTTATCATGGTCTTGAATTCCATGTCATCAAGATCAACATCATGCATGTTAGCATGGAATATTCTTGTGAGAATATCAAATCCTTCACCAAGACCATTAAAGATGTTTCCAAGCTTATACTTTTCAAAACATATCAAATCCTCTTTATGACCACTATTCTCTTCCAATTTCTTTTCTAGTATGAACCCACTAGAAGAAATCCTTTAAAAAATCATACTACTAGAATGATTGACAAATCTAATTCTAATAGAATCTTGGTCAATATGTATGTTCATGCTAGAAGGAGAGGATTGAAAAAGCGGGGGTCTAACAACCACACCCAATATTTCGCTTAGTAATCTATATGGACAAACTCCAATATAATTCTAAGAGAATCAACTAGACAGATAGACTCAATCAATGGAAATATATCCAAGAATTGTATCTCTGTTTCACAATATAATCAGCAAATCAAACAGATGGAAATCCGGGAGCCTGATTATTATGTGAAACAACTTGAATGGTACCAAATACCAATGTTCAAGTGTCAATCAATATAATCAACAACCAAAGGTTGGATTCTCTAATTGATTGAACTACGCACACCTGTGATATTTCTAATATATAACAAAATATAATGCGGAAAAGAAATAACACAGACACCAGAAATTTTTTAACGAGGAAACCGCAAATGCAGAAAACCCCCGGGACCTAGTCCATATTTGAACACCACACTGTATTAAGCTGCTACAGACACTAGCCTACTAAAAGTTAACTTCAGACTGGAATGTAGTTGAGCCCTAATCAATCTCACACTTATCAAGGTACAGTTGCGCTCTTTTCGTCTCTGAATCCCAGCAGGACTCTACGCACTTGATTCCCTTAGATGATCTCACCCACAACAAAGATTTGCTACGACCCAAAGTCGAAGACTTGATAAACAAATCTGTCTCACACAGAAAAGTCTATTGTATAGATAAATCTTTCTCCCACAGATAAACCTATGAGTTTTGTTCCGTCTTTTGATAAATCAAGGTGAACAGGAACCAATTGATATACCAGACTTAAATTCCCGAAGAACGGCCTAGAAATATCAATCACCTTACAATAATCTTAATCGTATGGTAGCGAAACAAGATATTGTGGACTCACAAACGATGAGACGAAGATGTTTGTGACTACTTTTTATCTTTCCTATTGGAGATTAAATCTCGAGCCAATCTTAGAGAAGATAGTACTCAATCATGATAGAAGATGCAAGATCAGATCACGCAACTACAGAGAAAATAGTTGGGTCTGGCTTCACAATCCCAATGAAGTCTTTAAGTCGTTAACCTACAGGGTTTCGTGAAAAATCTAAGGTTAAAGGAGAATCGACTCTAGTCGCAACTAGTATCACACAGAAGGTGTGGGGATTAGGTTTCCCAATTGCTAGAGTTCTCCTTTATATATTCTTCAAATAAGAGTTTGCAATCAATGTTACCTTGGTAACAAAGCATTCAATATTCACCGTTAGATGAAAACCTTATTAGACCCAAGCTAATATCTTTAAACCGTAAGATCGAACTTAGCTTGTTATACACAAATGAAATGTACCTTCATTTAGATATGAGTAACCGTACCTAAACATGTACACCTTGTTGGCTCAACAATAGTTAACCGAAGTTAGCCATATGAACACTTTCATATCAACTTTATTCATCTTAACCACAACTAGTTCAAATGACTCAAATGAAACTAGTTCTAGAGTTGTTCAATTGTTTATATTCTCATAGAAGTGTACGAGACACAATTGAAGCGAAATCGATTTTGATTCACTCGAATCAAGTCATGAACATTATAGCCACGGTTTGCAAAAGATTGCATTCCTTATTATATAAATGTATTAGCTCATGAACAAACCGATTTTAGAACATCATCTACTTAGGTATGCATACGGGTATGCGTACCTAAATAGCCGGACAAAGTTTGGGTTTCGCCAGTACACGAACTGCTACGCATACCAAATCAATATCCAAAATCAACAAAAATTCCCGACCTGAACCTTACGCCAGTACGCGTACCGGTTTGCATACCAGGTTCCCGGACTTCTTCAAACCAATAAGTACGCATACGGGTATGCATACCATGGTTCCCGGACATGGATTACATATATGCAAGTGCACATATTATGCTTAAATCCATTTATTATAAACTCTATTTCAATCATTGAAACATTCTTAGAGGATGACAATAGTTGTTTTCATTAACTATTAGCATCAAAGCCATTTTCAAGTGATTGATATAATCAATATGAAACATTCCGAGTCTACATCAAATAAGATGTTACAATGCGATTTTCATATGATCATATTTTGACTTTCGTCAAGAGTATAAGATGAACTTGGTTGAAGCGAAAGCTTACCAATACATATTTCGAGAAATATTTAAGCGAGTTAAACTCAGCTCGAAATTTCAAATGTGCATAATAGAAGTCTATATAGCTATACGACTTTTGTCTCAAATAGGAGATAGAGTAGATAAACTTTTGAGTGATAGATGAGTTCAAGTCTCCACGTACCTTTTGTTGATGAAGTTCCACAAGCTCCCCTTGATAGTTATTCGTCTTTAATCGTTGAACGTCTTGAAGTCTAAAGCTCAACTACACTTTCTATCCTAATCCAAGACTTAGCTATAAGTAGACTAGAAATCAAGACATATAGTTTTGGCAACTAAACTTGACAACAAGCTTGAGATAGCAACGCTTGCGAGTTCCACCGAGCAGTGCTCTAACAATCTCCCCCTTTGTCAATTTTAGTGACAAAACTATCAATACATATAGATTACAAAATAAATAAACTTTGTAGCTTCTCATCCAAATACTTGATCTCCTTGGTTCTTCAACATTACTCCAAATCTTCGTCACTTGCAAGTACTCCAATGATTCTGAACGTGTTCAACTCAGCATCATAGTTGTTGAAGATCCGCAGCTATAACAATGAGAAAACAGTTTCTCTCAATCATTGTTATACAGTGTCATAATATTATTACACAGCATCAAACTTCAATTGTATCACAACTTTGACAACAATATTATGGTGATATGTATCACTCCCCCTTAGTCAATACTTCATCTCATATGAAAACCACTCCCCCTTACATAATGATCCGTAAACCATATGTATTTGTAGTGTGAACTACACATTAGTTCTCCCCCTTTTGTCAATAAAAATTGGCAAAGGTACGAAAATTAGTGGGATCCTAATGAAATTTACATAGAGATACTTCATGACCAAAAGAGAACAACATATCAACTTGTTTAGATGCCATCATATAGCCGAAGCTAAATGCATTCATCAAGGAGTTTATAAAGATACAAGATAACTCCTACACTATTCCACAGCCGCACTCCCCACAAAGATTTGGCAATTAAGCATAAGTTCAATTAAGAATTCTCCCCCATAAAATGTCATTCCCTAAAGAACAACAAGAGCGACCTTACTTTCGCAAGAAAAGAAGGATTTCTTTGGACATTAACAAATCTCATGAAACATGAATTTGTATCCAAAGTACTCAATTAAATTAATCACAAGAGAACCCATGATTAATCTAATCGGAAATGCTCACATAAGAGAACTTACGGAGCCGCACAGTATTTACACAAAGATGTGGATCACGGAAGACCAATACTGCGGAATAGACAAAGATTCATTCTATCTTTCATCACTATTTGCATAGAGACATATAATAGACTTAATATTTGTAAACAAAAGTTCATCCTATCTTCCATCAATATTTGCATAATGACATAATAGGCTTAACTTTTGTTTGTCAAAAGTTCATTCAATCTTTTATCAATATTTGCATAATGACATATGAAAGACTTAACTTTTGACATTTATGGGACAATCTTTGTTCACGGACGCAAACACACATATCCCATAACAAGTTGCAATATATGAAACCATAAAGATTAATACTGCAAAATCATCTTCCAAATAAACTTTAGAATTTAAATAAATAAATCTAAAAACATTGCAAGATGAAAATCGTTGGAAATAACTATGTGTACTCACAATGATTGCTATTCCAAACCCCAATTATCCTTCTTAAAACACAAGAATAAATTCTCATAAGAAGTTTCCTAGATAAAATAAAACAAATCTAAGAGAAACTTAGATACGGTTAGTCACCAGAGAACGGACAAGGGCAAGTTCATCAGATGCTTTTTTTAGTTCGTTTTTCAGAAAAGCAAGGTTCCTTGATGCAATTTCAAGTTGTTCACATACGAACTCAAAATCTTGAAGAAGATTTCCAACCAATTGAAGACACATCTGGACTGGAAGATCTTTTTCATGATCAATTGCTTGAAAGAAAATTATGGAGATAAGTTATTCGTGAAGATCAACAACCTTGGCATCATCAAATTTATCTTTCTTTTTGCATCCTTCCATTGTGCACACCAAAATTCCAAGAAAAGTCTTGACGTTACTGAACGTGTATATATCAAAAGAAATCCTTGATATATATTTATATAATTTTCACAAGAGAGCCCTAGGGTTACTTGTAAGCGTTCGGTAACAGGTCGGGTGCACAGAGTTCATGGTCATGACCCAGAAATCAAAAACCAGGGAACCAAAAGAGTTACTCGTTTAGAAGCATGTTTTTGGAGAAAACAAGTTCTGAGAAAATGACAGGAAACTTTGGGTCATAAGGAGTACAACACAAAATAGAAAATCAACTGTCATTAAGGAAAAACAAACCCATTTTTTTTTTTGTCCAGAGCAATGCTCAAAAAGAAGGATCAAAACCGACCAAAAATACAACACAGACCATTTCAAGAAGGGAACAACTTCTTGAGAGGTATGTGTATCTTTTCATGGTCTAAAGAGGATACACATAAGGAAATGGTCAAGTTGTAATTTGATGAGCATGAAGCTCATCAGGGGTATTGATGTTTTCCTTTTCTCTTTCTAGACAGGAAACAGAAGTATTATGAGGACTTTCAAAAGGATTAATAAGGGAGGGACTGGAGTTACCTGAAACAGCTGCTTTTCTCGCCTTCTTGATCTTACGCTTGAGACTGTTGATACAAGTCTTGAGTTCCGAAACACGATTATTAATGTGAATATAATCAGGAACACCCATTTTGGTAACAAGATCATCATTGAGGGAAATAGAGGAGTTTGAAGAATTTTCTTTTCTTCGAAAACTTTTTCTCTTTACAGACCTACCATATTTATCCGTCATCCATATAACATTATTCTTTTTACGATTGTAAGCAGAAGTTGTGTTATAGTTACAATCAGGAATTGGCTCATCACAACACTTTTCTTGATTGGGAGATGGACTTCTGACAGCACACTGAGAAGCAGGTTTAATTACTTCTTTAGACATCCAGACAAGAATGTTATGAAGTTTTTCATTCTGTAAACGAAGATGACATCTCCTTTCGATGTGACCCTTTTTTCCACAGTAATAACAATGGAATGGAATGTTTTTGCCTGTTCTCCTATGAGCTGTTTTTGAAGATTGACACTTTTTGTCCTTAGGAACATCAACTGCTGAGGATAGTTTTTCACTTTTGGTAGCAGTGAAATCTTCACTAGGAGATTTTCCATTAGCTCGGACAAAATTGATCTTATAAGCACTTGGAGCATTTATTCCTTTATAGCCCAGACCACGTGTATCACGATGTTCTTTACATGCTCCTAGCATAGTGGATAATTTTGTAGAACTAGCATTGAATCTTTTCAGATTCCCTTCTAGTGATTTGATCTTATCAAGAGCAGCAGCTAGATCAATCTCACATTGTTTTTCTCTGGCGAGAAGGCTGATTTATCTGTCATTAAAACATTTTTGTTGAGAGCCATATCTTGCTTCAGTTTCTGCAAGTCTTTTTTTCAACCCGAAGAGATTCCGATGAAGATTATCACATTCATATTTTTTTGAACGCACATCTTCTTCACGGTCTTTAGAAGAGATTGTAGAATTTTTTAACCACAATCATATCCCTTAAAGAGTTTTCTCAGTTTCCTGTTTTCTTGACAGAGAGGAGTCAGATATTCAGCCAAGCAAGCTGTTGAACCTTTTTTCTTTATCAGATAGTCAAAAAGCTTGATATATTGTGAGACTTCCTCATCAAGATCTTGTCCCTCTTCTGAATTACTTTTATCTGAAAGTTCATCTAACCATACATCTAGGCACTTTTCCCAGTTGAAAGCAGTATCGGATAAGAGAGAAGATTTGAGAGATTTCTCAGGTGACTCAAGGCTTTGAACCACGTCAGAAGGTCTTTGAACTGGTGATGCGTTATCATAGACATTATCGTCCATAGTCAGATTACTACAAACACAGACTTCTGAGGTCTTAAACGTGTTTGCATGCTATGACACCAATTAAAAAAGCATGGGTCTAACAACCACACCCAATATTTCCCTTAGCAATCTGTATGGGCAAACTCCAATATAATTCCAAGAGAATCAACTAGACGGTCAGACTCAATCAATGAAAATATATACAAGAGTTGTATCTATGTTTCACAATGTAATCAGCAAATCAAACAGATGGAAATCCGTGAGACTGATTATTATGTGAAACAACTTGAACGGTACCATAACCAATGTTCAAGTGTCAATCAATATAATCAACAACCAAAGGTTGGATTCTCTAATTGATTGAACTACGCACAACCTGTGATATTTCTATTATATAACAAAATATAATGCGGAAAAGAAATAACACAGACACCAGAAATTTTGTTAACGAGGAAACCGCAAATGCAAAAAAAACCCGGGACCTAGTCCAGATTTGAACAACACACTGTATTAAGCCGCTACAGATACTAGCCTACTACCAATTAAATTCGGACTGGAATGTAGTTGAGCCCTAATCAATCTCACACTGATCAAGGTACAGTCGCGTTCCTTACGTCTCTTGAACCATGTCGGATTCTACGCATTTGATTCTCTTAGTTGATCTCACCCACAACTAAGAGTTGCTACGACCCGAAGTCGAAGACTTTAATAAACAAATCTGTTTCACACAGAAAAGTCTACAGGAATAGATAAATCTGTCGCCCACAGATAAACCTATGAGTTTTGTTCCGTCTTTTGATAAATCAAGGTGAACAAGAACCAATTGATATACCGGACTTATATTCCCGAAGAACAGCCTATAAATATCAGTCACCTCATAATAATCTTAATCGTATGGTAGCGAAACAAGATATTGTGGATCACAAACGATGAGACGAAGATGTTTGACACTACTTTTTATCTTGCCTATCGGAGATTAAATCTTGAGCCAATCTTAGAGAAGATAGTACTCAATCACGATAGAAAATGCAAGATCATATCATGCAACTACAGAGAAAATATTTGGGTCTGGCTTCACAATCCCAATGAAGTCTTTAAGACGTTAACCTACAGGGTTTCATGAAAAACCTAAGGTTAAAGGAGAATCGACTCTAGTCGCAACTAGTATCACACAGAAGGTGTGGGGATTAGGTTTACTAGTTGCTAGAGTTCTCCTTTATATAGTCTTCAAATCAGGGTTTGCAATCAATGTTACTTTGGTAACAAAGCATTCAATATTCACCGTTAGATGAAAACCTGATTAGACTCAAGCTAATATCTTTAACGGGTATGCATACCATGGTTCCCGGACATGGATTACATATATGCAAGTACACATACTATGCTTAAATCCATTTGTTCTAAACTCTATTTCAATCATTGAAACATTCTTAGAGGATGACAATAGTTGTTTTCATTAACTATTAGCATCAAAGCCATTTTCAAGTGATTGATATAATCAATATGAAACATTCCGAGTCAACATCAAATAAGATGTTGCAAGCCGATTTTTCATATGATCATCTTTTGGCTTTCGTCAAGAGTATAAGATGAACTTGGTTGAAGCGAAAGCTTACCAACAAATATTTAGAGAAATATGTAAGCGAGTTAAACTCAGCTCGAAATCTAAAATGTGCATAATAGAAGTCTATATAGCTATACGACTTTTGTCTCAAATAGGAGATAAAGTAGATAGACTTTTGAGTGATAGATGAGTTCAAGTCTCCACATACCTTTTGTTGATGAAGTTCCACAATCTCCCCTTGATAGTTCTTGGTCTTCAATCGATAAACATCGTGAAGTCTAAAGCTCAACTACACTTTCTATCCTAATCCGAGACATAGCTATAAGTAAACTAGAAATCAAGACTTATAGATTTGGCAACTAAACTTGACAAAAAAGCTTGAGATAGCAACGCTTGCGAGTTCGACCGAGCAGTGCTCTAACACGACTGTTCTTTGTTACCCAACTACCTTGGTATGCGAATATAATGAACTATCTTGTTACTGGTCGAATGCCCCAACATTAGGTTAAACAAGATCGTTCTAGGTTTTTAGCCAAGGTTAAGCACTTCTTTTGGGATGATCATTATTTGTTTAAGTATTGTCCATACCAAATTATCAGGAGATTATACCTGAGAGTGACCAGTCCAGTGTTATTTCCTTTTGTCATGATCATGCTTATGGGGGTCACTTTAATGCTAAGAAGACTGCTTCTAAGATATTACAATGTGGATTCTATTGGCCTTCGTTGTTTAAAGACTTCCACAGTTACTGTGTTACTCGTGAACGTTGCCAAAAATTAAGAATCATTTCCCGTTGGAACATGATGCCCTTAAACCCTATTTTAGTTGTTGAGGTCTTTGATGTGTGGGGTATTGACATTATGGGTCCGTTTCGTAATTATTTTGGTAACCTATGTATCCTTGTCGTTGTAGACTATGTCTCTATGTGGATTGAGGCGGTTGCGTGTAAAACCAATGACCATTGGGTTGTGATTGAGTTCTTGAAAGATAAATACTTACACGTTTTTGTACACGACGAGCTATAATTAGTGATGGAGGGTCGCACTTTTGTAATGGACCTTTTAGGCTTTTGATGAAGAAATATGGTATTACACATAAGGTAGCTACCCCATATCATCCGCATACTAGTGGTCAGGTAGAGGTTTCCAATAAGGATATAAAACGTATATTGGAGAAAACAGTTAATCTTAATCGGAGAGACTGGTCGTCTAGGCTTACTGATGCCTTATAGGATTACCGTACTGCGTTTAAGACCCTCATTAGAATGCCACCTTATCGACTTGTATATGGAAAGGCATGTCACTTACATGTTGAGTTAGAACATAGAGCATATTAGGTTGTTAAGCAGCTAAACTTTTTACTTGACAAGGCAGGAACCCGCAGGAAACTCCAGCTCAATGAGTTGGAAGAAATTCGTAGAGATGCATATGATAGTGCCAAGGAGTATAAGAACAAAATGAAACTTGTGCATGATAAGAATATTTTAAGAAAGTCATTTTCTCTAGGTCAAAATTTTCTTTTGTATGATACCCGCTTGCATATCTTCCCTGGGAAATTACGTTCTCGGTGGATGGGTCATTTTATTGTTCGCACTGTCTTTTCTCATGGAGCTGTTGAGATCGAGACACCGGATGGTAGTAGTTCTTCGAAGGTTAACAGTCAGAGATTGAAACCCTTTTTAGAGCCATTCCTACAGTTGATGTTGAGGAGGTCCCTCTGGAGGACCCTGTTTACCCTTGATTAACCATCGAGGCGGTTTGTATGTTGTATATTATCTTCTTCCTTAATATCCATAGAAGGATTGTTATGCTCAGGTACTATCTGTAAGGATTCGTAAGCTCGTCAACGCAATTAGACCAGTCAAGAGACGATTTAATCGCTAAGGACTCGATTAGTTTAAATTGAACCTTAATTAATAGAAATAATTCTAACAATAATTTAGATACAAAATTAGTATTACTAGATAGATCTCGAAAAGTTGTGCGATTTGGACTAATCGAGCGCGTCAACCGGACACCAAACGAGTAAGAAAAAATTATCTGAATTGCGTAAGGGTAAAATAGTCTTTTTCAGTTAGACCGCCCTGGCTGCTCGTATCAATTATCTGGGTGCCTTAATCAATTCTGTCCGGCCTTATCCAGAGAGAAGATAAATTCATTCTTTTTTCTTTTCTTCTTCATTCTTCTTTTTTCTTTTCCTTCTTCTTTTCTCCGCCTCTTTCTGTTCTTCATCTGAAAATTGATTTGAGGAACAATTTAGTAATCAGGAGATCGTTTGATGAGGCGATGGATCATGCATAGTCTGTTGGGGGTGGTGTTGGTTAGGATAGATGATTCAGATTTCACACAAAAAGGTAAAATCAGAGATTTAATTTAGGGTTTCGAATTATTTGAAATTTCTTTATGATTTTGTTATGGTTTGATATATTATTAGGTGGGTTTGTTCTTAGTTAAGGTAGAAAGGGTTGTATGAGGTTTAATTTCCTTTTCTTTAGGAAATTGATTCACGGGTTAGGGTTTTGATATTTTGAAGATGCAAATTGGGCTTTCTGAGATGGAAACTACAGATGAAGAGGGTGAATAGATGGAGATGATTGAAGGAGAGGTTATTGATTTAGAGTTCTACAGAGAAGAAACGGAAACTAGGGTTTGAGTTTAATTAGGAATTAAATGAATAGTATTGGAAGGAAGATGAATTGGTGAATTTGTTGGAGTTTTAGTTAAACTCAAACTGCTAAGTCCCTGGTTTGTTCGAATTGAATGTTTCTTATGAAAAGACGAGGGTACCCAAATATACCTCAATCTAAATTTTTTCCACCTATAAGTCCTTTACCGAAAGTGATTGTCTATGGACTGAGTCGAGACAATACAACAAATCGGTTCACACTTCGTGTGATCATCTATGGATACAAAATCGAGACAATACAACAACGAAGTATGATATTTGATAATAGGTTCAGACTTAACCAAACTCTATTGGATTGATATCAAGTATATTCGGAATTAATGTTTGTGTAATTTACTTTAAATTATAATAAACACAATTATAATTGCGGAAAATAAAAGTAAATGACACAGCAAGATTTTGTTAACGAGGAAACCGCAAATGCAGAAAAACCCCGGGACCTTGTCCAGAATTGAATACTCTCAGAATTAAGCCGCTATACAAAATCAAACCAACTTCGTATAGTTGAGACCAAACAACTAAACCTATAGTTCACCTAGTTCCCTCAGTATCCCTGCGCCTCCAACTTGTAATAAGTCACGCACTTGGAACAATTCCTTTGGTTCGTATTCCAAACAGTAAAGGAACAACAAATCTGTTCGGTAACAACTCTTTTCAAACAACGTGATATGAGTTTGACAAAGGCTCTTCCTGTTTAACAAATAAACTCCTTTGTCGGGTCCGAGATCTATCTAAAAATTACAACTACCAAAGTAGTTGGGTTTAGATTTTGCAATCAATACTCTTAGTCAAAAAGACAATATATTGATGCCGATCTACACAACTAATCAATCAAGGTTATCACAAAGATAAACCGATTATAGTTGGATCCCTCCAGCCGATCAAGTTTTGTGCACACCAAAGATTATGAACCCAGATATCTTCTTTGTCTTCAAATCTTCTTAGATCTTCAATAAACACCTGCACACAAACAACTTGAATCTCTTATGATCAATCACACACAGAACGGAGTCTGTTAACGATGGATTATCACAAGACGTCTTTACATCAACAAACAGTTTTAAAGATCCCCGTCTATACTCCGATCTAGTTTGAGTGAATCTTATATCAGAAGAGAAGTCAAGCATAAACAAACTAGGTGCAATCAAAGTTCAACAACCGTTAGTCAATCAAATCAATCGAAAACTAATAATAAACTGCAATTATCTAGTTTCCCACCAACGGTACTCGTAGAGCTTCTCAATCCCAAAAAAGTCTTTAAAACGAGCGGTCGTAAGAGATTTCGCCTAATTAAGGGACTTTCCTCTCCGAATATGCGGCTCCACCAGTAACAACACATCTAGGTAGTTTTGCTGGCCTGAGGATTAGTTTGCTCGAAATGCAAACTTCAGTATTTATAGACCAAGGAAGTTTGGACACCAAGGAATTTCCAAAACTGAATATTCTTAAAGATATGCAATAAAGTCCAAAATCGATTTTCATAATTCCTGGAAATGCACTGTCCAAATATTGACCGAAATCTCAGTAGAAAATCTCCAATTAGTAAATGCACATTACCAATTTTTATTTTCTAAAGATATGCATTTAATTGCTGGAAATTAAAAGCATATAAAAACTAAAAACCTTAATTAAAAGATTCTCAATTTATTTCGATCCGGGATTCTCCTTTAGTTATTAAGGAATATATTTGAACAATAAAAGATAAGAGTTACTGCACATGTTCAAAGTATGTCGACATCTTTACTTTGTAAATCCTTTTTCATATTTACAATCTTGGATCGATTTGCCACACTTCCAAACAAGTTTAGAATTGGTTCATTTGACTTCCAAGAACTATGTGATTAATTATCCTATCAAATCACCATTAATGGGTTTCACGGTTCTACCAAAACACAAAGCTTCGGTTCTACCTCCATGTGGGTACTAGGATCGGTCACACTAGCTTTCCAAAAATTGGTTGACTAGGTACTAGGATCGGTTACCACAGTATTATGGTATTTACTTGTGATCGGTTGCACAAGTCATAGGATCGGTTACCAATTACTAAGACTTGTTGTACCTCTTACAAGGATCAATTCCACATACTTGTGATCGGCTGCACCTCTTACTAGGATCGGTTACCCAATGTCTAGAGTTGGTCATACCAATTACAAAATATCGATCATACTATCTCAGGTGATTACTTAAGATCGGTTTCACTAATAAAAGTCATACCAATACAAAAGTCAGGCATTGTGAATAGTTTTACCAAGATACATAAACAAGTTGAGTGGTTATACTAAACACACATATCGGTAATCCAAAGATTTGCAATAAATAACAATACCAATAAGCCTAGCGATTTCCCTTTCGATTCACAAAATAAGTTTATGAATTGTACTTCCTTTAAACGAATGTAAAACATTGTTTCCTAGGACGAAATCTTCACCCATACCCATACATAATCACAATAGCATTCATACGATTATGTCGATGTCTTATATATGAAGTTCAAAAGATAGACGTTATACTTCGTATTGTAATTCCTTAATACTATGTCTAACTAGAGTATAATCATTCACAGCTTCGCAGTTATGTTTTCAATATGCACGACTTTAAAGATACGTTAGGAATGAAACAGTTCAAGTCAAATATTACTAACCTCAAGAGGAAGGATGATGTCCTCGTTGTAGCTCTTTACTTCTTCACATTTTTCTAGTCTTCACGTAATACTTGTAAGTCTCATATCCTAGTAACTTTCTAGCTAACCTATACGAAGTTGACTCTAGTAAATAATCAAGTGACTCTTCAAATGAGTTTTGGTTCACTAAAATATGACAAACAAACTTGACATACCAATGCTTGCTGGGTTCAACCGAGCTATGCTCTAACAATCTCCCCCTTTGTCAATTTTAGTGAAAAAACTCTTACATCATATGGATAAACAAATTACAAGAATTCATTACACATACGCTTGATTCCAAGTTTCAACAGCACAATAACCTGTATACATTCAATCCATAAATGCCGCTGTTGACATTATAATAACAAAGATAATACTCCCCCTAAAGGTAAGATAGGTAGATTTTCAATCCGCACGTCTTTGTTATTCCCTCTTGTAGTCCATATAACTACAAATCATCATATGATATGTTACTCCCCCTTAGTCTATGCTTTACTCTTTCATTAGATATAACGTTTAAGTACCATTTTCCTTTCCTTAGTGATACCAAATCACTTGTTTACTCCATATATTTCTCCCCCTTTTTGTCATAAAATGACAAAGGTACGAGCAAATAAATGACAAACCGAAAGGATCTTACAGATCTAAAAGACTTGCAACCTATAAGAGTTAAGCACGGAGGTTCCACACACCATTTTAGATAACCAATATCAAAACCGAAACTACAAAGTAATTTTCTTTTGATATGTTACCAAGGAAACAATTGCCCGAAGCAATTTTCCCTAATAGTTTAGCAAATCAAAAATTGACTAAGCACCTTAGTTCTTTTGCTAAACCGATTGTACAAATATAATCGCTTGTTCGATAAGACCAAAATAAAGATCAGAATTAACTTTATTTTTCTCATCAGGTTCTAATTATTCGAATCAATAACTTAGACCTTTCACTTTTAAACAAGACAAGTACTAGGTTAGTTAACTAGCATTTCTTGTTAAGGCATTCCATTAATGGTGTTGATTTTACAGCATGGGTCAGTAGTAAAAATTTAGTAATTTGGTTGATCCGCAAGTCGCATAATTTTGTTTACCTGTAAGGTATTGTTGGTGTCGTCTTTATGAAGTTTGTACTGTGTGTGTTGGCACTATGGTGCTGGTTTGCATATTTCTTCACAGCATGGATACAGTGGAAGTTAAGTTTTCTACTGTGGAAGAAAAAGGCATGGATTGGTTGGTATGGATAGGTGAGTTTCTTATTGTTAGTTAAGTTAATCCATGAATGACCAGTATGTGGGTGCCTTATAATCTGTGGTTGGAAGACGCTATGTCGGATATATGTTAGCAAGAATAGCCGAGGAGATTGGAAGTGGCAGCAGGAGTTATGATATGACATGTATGGAAGTCATAGGTACCTGCAGGTGAAGTAGGTTGGCTAATAACAAAGCCAAGTTATAATAATATTTGTCGGGGAAGTCATACGAAGCCTACAAGTGAAATAGGTGGTCTGCCGGTGAAGTTTATACAAGTTGTAGTATATGGTCTTCACAGTTATGATTCAATCAGTAGTCCTTAACATGGGATATGCAGGTAAAACCATGTGGTGTGGTGGTACATGAAGTTGTGTTATATCAGTTTAAGTTTAAGGGAGACTGTTGGAGTTTTAGTTAAACTCAAACTGCTAAGTCCCTAGTTTGTTCGAATTGAATGTTTCTTGTGCACGTATTCCATGTGTCCTTGAAACTAGCAAATAGCTAGTAGTTTGTTGCAGCACGATCCTGTTAATGTAATGGTCGTGGTCTCTATCTGTAGTGGAAGTACTGCCCTAGTAATTAAGAATTTAAGGGGAAAACGTGTGTTTATTAGTGGTTTTTATTCTGTAGTGTTTTGTAGCCTATAAAGGCAAAGTTTTATGTTAATGAAAATTTGTGAGAATCATTATAAACACAATGAAGACTCTCTATGGTTTCCGTGTTTCTTCCTCTCTGCTCTCTCTCTATACCTTGATTTTCATCAGAATTAAGTTTGTTGTTAGTGGTTTAGAATTAGAGTTTTGTGAAAAGAAAATGATGAAGATTGATTGTAGTTTCTTAAGTTGAGAAGTTAAAGTTGTAAGTTGAATTACAGGGGATGAAGAAGAATTAGATAGCGGACTTCTAAATAGTAGTATTGAGAATCGAAGAAGCCTGCATTTCTGTAGGTTGTTGTCTTGGCTTGAGACTGTGTAGGGATATGTTTTGATTCAGCTGAACTGGTGGTGCTGGTTATGTAGATTAGGAGGTGTTATAGCTAGAGATGTTGTTGTTATGTATTAGTGACTGCAGTTGGGGTAATGCGTGATTGTTGAGTCTGAATTGTAGTAGAGTAGAGTATAAATGAAGTGTAGTAGTTGATGGTGTTGAAACTTAACTTGGTTGTGTTCTACAATTCAAAAAAGAGGCCTGAAATGCATATGGATGAGCTACATATGATGATGAAGTATTTGAATTAGAGGAGATTAAGTTGAAGTGAATAATGTAACAAAGATGAGAATAATGTGGTTGAGATGAAAATAGTTTGGGAAGGATTTGTGGCTGTAGTTTAGGTTTGATGCGAATTACAGGAATAAGGGAGATGGTGTTGTTGTTGCCTGCAATGGTTTGGGATTTAGAGGAATGTTAGAGTCTTGCCGGTGGGTTGCTTGGTGTTACAATGGAAGTCTAATGGGGGATGGATGTTGCAGATGGAATGAGTCATGTTATGGCTTTGCAGATGAGAATGGTATGTGTAGCTGATTGGTGGTGTGTCACGAGGGTTATGACTGAAGAAGTTGTTGGTGAACAATGCACATGGTAGCTGGTAGAGATATGAAGTATGATTGTTTAGAACTGGAATTGCAGAAGTTACTGCAAAGGTTTATAGAAAAGAAGCTTGAAGTTATGAAGTTGAGATGTGTAGTATTGAACTAGGTAGAGTTGTATTGCAGTCTGTGGTTGTTGTAGTAGTAATGATGAATTTGATATTCTAGTGATTTGAGCTTTGGTTCAAGCTTGGATCAGGATGGTGGAAGTAGCAGCTAGGAATTGTATTTTTGGTATAGAGGCCTATTAGTCAGCCCAGTCAGCGTAGCTGATTCATTTGATTATATCTCATTCATCTGACTAGGTCAGACCGGACTTGACTCACTGCTTTCCCTGAATTGACTCAGTTGACCGAGTTAGACTGTAATCTGACCTTTGACCGAAACTTGACCTTTAACTTGACTGTTGACTAGTTTGACATGGATTTGACCTTGATCTTTGACGTTGACTGTTAGTCGACTATGTTAGACCAGATGTTGACCGTTAGTTGACCCAGATGGACCAAACCTTATATTGAGGACCCCTTATGGTCCGAAATAGCATTCGGTTCCTTCTACAAAGTTGTAGATCTTCTTAAGACTTGTCTAATGGACTATAGAACCAACCTAGTTCAATTAGTAAACCTTAGCTATGCTAAAGATAGAGAATAAAAAGGTGTAAAGTCATAAATGAGTTTAGAACCATTATATAGTTTATTTAACCTAAAACCAGAGACTTGTATGAGATTTTGTTATAAACATTATGTGAGCCTATTGGCTAAATTCTTAGCATGCTTGCGTGATTAAAAATTCTTCTTTTATAAACAACGAACGATTCAAAGGATGATCTGGTGGATCGCGGATCTCGAGGTAGGAGTGGTTTGCCTTCCAAACAAGTGGGAACTCTGTAACCTTCTTGTAATCATTAAGCGTTCCTTTATTTGCGAGCATGATGAGACTTTACTATTTATTTGCATGATTACATATACTTTGATGTATTGCTTCTGTGTTCTTGAAACGTTACATATGTGATATCTGCATTTGCGATTATTGATGGTGGTTTTTTAGTTCAAGGCTAAAATTGTAAAACCTTGTATTTAATGCGTTGTCATCCTGTAAAGGAACAAAAGCCATTTGAAGTGATGAGTGCATAAACCTTTTCACTAACATATGTATTGAGCAATTCAACATATTTACGAAATTTATCCAGAATGGTGCGTGAAGCAACAATCCAAGATATTCTGGGAATTTTAACTTATTGCATTATTCACTAATGCATGACCTGCCTGGTATTTTCCTATGCTATGTTCCCAACTGAACTCTCAATATTGGCATGACATGACGATTAAATGTTCACTCACAGCGGAGTAGCATGAATCTCCCAAAGTGTCAGTATTGAGACCTGCAAGAAAACACTCACGTAGGCTATACCACTCTCTGATAAAGAGATTATCGTGTTTACACACTTTTTGATTAACAGATAGCGCGGTCGAACGCGTTTAAATTCCTTAAATAAAATCTAGACTGTTCATGTCAGTCTCAAAAAATAATAATCACGACCACACAATTTGGCCACGCAATTCAACAAGCCTAGCCTACTCCTAGCAGAATTAGGCAATCATCACGATGATCGCCGGCGGTCCCACTAGCATCCCGACCGAACGGATCCAATCTAGTACATCCACAGCGCCTTCGAACGATTAACCCTAATGTGGGTGATCGCGCTATTGGAAAAACAAGCTCAAACGAGCTAAGACCGATAAAAAGGGTCTCAAAACCCATCGCATCCGTCCAAGTTAGCCGGCCTAGTTGGACGGCTTAGATCGCATCTCGAACGATCAAAGAGATGTCAATGTATTCACCGGTGTCCCAATTTCCTTCCCAGTCGATCGACTTGCTCATGGCAAGTCAATGATGCATCAAACCATTCGATCGAACTAGGGCGGGCGCGACTGCTTTAAAACCCTAATTTGTGTTTGCGGCAGTATGTTGCTGTCGCAAATCGATCATGACCGCCCATCTTCGCCAGCCAAATCGAATGGCTTAGATCTAATTTTATATGGCCCAAGAAATGTCAGCGTACACACCAGCGGCCCGTCTTTGCACATGGCTGATTGGCCTTCTCAAACTAGCGCCCAGCGCTTTCATTCGATCAGCCAAACTAGGGTTGGCCACACGGTTTCCAAACCCTAATTTGGATCAACGACAACAAATAGCTGCCGCAAACCATCTCGTCCATCCAACTTCGCTAGCTTGGTCGGACGGTTTAGATCAGATGTTAGATAACCGATAGGGCGACACTGTGATCACCGGCCACCCCCCTCCCATGAGGAGCAATCGGCCAAGCTATAGCTAGCCCATGTGATCCTCAAACGATCACCCAAAGATGGCCCTTCGTGCTGCCTCAACAGCAATCATTAACTGCCGCAAATCATCTAAGCCATTCAACTTGGCTAGCCAATTTGAGCGATCCAGATCCAATTTAGATCAACCGGTAGGATTTTAGAATGGCTACCATCCGCCACTCGCCTACAGGGAGTGATCGACCAAGCAGTAGCTCACCCCTAGAGCTACCAAATGATCGCCCAAAGGTGCCCGGTCACACTCTTCTTTTAAGACGGTCGACTTGCGACTAATTTAGGCAATCTTTAAAACAATGATGATTTATGTACATCGACTATAAACAATGCTTTATACTCATCGATTATAAATGATGATTCATAAACACTGATTTCACGAACAATTTTTTTGTTTGACCTAAGAAGCACTACGTGATGCTTTTAGCGGCAAGTCTCACGACTTGACCCATTTACTCGAGACATCAAACATGTCACAAACTGGGGGATGCTCACTAGGGTATTGGTCTGGCGGTTTACAGCGTGCGGCGTGTAACGCGCCCATTACGAGAAAGTGTCAGGAAAGCACGGACGTTAACAGTGATGAGAGTAATGGGTGAAAGTGTGACCGGTCTTCCTACATAATGGAAACGTCGTGATCACCACTTTTTACACAACCCCACTTCTCCACTACTTAACTGCCCCCACTTCCTACGATATCAGGAGTGCGCTCGATGACTTGTATAAATAGGATTTCAACCTATTTCAACAAAAAACAACACAAGTGTTATCAACACAAGTATCCAGAAACCATATTATGATACAAGTCATAAAATAACCACACCTTCATTATTCAACATTCTGATATCAAACACCTTCTTCGCTTCCCTCCCTAAGATCAACCCTTCTCCTTCACTTTGTGACCGAATTGAATCTGGAACGACCATTTCTTGGTTTAGGCAAGAGTCTTACAGATTGATCTCTCGAATCTAAAAGTACTCCCGTGCAGTGCATTTGTTTAGGGTACTAATTCGTTTCTCATCAACACACCCAAATTTACCAAAAAACAGCAGAACCAGTTTTTACCCTCAAACAACGATGTTTGCTATGAATGTGTTTGTGTGTGATGTGCATTGTGAGATTTACCTGCGAGGAGTGTCTGTGTTTCCCCACAGCTCTTAGCTAAGTTAAGTAAGGCGGTAAATCATCCGTCGACAATATTACATTAGTAGGGCGGTAAGTCATCCGTTTGAATATTATTGCTTATTAATATAGTAGGGCGGTAACTTATCCGTTTGAATATTACCTTAGTAGGGCGGTAATTCATCCGTTATGATATTATATATACTATTTTATTTGAGGGAAATCACTCGTGTGCATATTATACTTGTTTGACTAACTTTCTGATCTTAATGGTAATATTTTGAATCATGATTTGGTTCACCACTTCATGTGGACGATGTTATCATTATTGATTAGGGTTGTTCTCACGTCGTCTTCTCTAATGAGTTTGGCGAGGTTAGGATAACACTTGCTTCATGTTGCATGAATCGTTGAATGTTTTAGATTATTATTGTATTATAACTTACTGTTATTCTTTAGAATTGTGAAGTATGTTAGTGATTATTTGAGAGTTACTTGTTTCCATTGAGAACCCTTTTAGGATGATGTGCTCATACGTTCCTACTTAAGTGTTTTGCAGTTATCAGAAGAGATGGCGCGCTTGAAGATATTCATTTCCGTAGTTTATAGATTTAGCAGTTTAAGAACGTTATATATCTTTTATGTATTTCTATTTCTTGTTTATCTGTAAAACAACATATTAATATATTCATATTACCTGAGAGATTCTCATTTATAAAGTATCAGAGACTTTGGGTCTATCTTAGTTCACTTTACGTAATTACGATTTCTTAAATCGATAATTTAGATATGATGCTTCAATTAGGTTGTAATCCTATTAGCTAAACAGGTTTAAGAGTTGGGGCGTCACATTGTCTTTCCCACTTCTCTTAACTTTTTCCTCGTTTTACTATACTTTTGGTATTGCTTTTTCATTAGAAACATTGAGGACAATGTTAGAATTAAGTTTGGGGGTGGATAAGAAACTTTTTGTTAGTTTTTAGTTGCAATAAATAATCTCCAAAGCCTATTCGTAAAAGCACGTAGCTCAGGTGTTATAAATAACATGATAGTTTCACCACATCTCGTTGAGTCCTTTTCACCTTCTGTTTTTATTTTAGTTTTAAAAAATATGTTTCTCTAAGTGATTTGGTGGGGCACATGCATTGAATTGTTACCACTGCTACAGTGAAATAGAGTGATTGAGTTATCATGAATTAAAAAAAAGAAGAAGGTTAGACCAGACCATCATACCAACCAGAATAAATTCAATAAAGCCGACCACTGGTTCCCTTGTATATGCCAGCTGAGTTGATCTAGAGTTAGGATTATCGACCACTGGTTCTATTGTATATGCCAGTTGTGTTGATATTAGTTAGACCGGTATCTCAGTCCATTAGGATAGGTCCGTCTTGGCAGTGGCCTTCAGATAAATATGGGAAACGCCGTTCACCTTAGTCAACATCTAAAACCGTTTACGTTTTTATCTATATCCATCTTCTTAATCTATTCATGTGATTTGTTGATTCCGGATATTGATGTCCATAGTGCAACTATCTGAGTAGAGCTCTGTGACTTATATATGAATTTTAATATGTGAGTGCAAACTTGTGTACAACAATTGTAATTTCGCATCAGGGTACTTCCTCCTGTAGTCAATGAGAGTATGCCAACCAAGGAGGTTCTTTAGTGCTATTCCAAGGTTCTGCATAGATAGCTAGAGTTTGGAGTAAAAGATTTTGTGGGTACACCTCTTGTAAACCCTCCTGATACTATAACTCCGTCACTAGGGCCACCTAGGGGTTCAAAGGCTTGTTGCACATGCTAAGTACAATTGCGATGCCCGCGACAGTGAGTTAGGATTTTATTTTCTAGATTAGATTTGCTCGAAGACTAGCAAATAATAAGTTTGGAGGTATTTGATAGACACATTTTTGTGTCTAAGTTGTCCTTAATTTTTTGTATTGTTGGTACATGATTTTATATTAATTATGGTGTTTTTATGTGTGTATAGGTGTTTTTGGAGAAATAAACTCTTATGGAAAAAGTTGCTCCAAAAGTGGTATTTGGACCCCCGGTGAAAAAATACTAAAGGTACTCTAGAAAAGTGTTAAAGGAGCCCAGATATGTGTTGGAAACACCTCAGAAAAGTGCTAAAGGAACCACAGAAAAAGCGTTAAAGACACCCTTATTTTGGGCACCCCCCAGTGTTAAAGGCACCCCTATTTTGGATCGGGGCACTTCATCCTCTCCGTTTCAAATTCTGGAACTGGAGGGAAATTTTGTTCTTCACCATCAAAGATTAGGGTTTATGTTTTGGAAGAGGTTTAAGTAGACTCAGTGGCTGAAACTGCATGGGACGACTTGATTAAGCTTAGCATGCATGGTATGATCAATGTTTTGGATTAGAATTGGCTGGAAATTCATATTGAATAACTCAGAGAGTTACATATTTTGAAAAATCCAATATTGTTGTTTTGGTTTTGGATGACTTATAGGGAGATTAAAACACTACAATTGATTAGATTGGGCCTGTTGTAGCAGAACAGGACTGATGAGTCCATCAGAACCGGTGAATTTGGTCTACATCATCGGAGAGAAGAAAACATGGAGTACTGTACGAAATGAGATAATCACAGGATTTTGTGAGCTGTAGTGAGTTTTAAACATGTACTGTAGAGTTAAGCAGCCATTTGGAGCATGTAGAAGATAAATAAGGAAATTTGACAGCTGCAGAGCGTGTGAAAATCAAAATCATAGATTAAAGAAGGAAGAAAAATCCCGTACACTGCATGGAGAATATTGTGCAATTAAGACGAGATTTGTTGTCGCTGAGATGTATAAATAGGCTTTTGGGATGTTGTAGAGGGGTAACACATAGATTGGGAGAGAAACCGAGAGCTGCATAGTTTGATTTAGTCATCAACAGAGAAGAGAAGGTGAATAACAGATAATAGTCAAAGATCATTGTTTATTGACTGTCGTCTATTCTTCCTTTTGTAACGATGACTCTATTTCCTTTGTAAATCACTGATATGTAACGCCTTTATACCGTTGCGAAGCTCTGTTTTATTAGAATTTCATCTTTGTAAACACCATTTTGAGCAATGAAATCACACTTTGAGCGTGTTTCTAATATGATGAGCTAAACCCAATCCCTGCGGTGATCGAGGAAGCCATTCTCTCAATAATTATGTGGTAATCTCTATTTTATAAATTTATGAAATATTTCTATATGATTAATTGCATTGATAAAAAAAATTTTTAAATGGTTTTTACTAATCAAATGTGTTTTCTCTTGATGATGCATGCTTAGTTTTAGACTCTTGATATGTTATACTTACGACTAACATTTGATATTTTGGAAATCTGATTTTGGCAATAATTTAGAATCGAATCAATTGTTTAAATTGCATGATATAAATTAATTTTGAATCACATAAGTATTGATGAATGGTGGAATCCTAGCCCCAGTTTCTCCATAATATTCACATCACCTTGCTATTTAATTTTGCTATATTTTTAGTTTTAAAATTGAGTCTAGAATCTGCTTTCACAAGTCTTGAACGAACTATTTTACTACAACACAATTGAAATGACATCACAACACTCAAAGCAAACACTTTAAAAATTCCTAAACTATCTATATTACTACAACACAATTGAAATGACATCACAACACTCCAAGCAAACACCTTAAGAATTCCTAAACTATCTATATATTTTCTAAAGACTATACAAATGCCCTTAATCTAACGGTTATGGATGTCGACGGATTTTTAAGGTTGCATCCGGACCCAATCCGTAATCCGTTGGTTTTAAAAATCCAGTCCACATCTAATCCATTAACAAACGATTTGGGTATCCATCCACAAAAATAAGGTTGGTCCCGGTTAAATCCGCAGAATATTGTTCAAATCCTCACCCAATCCGTCTGCAAAATTACGGGTAAAACCCAATCCGCAAGATCTATGGGCCGGACATGGTTGGATTTTCCAAATCCGCACTTTTAACGATTTGGTTGCGGTTAGACTTTGAAATCCGCGGATTCACCCGCACATGTTCTTAACATTTTTTTTTTTTTGGTCTTTGGTTCTGATGAGAATGACCGTTCAAGAATTGCAGATTTTTATATCATGGTGAACTTGAAGGAGCATCCGTAGTAATTTCATACCCTGCTTGATTCTAGCCTTCGGTTCTACATACGCTATACATTTCGATAACAATTAAAAGAGTACTTACATTTTCAAGTTATAAACGAGACCAATGGATAATGAGGTTATTATTTACTTCCAATATCATGTTTGTTTTATTAGCATTCAGTTTTTGTAAATGCACAAAGTTTTTTCTTTAGCCGTTTTCGTCCTATTTTTAATTTGTTTAAGGTCACTCAAAAAAAGGATATATGATTCAAGACTTCTTTACTCTCTGTCCCCATAATTTCAAGAGAAGGCTATCTAAATGTTGAACTGACCCGCATACGGTTGGTGAATTTTTTAGTGCATCCTATATGTCCTATAAGTAAAAAAAAATTCTTTACAAATCCGCGGTTTATTTGTATTCGGTATCACCCGTTAATCTGCGGATGTGAAATCTGTGGGTGATTGGGCCGGACACGGTTAGATTTTCTGAATCCACAATTTTGATGGATTGGACACGGGTGACCCCTAATCCGCATCCGTCCGTCCGTTGCACACCCCAACCCCGAGTGACACTGATCCTCATGAAAGTGTGAAACTCAGCGTCAGCCCAATGACGGAACACACAAGTTGGGCCCATGGCTCAGCCTTGTAAACAAAGTTAAGATGCTACGTGTAAAACCTCTGATAAAGAATGATGTTTTGGGGACTACTCAAAAAAGGTGGGGGACTACTCTTCTATTTTGGGGTGGATATTTGAAGAAAATTTGAGCCACCCCTTAACTTAGTTTTTTTCTAATACCAAACTTGCCCTTGGTGATTAAATTAGTTAGTGTAATGATTAATTAGTGTTAGTGTAATGATTGATTAGTGAGGTTAGATTAATTAGCTGAGTGTTTTTACAAGAATAATTTTTGAGAAGAAGGGGGTTTTGGTTTTTTTTTTAAGATGGTTGATTTCGAAATGAGGGTTTTGGGTACTTAGGTATACTTCAAATTTAGTTAATGTTGCTTGAATTGACAAAAACTTTCGAAAAAATGAGAAATTTATAAACTGATTTCGACCATGGAAATGAAGTTCGGCTACGACATCTGAAGAACAGGTAGCCGAACTCATCTGCAAGTGTAGTTCGGCTAATGGTTCTGAAGACACAGGTAGCCGAACTCAGCTTTAATGGAGTTTTTGCTTTCAGAGAAAAGTTCGGCTAGGAAAAAGAAAGTTGCGACGTAACCGAACTAAAAGTTCGGCTGGGAATTTTTCTCTCGACGTAACAGAACTCAATATATAGGTTTTCAGAAAAAAGTTCGGTTAGTAGAAAAAAATTGCGACAAAACCGAACTAAAAATTCGGCTAGGAAAAAAACGAAAAAAAGTTGCGAAGTAACCGAACTAAAAGTTCGATTGGGATTTTTTTTTTTGCGAGGTAACCGAACTTTGTTCTGAAAGAAAAAACTCCATTAAAGCTGAGTTCGGCTAGTTCGACAAACTGTTTCACATAATTCCTAGCCGAACTTCTCTCTGCATCTTTCATTTTCAACTCATTTTGATGATTACTTCTCATTTCTTCAACCAAAAACGAATGACAAGTAATGGGTTTGTGAGAATATCTTCGTTAATGATTTAAATTAAGCTATATACATGGAGGTGGTGGTGGTAGTTGGAGGTGGTAGGTGATGGGCGGTGGTGGTGGGCGGCGGTGGTGGGAGGAGGTGGTGGTTATATATATAGGTGGTTATTAGGTTGGTTTTAAATTAAATTAGGTTAAGGGTAGGTTAGTCATTTCCACACTTTAGGACACCCCTTATAAGTATAGGGTGGACATTCATATAACAAAGTAGTCCCCCACTTTTTTTGGATGGTCCCCAAAACATCATTCCTGATAAATGTCCCCACTTGGTCCCTCTCGCTAAGTACAACAAAACAGTCTTGCTGCTTTCCTCCGCTTCCTCTTTTTTTCCCCAAGCTCTCTCTAAGTTTTCCTGAACAGGGTTTTGAATCTACTAACACTAAAAATGGAAGAGTTATCTCATGAAGATCCATCTGTCTTACTTGAAGCCGCTTCAGAATTCGCATTGTATCCAGGTACTCATCAATTTTCAATACTACTCCTTTTCAAGTTGTTTCTTCATATCTCTATTAAAGAAAAAAATAATTAGACTATGAACTTCAATTTCGATTATCATGTTTTAAATACAGGTGTTCAAAATGATGAATCAGTTAAGAATTTACTTGATAGATTTCCACTTCCACTCATATTCAGGTATTTTGAAATTATATTGCTCAGGAGCTTGAAATATTAGGGCAAACTTTTAATGACGTTATTAGTGTTTAACACTGAACTTCTTTCACTATTTTGTACCATTATTACAGTGCTTTACAAAACAAATCTGACGTTCCTGGCTTAGAAAGTACACTACTTAATTGTTTAGAGCGGATTTTCAGAACCAAATATGGGGCCTCTCTTATTCCACAGTGTATGGTATGTTTTAATATTTTACTTTCTTGCGTTCAATTTCAGTCAAATGCTGGAGTTTGGTATATTATAAGTGGGAAATTTTATGCATATAAGATGGCTTGATTCATAGATTTAGTTGTTGATATTTTTGTATAGGAAAACTAAGTTTGGTTGTTTTTTTTGTTCAGACTTTTATACAAGTTGGTCTTTCTGCGGAATCTCAGTCAGTAAGATGCTTAGCATGTAAAGCTGTACGTTAATTCTTTTCTAAATACCACTTTCTTCTTGTATTACTGTCTTCTCTGTATACTTGAGTTTTATGCTAGTGCATTCTCATACTTGTGGAGCAACTTGATATCAGAATTCTGGCGCAGTTTATTTATGACTTTATACATAATAGAGGAGCAAGGGTTCTGGTTAGGTTGTTTGACCCCTTGGGGACTTAAGATGCGTACAATCTTATGTTCTGATGATGCTGTTACAGGTGTCTTCTCTTTTGGACAACGATGATAAAGTTGATGACGCTGCTGCACAACTTGTTATCGATCATGGCATTTATCCATCTTTACTTGACTCACTTACTCATGGGTATGTAAATAATCAAACTGTTTCCTGCCACCAATATAATAAGAACAAACTTATGCAAAGTGTCCTGGTAAAAAGACCAAGCAAATGAATAGGCTGCTCGCTGGAGAGAAATTATTCCAAGGATCTGTAATGGAGTAAAAAGAGAGATATGCACACACCACATCTTTGATTATTGTTGCACTATGAACTTCAAATTTTGTAGTTTTCAACTGAGTTAAAAAGCACGGTTAAATCTCTTTCTATTCTCAAGCGTAGATTGCTTGATTTTTGTCTTTTCACACATTTGGGTCAGGAGTCTATGATCTGGCCCAATTTATTGCTGCAGCACATTATTCGCTTGCGTTATTTTAGTCTGTCCTTGCACTTTTAGAAGATTTTTTTTTACTAGGACTTTCACTTCGTTTCTCCCCCAAATAGTTTCTCTTCTTAAGATTTGTTTTTCTTTTAGTCTGCAACTATCAAATTTTAGCTATTGAACTCGTGGCTGATTAACTTTTTGTACTCTTAGGGATGAATTAGTCGCAGCATCATCAACAAACGCTATTAAGAGTTTGGCTAGTTCCCCTAAAGGCATAGTAAGGATCTTTTCAACTGCTATGGTCTATTTTGTTGGAGCTTCTGATTATTGAGTTTCCTGTTACTTGCACTACTGGAGTTTAACTTTTGTGCCAAATGTATTTAGGATGTCATCTTTCCAGCAAATGTCGATGAATCTACACACCTCAGGAATGTTGCAGCTAATTGTTCATCATTGGTACGACTGTTTTCGTGTTTATATTTTGTAATGACTCTTGATTTTTCAGATTATATCTGCTAAGCTGGTTGTATTCTTTGGCCCAAGCTGTCGTCCCATCGTTATGTCTTTAGCTTGCATGTTTTGTTTATCACTAGTTGTTTTCAAGTAATTTCCTCATCCACTTCGATTATTTGGAGCTCTTTTGCTGTCCTTCAGTAACTCTTTCTAACACATGTCATATGGATTTTTACCCTTCATATATATGCATGTTTGATTGTGGTCATCTACTGAGTCATATAGTTAATAACTTAGTTTTTAAATGCTGTAACATCTTTCAGGGGCGGGTTCGTGTTATGGCTTTGATTGTGAAGCTGTTTTCTGTTTCTAGTTCTGTTGCATCAAGAGTACACAACTCAAATCTTCTTAATTTACTAGAGGCAGAAGTTGACAGCAAAAATGATATGCTGACAACTTTGAGTGTTTTGGAGCTCCTTTACGAGGTAAAGTACAATTCTATACAATTGTGAGCTTATGATATTACACTGTAGCCTGTAGGTATTGATTGGTTTTGAAGTTGAACAAACAGAAAACCTTATAAGAATTATAAGACAACGCTATGCTTGTTAGCTTACCATGAATACTGACGCCGAGAATTTGCAACTTCAAGTTTTGAAACATCATTTGAGATCTGGGCTTCTGTCTAGGAAAGTGAAATAATTTTATTTATTGCTTCACTCATAACTAGTGGTGTCAATTTTGTTGAATCAGTAAGATTGAAACATGGCAAGGCAACTTGTCAATTAGGATTGATAACTTTCAGCTTGTAGTTTGTATGTTCTAAAGGCATGCCTATTTTGTGCCAAAATATAGTTCTAAAATTTTGGATTCTCTTTATTGACTTTATCGTGACTCCAAATAATGTAGTTTTCAGAAATCCCACATGCTGCAGAGTTCCTCTCTAGAAGCACTCTTCTCCAGTTATTGACTACCTTAATCAGGTATTTCCAAACATACTCTTGAGGTTGATATTTATTGAGTTTTTGTTTAGTTCCACAGCCCTTAAAATATTTCCTGTGAAACTCATATTGTAGTGATGCATCTGTGGAGTCAATTTTACGATCAAGAGCAATTATGATTAGCGCGAGGCTTCTTTCTCCAGAGGATTTATCATGCCTCGATGAATCTAGTAAGCCTCATTCCACATTTGATATTTTTTAAATGTCTTGCATTTGAATGGGTTTGCAGTGTCTTCACATTTGATCCGTGTTGCAACGATACGTCATTTTTTTTTTAACGTATCAATATGTATTAATAGGGATACGTGTATCCATACGGCCAATATGGCTCAATCCTAGAAATATAGAAGATAATCGTTTTTATTATTTAAACAGAACTAGTCATAAAAACCCAAGGTGACCAAACTTGTGGTACAAAAACCCCGTTCAAATGTTGGGATCCATTAAAACTCCATCTTAAACAAAATTGATACAAAAACTCCAAATTTTTAAAAATTGATACAAAAACCCCGAATTTCAAAATTGGTTTCATCAAATTCTTTGGGTTTTTTGTGTTTGTTTTGTTTTTTTGGGGGTTTTTGTGTTATTTTTGTTTTGATGGGTTTTTTGTGGATGAATAGTGACACCTTTGGGGTTATAACTCGCGGACCGTTATTTAAAATTCCAAAAGTTAGATAAGCTTCACAAGGAAGCAACAGCTGTCTATAGATTCTATAGACTAATAATAAAAAGTGAGATA
>JAJJMB010007708.1:12432293-12544221 GCA_023531105.1 Papaver atlanticum
CAACAGCTGTCTATAGATTCTATAGACTAATAATAAAAAGTGAGATATTTTATCAAATCTTCTCTTAGCAACAGCTGTCTTTACCTCCTCCACTCAATACTTATCTGATATCTCTAACTTTCTCTGATTTACCTTCTCCTCTTAATACTTATCTCTGACTTTCTCTGGTTTATCTCCTCCAGAACCAGTAGATAGTCATTCTTGCACCCAAACCCTATTTTTCTCTGATTTATATATAATATATTTACTACTGATTAGAGTATGCCGTATTTTAATTTTTCTATTGGTGTATCATAGTAGCGTATTGGTATCCTGTATTCGATACCGTATCCATATTCGTATCGTTGCAACACAGCATTGGATTAAATTTTATTGTGCTTTTTCTGCATCTAGATGTTAACGCTGTTCTGGAAGCTTTAGATGCAAGATTGGAGTCTTTGAAAGGTCAAGATGCAGACGAATGTGAAATTGCGCTTGAGGCACTAGGTCAAATTGGATCCTGTAAGTATTCACCATCCTTACGAAACAATGGTGTCGAGTGTTTTATGTTAGTTTCCTTGGGATGTGCCGCACATGCTCTTTTATGAATTACTTTCCGACTAAATTTTGCTTGCTTTTAACTGAGATGGGGAATATCAATCACCCACTTTGTAGAGTATTAGTTTATAAAGCTTTCTCTATTCGAGTTGGGTAAGGCTGAAGGCCATTATGTATCTACAAGAAATGTGACATGCAACTGAAGCTCTCTAACTACTCTCAGTATACTTTGTTCACGAGTCATCAGCTAACGCTTAAACGTGTTTTTGAGATTGTGATGGTTTGTTAACGTTGTTGATTCCTCAGCAAATCAAGGAGCTGTACTGCTACTATCAAGCTCATCACCTGTGGCAAGACATGTTGTTGAAGCAGCCTTTGATCGGCAAGGACGTGGTGCGCAGCTGGTGAGTAGGATTTTACTTCACATGGACCAAAAGAAATTTTGACTGAAAGTAATGATGAGTTGTTTTTGCATCAAAAGTTGCTATGCTTCTGTGTTATAGCAGTATATTTATTTTGATAAGAACTGATTTGATTCTCATTCATGGCCAACAGGAGCAACCCGAAATAATGATCCATTTTTCAGACTACACTGATCTTCCCATATCCAAATGATTTTCTAGAATATATATATACCGAATTTGTTGTAACATTTCTGTAGCATCTTCAGAAAGATCTGAAGTTTTTACTTGTCTCAGGCTGCACTACATGCTCTTGGAAACATCTCTGGAGAGAATCGATCAGATCATAGCAAATTGCTGAATGACACAGCCGAAGAATGCCTTCGTCGGATTATATATGATACAGCAGGCGAAAGTCCTAAGCTGACACCATCTGTTAGTGCCTCCTTACCTGTTGCATGAATTTTATTAACTGAATTGCAGACTCTGTAGGGCCAACTTGTGTTGTTTTCCCTTTCTTGCATGGTTGTAAATGCTAGGGAACCTCATGCTTGTTTGGTTCTTTCGTGATGTTCACACTTTTGAGAAGAGTATGATTAAAGTTGATGATGCATTTGACAGGGTCTCTTTCTGTCAGTTCTGCGTCAGGATTCAGAAGTTCGTTTGGCGGTGAGAATTTTTGTCATTTTTATTATTTTTTTGGATGCAAGGGAAATCAGAACTGATGGTTTATCTATTTGAATTTTTTCAGGCATATAGACTGTTAACTGGACTTGTGGCTCGGCAATGGTGCTTGCAACAGATTTGCTCGAAGCAAGAGATAATAGATATAGTGACTGATGCTCACTCTGAGTCCACAAAAAATGGTCTACATTCTGAACCTTTTTTTCCCCTCCACTTCAGCATTCAAACACCATTCATCTACTTTGCTGCCTACTGCTACTAAACCACTACCCCCCCAAGTCAAGCTGGTGCTTGTTGTTGCACCAGGTGCTAAAGCGTGTCATGGTGGCTCAGTTATTCGTAGTTTTGATGCTTATTGACCAATCCTAGGATCACTTTATAGTCTTTTTTAGTATCATTAGAAACGTATACAACCATGAAACCTAAAGTTTCTGCTATCCGTTTCGCATGTTATTTACGTTATAAGAGTAAAACAAATGATGTGGGGTTTTCATCTCTTCTCAGGTATGGATGCTCGGTATAACTGCTGCAAATCGATCTATAATGCATTATCTGCGTTAGATACAACACATCCTTCTCTCATTAAAATAGCCACAAAGGTATGCACGGTATCCACCCAAACTGCATTTTATTGACAATCTGATTCCTCCCACCACTATCAATTATTGCAAAAATAACATGTAAAGAGCCACGAAGTTTCGAGGCTAAGCTAAAGCTTAGGGTTGTTTATGTTCTGGATCCAGGGGGAATTTGGTTTGATTCCTCCACTTACTAGTGTTCCCCAGGCATCCGGCTATTAGAAGAATACAGCTAACTAATTGTTTGTCGCCCATTTTTTCTATGGCATGGATGTTTGTAAATTTGTTCAAGTAGTACACAAGATAAAAGTACTTGATTATTTAGAAACTATTTTTTCCTTTTTCAGTTGCAGGAAGCAGTGAGAAGGGGTCCTTATCTATCTAGAGACAGGATGGAAGCTCAGCCTACTGTAGCGACATCTGATAGGTTTTAAACTTTGGAATTGAGAGCTTGAAAGTCTAAACTCCATCAGGGACATGTTACACAAGCCACAAGATGATCAAAATACCCAACTTTCTTTTTTCGTCATCTTTTGAATAGCTGTGTGTGGCTCTTCTCAAAACTTGTCTCAAAAGTGAAAAGACTTATGTTGGAACATCTTTTCTCAAATTATGATATGGATAAAATTTTGTAGAAATGCAATGCCATAGTGCTATTTCGTTTGTTTCTATTTATTTTTTTTGTTACATGGTTAGGCAAACTATGGTTTGTGGGAACCTGTAGGGGACTCATTCAGGATACTTTTAGCTCAGAGAATCTCTGAGAACAACCAGAATGAAACACACCGGGAGGGGTTAGCTGCCCTTGCTCGTATCTTGTTATGAAACAGGAGGGATTAGCTGCCCTGTGGATCTTTATATAACAAGGATGAAAGAAAACAGGAGACCTGTAAAAACACTGTAACTCTGTTTAAATAAATTTAGTATGCAAACTTTTATCAGCCTGCGGGCAGGATTTTGTCTAGGTTTTCCATCTAAAACACATTTTTGACTGTGTTTTCTTTACTCTTGTTCAAGTAGATGATGAAGAAGAAGAAGAAGAGGAAGGCGAATAAAATTCAAGAAGAAATCCTAATCATTTAAGTCTCCCCCGTAACAGCAGTAGACCTCCAAACCAACTTGGTCGGGTAATGAAACTTCGCCCACCTTGTTCCTTCCAAAATGTTCTTCACAACCAACGGCTTTACATGCCATTCATAATTATCCCTTCAAACATTCTACTTTCCCCCACCACCTCTAAATTATTTCAAACATTCACTAAATTTAACGAAGAAGAGATAACACGATCCCTCCATAATAATAACCTCACACCAACACCATACCTACCATCTGCATTCACTTACTCAAAACTCTTATCGGAATGCAGTTCCACAAAATCTATCACTCATGGAAAAATAATCCATTCACACATAATCAAATATGGATTTTTAAACGACATCAATGTCAGTTACAAGTTGATCAGTTTCTACACAAAATGTCAGATTTTTGGTTGTGCTCGGAATGTGTTTGAAGAAATTGCTGAACCAGATGTACTTTCTTGGTCTGCTCTTATTTCTGGGTATGTGCAGAATGGGTTTTCCTTTGAAGCAGTTACTGCTTTTCAGAAAATGCATTCATCGGGTGTCCAATGTAATGAATTTGTTTTATCTAGTGTACTTAAAGCATGTTCAGGTAGAAAAAATTTGAAACTAGGAAAACAAATTCATGGGATTGTGATCAAAACATGTTGTCAGTATAATGCATTTGTTTTAAACACTTTGCAGACTATGTATGCTAAATGCGGAGAGCTTTTGGATTCACGGAAAGTTTTCGATGAGATGCCCGAGCGGAATATTGTTTCTTGGAATGCATTATTTTCAAGTTACGTGCAAAATGATTGTTGTGCAGAAGCGATTTCTCTGCTTCAGAAAATGATTTTCAGCGGGTTGCTGCCTAATGAGTTCAGTCTTTCAAGTATCTTGAATGCATGTACAGGGTCGACGAATTACGGTCAAGGAAGGAAAGTTCATGGGTATCTAATCAAGCTTGGTCATTATTCAGATTCCTTCTCTGCAAATGCTCTTCTAGACATGTATGCCAAATTAGGAGATCTTGAGGCAGCTAAAACTGTGTTTGACGAAATTAGACAACCTGATATTGTTTCATGGAATGCTATTATTTCTGGTTGTGTTCTGCAGGAAGACCATGATTGGGCGTTAAGATTGTTTGCGGAGATGAAAATGTTGGGTACAATTCCGGACATGTTTACTCTATCTAGTATTCTCAAGTCTTGTGCTGAAATGGGGATGAAAGAACTGAGTATGCAGATACACTCTGATTTGATCAAAAGGGATATTGGGTCTGACTTCTTTGTGGGTGTTAGCCTGGTGGATGTGTATTCAAAGTGTGATCTTATTGAGGATGCAAGAAAGGTTTTCGATACACTTCCTAAGCGCGATGTGATTGCATGGAATGCAATGATTTCAGCATACTCCCAGAGTGGGAATGACGGTGAAGCTTTATCTGTCTTTGTTGCCATGCAGAAAGAAGGTCTTGGCTTCGACCAGACCACTTTATCAGCAGTTCTTAAATCAACTGCTAGTTTGCAGACCGATATTGTGACTAGACAAGTCCATGTTCTAATTGTGAAATCAGGATTCCAATCTGATGATTACATCGTCAACAGTCTGGTTGATTCGTATGGGAAGTGTAAGCTATTAATGGAAGCAAGGAGATATTTTGAGGAACACCCTTCTCGAAATGTGGTGCCCTTTACGTCTATGATCACAACCTTTACCCAACATGGGGAAGGAGAGGAAGCTCTGAAACTCTTTCTGAAAATGCTTGATATGCGGGTCACGCTTGATGGGTTTGTCTACAGTAGCCTTTTAAACACTTGTACGACTCTGTCTGCATATGAACAAGGGAAACAAATCCATGTTCATATATTGAAATCAGGGTTCATCTCTGGTTTCACTGGTAATGCATTAGTAAACATGTATGGCAAGTGTGGAAGCATAGAAGATGCACACTGTGCCTTCTCAGAATTACCAGAGAGAGGGGTTGTTGCTTGGTCCGCTATGATAGGGGGACTTGCACAGCATGGGTGCGGGAAGGAAGCCCTAGACATGTTTAATAAGATGTTAAATGATGGTGTTTCTCCAAATCATATAACCTTACTTAATGTTCTTTGTGCTTGCAATCATGCTGGTCTTGTTACGGAGGCTAAAAGAGTTTTTGAATCAATGGAACTTCTGTTCGGAATAAAACCTTTGCAAGAACATTATGCATGTATGATCGATCTCCTGGGTCGTGCTGGGAAACTAAATGAAGCAACGGAACTTGTAAGAAAGATGCCATTTGAAGCTGATGCTTCAGTTTGGGGTGCACTTCTTGGAGCATCAAGAATTCATGGAGATCTTGAACTCGGGAAGTATGCTGCTGACAAGCTCATCGTTCTTGAACCGGAGAAATCTGTAACACATACTCTTCTTGCAAACATCTATGCTGCTTCAGGTAATTGGGGTGGTGTTTTGGAGGTTAGAAGACTGATGAAAGATAGTAAGGTGAAGAAGGAACCAGCAATGAGCTGGATCGAGGTTAGGGATGCAGTACATACATTTATGGCTGGGGATAGAAGCCACAATCGAACTGAAGAGATTTATGCAAAGCTTGATGAGTTGAGTGACCTTTTAAGTAAATCTGGGTATGTACCCAGGGTTGATGTCGATCTTCATGATGTGGATCGCAGTATGAAGGAGGAGCTTCTTTCTCACCATAGCGAGAAGCTTGCAGTGGCTTTTGGGTTAATTGCCACAGCTCCAGGTGCCCCAATTAGGGTGAAGAAGAATCTTCGAGTTTGCATTGATTGCCACACTGCAATCAAGTTCATAAGTGAGATTGCTTCAAGGGAAATCATAGTTAGAGACATCTATAGGTATCATCATTTTAAAAATGGATCATGTTCTTGTGGGGATTATTGGTAGTATTTATTGGAGTGTTTAGATTGTTTATTTTTTGCCAGGTGCTTGAAACCCTGACTAAAATTTTGTATTATCATTCTTCTGTAATATACAATTTCTCACTGCAGCTCAGATTTTCGGTTTATGGGCATTGTTTCCCTGTCTTAAGTTTTGCTGTCTGTAGTGCAGTGTGGAGTACAGAAATACCACTGAAGGACTTCAAAAAAAACCCTCTAAAATCATAATTGCCAGTTGTGTGGGACCTTATTCAGCAAATTCGGCTATTTTTTTTTTTTTTTCTTTTCTTATGGTAATCACTTTACAAAATTTTCCTTGTGTCGGCTTACAAAAATTTAATCGTCAATCAAGTCAGATATAAGGTGTCAAAATATAGATTTATACACAGCAGATTTAGATGCAAACCCCTTAGGTTCTACTTTCAGTGTCAGGAACAATCAGCATGCAGCAGTAAGGTTAGCAATGAGTACTTCACTTTGAGCGCAATCTTTCCACCATCCACACACAGTTTCGCCCCAGTGACTACCCAATACCCCGGCGGGTCCTCTGGACCCCTCACCATCTCCTTCACATCCACAAACTTAGATACCTTTGTTACCTTGGCTGGAGCAGGTGGTCCACCAGGATACACTGCAGAATTCAGCTCCACTTTTGGCTTCTCAGGTTGATTTTGGTTTACCATGAACTTCGTGCTTAAATAGAGTGAAATTGATCCTGATTTTCGTGATAGATGTGAAGGACCACCATCCCATTCCGACCTACGAATCCTAGCAGATGCCACCATAGAGAATCCCAGTCTTAAGAACAAAACCCTCCTCATCCCCATGTCTCTTACCTCAAACCAAGCTTTGGTCACGATTGATGCAGATTCATAAATTTGGGTTGAATTGTATTCAATTGGAGCAGTGCATACATGTGAGAACAAGCTCCATTTAACGGGCTCATAGTAATCTCGTTCAGATGGAATTTCCTTTTTAGGCTCGTAGCTGCATTCATGAGAGAGGTGGAGAATGTTGGGGAGAGTAGAGAGGTGTTGTAGGTGGATCGCTAGGTGGTCACTCTTTCTACCTTCCAAGAAAAGACGGATTCCAGTTACAGGATGATTACCTGAATCAACCTGCAAAACATGAACGTAAAGAACATTTATAGACATACAAGTAAAAAGAATTCCTAGAAATTACTACACGCGACTGATGCTTTGTGCATTATGCATACTATGAAAAATGATATACTGACTTTGTCTGTATTGACATAAAGCTTGGGGCCCATGAAGGTGAACTGGAGTGATGGAGAACTCTGTTTTTTGTGCTGACGTCTTAGAGGGAGATCAGCATAAACTGGAGCCCATTGCCTTGATAATTGGAACTCCAAAAATTGACGAAGGTCTTCCAGTGGAGGCTTATCTGTGATAATAATTGTCAAATAAGTAACATGAACATTCTTCGGCAAAGTGCCAACCAGATCTGATGGAAAGGAGTAAAAGCAGAAAGCAAGACTCACAACGGAGGTAAAGATTCACTGCATGGCTTAAAAACCCACCGCCACGAACACCATTCAACAAAGATGTAATTGGCACTAGAGACATCGATATTACATCAGGGGACTGTGAAATAGTTGGAAGCCACTGGTCATGACTTTGACCATTATCAGTACCACCTCTACGGACGTGAATGCTCACTACATCCTGCGAAGGAGAGGATGTAACAGGATATTAAGCTTGCATGCTATGGGAACTATTGATATAAAGTTACCTGTTACTAGAAAACTAACCTCTTTTGTGTGAAAAACAATTGGCCTCATTGATTTGGAAAATGGTGCACCATGTTGCCATGCAATGAACTGTTCATCCTGAAATACGTACAATAAAAGGAGATTAAAGTTTGTTCACCTCTTGATGATCTCACTCAGCACTCTGACCAGGTCACAATGACTCCCAAATTCACCAACAAGTACTAGGTACTTATCATATAAACCTTCTATATGCAAATTTCTATGCATCCAGTTTTGTACACCAAAGGGAGTATCCACATTTTAGTTAGGTAATCAAATAGCCACTCTTCAATTCTTAAAATACCTTTCGCTTTTTTGGCAGTTCTTGAGGATTTTTCATGAAAATTCCATTACCATCTTCTGAAAATCTCTTATCAGTTAAATGCTTCAACATCTTCTGCACTTCCGCATGCTGAAGATTTGAATCTTGCAACTGCTTAATATGAATTACATCTTTACCACCCATCTTTACTTCAACAACAACATGAGTACCGTACTTTTCGATAAACCTAAAAATATCACACAAATGACTGAATGAGACATATGGCTGACTATTAAACAGCATACATTACCAATAGCTCGCAGTCGTTGCTACAACAGATATACCAAATGTCTTTATAACCTTACCCAGCAATTGAGGCAGGATCCCATGTAGAAGGTAATTCATTAATCACATGGTCACGCAATACAATGTGAGATCTTTCTAACACAACACTGTACAGAGCTATAGACCAACCATCAAAAGCAAGACATTTTGTTGAAGCTGCATCTTTTTGCCAGCATCCTTGGAAACCAAACATTGCATTAAACAGACCAGGTGGAATTTTTCCTGATAACGAGAGCTCCTGATTGAATTGCTCTGACATCTAAAATAAAACTGAGTAAGTAAATTAGAAAGGCATTAAACAATTTGAGACTCAAATTTTCATAACAGTTAAATGCAAGTGTCCAGCAGTTGAATGGGTGGTGTGGTTGTATTGGGGTTCCAATCCAATTTCTAGCCAAATTCAATGAAAGTGCAAGACAATCATATTAATACAAGAAAAAGCACAAATCAAACTCACTGGAGGGTCTACAATTTCACAGGATTCAAATTGGAGTTAACAAAAAGGAGAATTTCAATTACCTGATGAAAAGAAACAACTTCAGAGCCAAACCGAGTCCGCTCTCCTTTATCACACTTGATTGAACTAGGGACATTGGGAACAATAGTTCCACCAGGAAATACAAGGTCCCGAGTTAGATTTTGATCAAGGTCAATCAGACTTAAACCAAACGGACCTGATTTACAATACGAAAGTCGAATATCATTTGTTAAATCATAACCAAAACCAATAACAGATACTGCTTTTTCAGCTGCTGATTGTGGGTTCAGCTGATTCAAGTTCATTTTTTACTCCCCTGATTAGAGATTTCAGGGAGAATTTTTTTTTTGATTTTTAGGGTTTTGCATGAGTGGGGTTTGGGGTAGAAGTAGTAGAAGGAGGAGGAGACGACTTTGAAAATGAGTCATTTTCTTCTTCTTCTTCATCATCTTCTTGTTTTTTGTTGAGTGAAGGCAATTGGTTTGTTATGGACTTCTGAATTATGAGAGAGTCGCATCAAACAGCGGGTAAAGACAAACAAGTGGGAACCGATACATTAAAGTCTCGTCTGCCTAGTGGAAGAAGAAGAAACTTGTCTGAATATTCAAAGTTTCAGACATCTGATTTTCAATATAAAAAGTTAATGTAATAAAAAATATGGATTAGTTATTAATTTGGTCGACATTATCAACGCGGGAGGAAGAAGAAATTTGTGATTGTTGCGATGATTTGGGGTGACTCGGACTTTGAAAGAAGACCATATATCACTTAGTCAATGCATCATTTTGAGATGTGTTGAATTTTGAATCAAAGAAAAAGAATGCTGTAGCAACTCCCCAACAAAAAAAAAGACATTCACTTTTATATGTTTATCTGTTGATAAATGGGGTGAAATTTCTTCTAGATCAATGATTGAACTTGGTTACATATTGTAATTTTGAGAGCCGTAATGTGAGACTCGTTTTGACCCTGCTGGTGATTCCGAATCATGGCATTGTCATAGCTGGTATCCATGAGGTGGGAGCAGTAATGGTTGATTGACTCATGAAGCCCTTAAATCAAGTAAATCTTCTAAAATATCAAGTCAAGACAACCCGTAATCATCATCCATCAGTTGATTGGTTAGCAATATTATTACCCCATTCCTTGAGTTAGTTTCATTTCCATTGGTCAAAGTATCTAATTATTATTTCATGGACTCATTTTTACGAGAATTCTTAACTACCATGGTCACATCCTTTCTTACATATTTTTTTTTTTTTTTTTTTTTTTTTTGAAAAAAGGCAAGCGTCTGATATGGTCCTAATTGTCCGATTCGGTTATAGGACGGACCGGAATTTCGGTACAATTATAGAAATTTTAAGCAGACAACAGAGATAATCAAAAGACTTGGCATCATAGTTACAGGACTTAATCTGAAAAAAGACCCTATCCATGCCAATCTGATTTCAAAGTAATAATACAAGTTCAAATGGCCTGATTTAGATTAAAAGAAACTCTTCCAAACCACATAACAAATCTACTAACAATAAAAATGTTAGGATCAAAAAAATTGACGACTTTTCAAGGGTTTTTTCAAAATCATAGTGAAGATGAGATAGGCTTAACATGATCCATAAATCCAACCATTTGCCAATGATTTTTTCGAAGTAACAGTAACAAAGTTAGCAGTTGCAGTAACATAGGTAACATGAACAACCTAAGTCGGTTATCCTAAACTAGAATCGGTCTAGGCCGGTCTAGGTTTTCATACGAACCAGTCTTCTGGAACTTGTGATACTGGTTGTCTTTGTTGTCATAGTAGTTGCTGGTGTCTGTGTCTGGAAATATCTTGTTTTGAAGGAGTATAAATCAGAACCGGAGGATACTTGAGATCTGTTGTTGTTGCTGTTGGAGATGCAGCTAATGTAGTCTTTGAAAATGATGCGGCTCAAAACTTTTTTGATGTTGGTATCATTTAAACTAAAGAGTATAAGCTTGTTTTTCTGGATTGAAGAATCAATAAGGATTTACACAAAAAAACATGAACTTCCATAGAACCTTGAAAAATTCCAACCCCAAATCTTAGAAACGTCACTTTTACCAACAAAACAAAAGCAAGTATTAAAAGCACTGTAAACTGAAAAAAAGACCCAAACTGCAAACAGACAAGAATCCTAAAAAAAGTTCTAGAAATTGAAATCAAAATCTTGAACTTAATAGAGTTAATAGACTAAGAACTATCCTAGAAATCCAAAAGAATATGATAAATCAATCCCAAACAGGACAATAGAAGCTAATGGAACAGCTGAAAAACTAAATCTAAACCTAGAAAATGAAATAAAAAGTAATTGTGGAATTAAAGTGAAGATGATAGAGAGGATTAAAGAGGAGATCGTCAAGTTCAGTATTTTTCGGTTTCTCTTATCTCGTCAAGTTTAAGCAAGCACTCATATAAAGTATTACCATGGTCATATATAACTTGTGAATCGTGTTTCATTTTTATTTATTTAATATTATTATTGTGTCGTTTGTGACAAATCTCATACTATTGTTGAGTCTTTTAATATTGAAATTGAAATTTTTTGCTCTTTTAACTTTATTGCAGAATCCACATTTGGGTATACAACTAGAATAATGTTTATATTATGAGGTGTTGATGTATCTTGGGATGGACCTGCTTTTCTGAATCAACAATATTGTCAAAACTATAGCATTTGTGATACATGTAAGTGTAGTTACCTAAAACCGGTGATAGAAAAGAAGTGGGATTCTAGGGTTTTGAATGTGACTTTCAGGAGGTTGAGCACGAATATTACTTGCCTAAACCATGAGAGATTGTCATACAAGGGTTGCTTCAGTCACATGAGATAGGTTAGCCTTAGGGATATGGAGGGAAGCAAAGGAGAAGAGAGAGATCAGAGAATTCTAGGTTTGTAGAAGAATGCTTTAAGAATTGTGTTAAACTTGATCGATTGATGACCTATTTATAGTTGAACACATGATCTCAAGTTGATGATTAATTTTCGTGCGGAGCACTCTTCTCATATTTTTAGGAATAACTAATGATAAGTTAAGTTGACCTTATCATGGTGATTCCTTTCGACCTCCTTTACTCTTTTGCATTGAAAAATAAGCTTGATATATCTCACACATATCATGGACCAAAATCCTAATTGATATCCCCCTATTTGTATAACTGAGTTTTCCTTTCTGACGAAGTGTGCATAGGGTAACAATTGCAATATTCTTTGTAGCCGGCATTGACTGGGATAAAGAAATATTCTCTAATTTATGATTTATGACTTGGATGATCCACGTGAAGGGCAATAAATGCCTTATGAATATGTTTAGAACACAGGGAGACCTGAGGCTAAGCCTCAGCTCCGTGGCCGGCCGCATATAACTTGTGGAGGCCAAATCCTTGCTTGCTAGTCCCTATGATTAGTGTACAGAGCTCCCAGAGTTTTTTTTTACGTTTTGGATAAGCTTGTGTGTCCCATACTCAAATTGCTAGATATGCTTTGAAGGGTTGAGGAAGAGGCATGTGCCTTGGGTGAGGCTTATTCCCAAGTCTCATGTCTGTACGATATTTTAAGATGAGCTAGCGGTTCTTATATCTCATGAGGCTGACTAGGGCTTACTCATGGAATTTGAGTCTCATAGAGTCAACTGGGACGCATTCAGGAAACTGAGAGTGATGCATGCATGCCTAATTAATAAAGTCTTATTTTCAAATGGGACTGTCTCTGTGAGACTTGTCGAACACTCGTTATTGACCATCATATGGGATGTGTTAGGAGTCAATCATAATTATATTCATATTACGGGGCAGACATGACCAGTTACATCTCGAAAGGATATTCTAGGAGTCTGTCACGGGGCTCGGGGGAAGAATGACGATATTCTAGGAATCACTCATGAGGCCCAGGTAAGGCAAGAGTCGTTCCCTAGAGTAGACATGACTACTTGTATCTCGCGGGGGATGTTTTAGGAATCAGTATCCGAGATCATATAAGGGCGAGTCGTGCTTATGAGAGATATTAAACCTTCGCTCATGCTCATGACTCAGTTGTGGATGTTTCATGGGTCCTTAGAGTTACTGCAACCAGTTGTATCTCGCGGGGATGTGCTCGAAATCACGACTATAGGTGCCTTGTAAACCAAGGGATGAGTCTCTCTCGTGAGAGTAGAATTTGGCCTATGAGGGATGAGCTTCATCCTGTGAGGCTAGAGCTGAGCTTCGTCCTATGAGGTGAAAGATGAGATCGAGTCATGAGGATGAGGGATGAGCTAAGGCCATAAGAGTGAAGGTCAGATCTTCCTCATGCATTGAGTTCCATGTATCTTGAGCTTTATCTTCGCTGCAGACCTTGAAACGAACTTCAAGATGACTGTTTTGCCCCTTTCTCGACTTTTGGCAAAATGATTATTTTTCCCCAATTTTTTTTCCTAAATGGCCATTTTTACCTTCGCCAAACCAAGATTATTCTGGTGTGAGTATATAGATGATGCAGCTCTGTTTTGCAGCGTAATTATTCTTTTGTTGCCGAGATCCTCTAGATACATGCTCAGAATTAGGGTTTCGGTTGAACTGCCCTTTGCTGATCTTTGATAGTTGTATCTTCCGGGGGCATGGTCGTACATATATTGCTTCTGACGTGAATGAATATGATGAAGAACTTGATCAAACATGAAATTGAAATTATTTTTGTTTTATGACTATGCATAGTCCACAACTATGGGAATTGATGCTTGGTCTATGCTCTTTGACTTTGAACTCGGAATATTTTTGTTGGGAAGCGTCTTGTATGTGGCATTGAAGTCTTTCCACTGTGAAATCCTTGCTTTGAATGTGTGGAATTTTGAATTAGGGTTTACTTGATCAATTTTTCTCTTTTGGTTAAAGCTCGAGCTTTTACTTCGTCCAAACCCTTATTTTATTTTTTATTTGTGTCAAAGGATTCATCAGGCGATCTTGAGGGCCGGGGAGGCGTGCGTCTATCTCATGGGGTTGATATCGTACACGGATGAAGACTTGGACACCTCCTTGTATTATCGAAATACCATTTTCTTTAGAAATATCTAAAGTTCTGAACTATGGGTGTTTTCGTCAAAAATCCTAATGAGCTTGTTATCGGGGCGTATGATATAGAGAAGGCTCGAGTGTCGTCAGGAGATGATCACACCTGAGGAGAAATCTTTAAGAGCTTCGCTTGATTTTTGAAAACACCTGAATTTCCCTTTTTAAATTAAACTCCTTTGTATTTCTTCAACTTTTCTTATTCAATTCAAATTCTTCTTTCCTTACTTGAGAATTTCCTTCTGAGATAGAGTTTGAGAAGAATAATTGTCTATCAATTAGGCGTGGACTACTTGTGGAGGTCGATCATGCTATTCATACTTGAAACGAAGTTGATTCTAAAAATAATGACGTAAAGCAACAAAAGTGTTGATGATCTTGAAATTTTTGTTACATATATTCATCTTCCCTCAGTTGTTGAGACGTTATTAGAGCATAGCTCGGTTGAACTCACCAAGCGTTGGTATGTCAAGTTTGGTTGTCATATTTTAGTGACTCAAAACTCATTTAAATCGCTTGATTGTATACTAGAGTCAACTTCGTTTAGGTTAGACTAGAAAGTCTAGGAATGTTGATAAATACAAGTATTACTCCGAAGACCTGAAGAAAGTGAAGAAGAAGCGAACTACAACGACAACATCATCCTTCCTCTTGAGGTTAGTAATATTGACTTTAACTGCTTTCATTCCTAACGTATCTTTCAAGTCGTGCTATATTGAAAACATAACTACGAAGATGTACATATTGTATGATATTCTAGTGATGTGACATGGTCATATTTGTATGATCATAGTATTAGGGAATTAGACTATGAAGTATAACGCTTATCTTTTGAACTTCGTAGATATGACATTGATATAATCTTGTATATATTGTTATGATTATGTGAATGGGTTATGGTGAAGATTTCATCCTAGAAAACAATGTTTTACATTTGTTTAAAGTAAATACATTCATGAACTTGTTTTATGAATCGAAATGGAAATTGCTAGGCTTATTGGTACGGCTATTCATTGCAAATCTTTGGATTACCAATATGTGTGAGATGGTAGAACCGATCGTAACTTTGTTATGTATCTTGGTATAATTAATCACAATGCCTGACTTATGATTTTGTATGACTAGTTTTTATTAATTAGTGTAACCAATCCTAAGTAATCACCATGAGATGGTATGATCGATAGTTGTAATTGGTGTGACCGTACCTAGTAATTAGTGTGACCGATCACAGAGAAGTTGTGTAATCGATCCTTGTAATTGGTGTAACAGGTCTTGGTAATTGGTGTAACCGATCCTGGTAATTGGTATAACCGATCCTGGTAACTAGTGTGACCGATCACAAGCAATACCATGAGTATATGGTAACCGGTCCTGGTAGTTGATGTAACCGATCCTGGTAACTTGTGTGACCGACCACAAGTGTTTCCATATTAAGGTATAACCGATCCTAGTGATTGGTAGAACCGATTGAACCCATGTGTGTGATTTGATATTTGATCAATCACATAGAGATCTTGGAATACAGGTGAACCAATTCTAAACTTGTTTGGAAGTGTGGAATAACCGATTCCAAGAATGTAAATCCATATAAATATGAATAAGGATTTACAGTAAAAAGATGTCAACATACTTTGAACACATTCAGTAACTCTTATCATTTATTGTTCAAAGATATTCCTTAGTACTCAAGGAGATCCTGTGCCGAAATAAATTGAGAATCTTTTAATTAAGGTTTTTGGTTTTATATGCTTTATTTACCAGCAAAAATGCATATCTCTAGAGAATAAAAATTAATAATGTGCATTTACTAATTGGAGATTTTCTATTGAGAGATTTCGTAAATTTTGGACAAGCATTTATTGGAATTAGGAAAACCGAATTTTGCTATTCATTGCATATCTTGAGAATATTTTCGGTTTTGGAAATTCCTTGGTGTCCAAACATCCTTGCCCTATAAATACCTAAGTTTGCATTTTTAGCAAACTATCCTAAGAGCCAAGCAAACTTCATCTTTTTGTTGTTTCTGGTGGAGCCGTCTATCCGGAGAGGAAAGTACCCTAATTAGGCGAAATCTCTTACGAGCGCTCGTTTAAAGACTTATGTGGGATCAAAAAGCTCTACAAGTACTGTTGGTGGGAAACTAGATAATTGTAGTGTTATTAGTTTTCGATTGATATGATTGACTAACGGTTGTTGAAACTTTGATTTCACCTAGTTTGTTTATTCTTGAGAATCTTCTCTTCTGATATAAGATTCACTCAAACTAGATCGAAGTGTCGACGGAATCTTTAGAACTGTTTATAGATCTAAAGAAATCTCATGATAATCCATTGTTAACAGACTCCGTTCTATGTGTGATTGATCACAAGAGATTCAAGTGGTGTTGTGTAGGTGTTTATTGAAGATTAAAGAAGATTTGAAGACAAAGAAGATTTCTTATTTGGTTCTCATATCTTTGGGTGTGCACAAACCTTCATCGGCTGGGATCCAAGTAGAATCGTATTTATTCGATTGATTAGTTGCGTGATATCGACATCACTTTATAGTTTATTGTTGGAATCTATGTCGATTGATTGCGAATCTAAACTTGACTACTTTTGTAGTTATTGGATAGATTGATCTAACCAGGCAAAGGAGTTTATTAGATTAAACGGAAGAGCCTTTGCGTATGACTTGAGATATCTTTATCTTGAAAGAATCGAAAGAGTTGTTACTAAACAGATTTGTTGTTCCTTTACTGTTTGGAATACGATCCAAAGGAATTGTTCCAGTGCATGCACTCATCGAAGTCGGAAGCGCAGTGATACTGAGGAAACTAAGTGAACTAGGGGTAGTTGCTTGGTCTCAACTATACGAAGTTGGTTTAGATATTGTATAACGGCTTAATTATGAGAGTATTCAATTCTGGACTAGGTCCCGGGGTTTTTCTGCATTTGCAGTTTTCCTCGATAACAAAATCTTGTTGTGTGATTTACTTTTATTTTCCGCAATTATATTTGTTTATATAATTTAAAGTAAATTACACAAACGTAACTCTGTATATACTTGATAGTGATCCTATAGAGTTTGGTTAAGTCAAAACCTATTATCAAGTATCACACTTTGGTAGTTGTATTGTCTCGATCTTGTATCCATAGACAATCAGACAAAGTGTGAATACCGATTTGTTGCATTGTCTCGACTTTGTCCATAGACGATCACTTTCGGTAAGAGGACTTATAGGTGGATATTTTAAAGATTGTGGCGTATTTGGGTACCCTCATCTTTTCAGACGTCAACGGTAAGCTTTACTTATTATTGCTTGTATATATTACCTTAGTTATTGAATGAGTAGAAGTAGTCGTATTTAGCCAACAAATATTTTCGTTAGAATATTTCATATTCGGGGTATCTTGGGAGAATCGCCGTAAATTATTCATACAAACTCCAATTTGAGCTCCTGACTACAACTTTTGAAGCTAAGAGAATAATATATCAAATACAAAAAGAATAAATTTATTATGAGTTTGTTAGGTCGATCAAACATGTGTGCACATTTTTCTTCATGAATCCCGCATAAAATTTCATGAGTTTTTCATATTGGCGCATACTCCAGTGCGAAAGACATATTTTTAGCTCATTTCTCGAATTGAGGTGCCTCTTCAGTATGATATATGGAAGACCTACACGAACAACTTTCTGATAGAAATCAAGGCCTAATTCGCAACATATGATTTCCAGGTTTCACATATTCAAACTGCATTATGCAGTTGTCTGAATTAAAAGGAAATTCTTTGTCTTGTTTAAACTCTTGACATGCTATAGCTCTTCAAACGCATCTTCAAGAAGTAATATGACTTTGTTATCCTCCTTAACTTAACATGGGTTGTTATTTGACCATCTTGGGATAGAGACGCATCCCAACGAAGTGAATTCTTAATTTTACGTTTTTAGCCTTTCGATGTGAAAAAACATGTTTTATCTTGATCTTGTGAAAAAGTGGACACAAAAGAATATGTCATTATCCCTTCAGGCGTGGGCCTGATTTTTTTAGGATGACATGCAAGTTATCAGGACAAGGCTCTAGGCATGAGAGCGAGCCTCGTACCTTGCTCGTGATCCTTGAGGCTAGTCCACACACTCAACAAACCATAGCCATGTCTTGTTGCTCTCTTGGTTTAAGCTCATCTATTTTTTTATTATTGCATTCAGTTTATTGAATAAAAATTACTACCTCCGTTTCAAAATAATAGGCAGGTTTATGTGTAAATTTACACACAAACCTGTCTATTTTTTAGAGACGGAGGGAGTATATTTTTCTAAAGAAAGCAAGTTCATCGAAACTACTAAAAGTCTGACCACTAAAGAAAATGTGAAGTCCCCTAATTTACTAGTTGTTGGTCCTGAGGTGGAGCCTTGACCTATCTAAACCGCCTTTAATGTTGCAGTACCCAACATAGAATGTTATTTTATTTGGTGCTAAGTCCCTAACTTGGGGTTGATGCGAGACACACCGGGTCTCATCAAGACTTCTGAAATTCCCTAAAGAGCTGGTGCAAACGTGGCAGACCTATTTGCGGCTTCGTGTAGTTTTGAAAATGTTTGTAGATACAGTAAATCTTTGTAGACATAAAGCATATCATTAGTGCATATATCCACTAGGTGTGACTCGGTCCCGTTCAAGTTATAACAATTTAGGGACTGAGATCTGAATCTCAACACAAAATCAATAGGTAATTCGCTAAATCTTTGAGCCATTTTTTCCAGATATGAGAAGGTAGTATGTTCTGAGATAAAGAAGTATCTCATGTAGAGTATCTCCACCATCTGGTTCCAGTTAGCTACACTGTGAGGTTCTAGGTTATTGTACGACGCATAATCTCTTATCGTCGGCGATGTAGAATTCTTTTATTTTTACAACATGGTTCAACTCATGCTTTCCTAATGCTTAAAAAAATCGTAATACATGCTCATGAGCATTTCCAACTCCATTATATAGTGAAAACGATAGAGACGTATATCCTCTGGAGATGGGTATACATTGTATTTCAACGAGATAAGGAGGGTGATGAATGTGCACTGGATCAGTGCTTTCCTTTTCGCGAACGTTCAAAAATCTCTCTAAATCATCTAGGGTTAGGTATTTGGTCGGATGCTTCTCATTCTGTAGCTCGTGTAATATGTGGGTTTGGTTCTCCGCGTGAGCCTCAACAAGTATTGACGTAGCGGGGATCCTGCCATTGTTATTTCTAGAAGATTCTGGGTCTGCGTTGATAAGTGCGAAAGTGAACTCATGAAGAAAAAAAATCAAGCACAACAGATTTTTCAGCTAAAGTTTTCAAGTTGTCCCGTATGGCAACTTGGGTCGTTGCAAGGTCGTGCTGAGTTCTTATGAAGTTTTTCTTAATCCCGAGCCAAAATTTTCAAGGTGGTGGATCTTCCTGAATATGTTTAATTGGTCGTTCAATAATGATTCTGGTATTGGTATTGACGTAATGTCAGCTTCCTTCCCCTACTAGTTGTCACACTCTGAGTTCTGGACCAAGGTCAAACGCATATGTAGATCCGAACTCAAAACGTTACGGGTCGGAATACGATACTTACGCATGTGTCTCCTAAATTAACTTTGTATATCAAGCATAATTGAATATATAAATGAATTTAAGCATATGAATTCACTAATCATCCTTAACAACATTTTCAATCATACATATTAATTCAAATTACACTTCAAGAATATAAGAAAATGATTCACAATAAGCTAACTTTTTAGTTCCCAGTACTTCCACCTTCCGTGAAATCTGCAAGAATATCAACTGGGGTGAGATGACAGCTCAATAGAATGCATTCCCATTCTCAAAATATGTGAAGAACTGTCAGTCAATCAAAGATGACATACAACAAGATATTGCAGCACAACTTAGAGGATTCAATTATATATTCGATAAATAACCTCATGATTCCAATAATTAATGTTGGTACATGACAATAACTTCCCCTTAGCAGGGCCATGGATCCCCTAGAAAACAATGACAAACCTATTAGGTAACTTGGGGACTGAGGACCAAGCCCAATAGAGTAAATCCATGCGAATAGGTAGGATAGGGAAGGAATTAATAAGAAGTGGAAGGTTATATTAAGAGGAGTGACAGTAATGGTAAATAAGGAAGTTTCTATGACATGTGGCATGATGTCATGAGAAGAAGAGGTTTTGGGAAAAGCCTATATAAGGAAGGACATAGTACAATGGAAAGCAAGCTCTCTCTCATACTACTCTAGGAAGGTGGTGTCATTGTTGTGACTAGGACGTATAGGACCAATCTCATATTCACCCATCAACAATTAACGTTTTCAACAAATCATCTAGTATAAATTTCACAATACCAGTAATGTTTCCAACAAACTATAATTCAGTTTTCTACTCATGAATTCAAAATATCAATAAGTTGCACGAGTTTCTTCAGCTCGTTCCCTGCCAATCCGCTTATCGGGGTCATTCCGATAGTTGCACGAGTTTCCTCAATTCGTGCCCTGCCAATCTGCTTATCGGGGTCATTCCGATAAGTTGCACGAGTTTCCTCCCTTCATGTCCCGCCCTTTGAACAAACATATCGATCAATTTGTAAACCGTTTTTACAAACAATACTAGCAAACCATGGTGTAGAAACACATGACAAATAACATGTATTTCTTTTAAGCATTTACGTAAACACACTAACTGCAGAATATTATATTATAGGTTTCATAATGATAACTTGATCCGATCATCTTAAAATTTTATATAAACATTCCTGACACAGTTATCTATAATATAACTAAAATTTACAGCAAACCAACTGTTCAAACAAAATATATTGATTTTATATGATCATTCTAAAAATTAGGCAAACTACATCATAACCAAAATATTCATGGAAAGTTCAGAATAATATGAAACTGAACAAATTCAAAGCACAATAAAATATATGATATCAATATACAACTTTTGTTAAGACCTCAAATCATTTTAATATCATCAAGATTGTCGAAACGCAATTAAGAACATATAAACCGAAATTGTCCAGAAATTTCAGAAATCAACATCCAAGTTCAAACAAACATTCAACGGTGAATATGTAGTGAATTATCTTCAAATTTTAACTAGGGATACCTAAGGATGTTATATAATAACATTAGAAAGTTGATCATCATTTTTAAGCATAAATAAATATATAAAAGTTATTGAATTCCATCAACACCAAAATCATATGAAATTTAAATCAAGCAAATCACCCAAAAAGAAAGGGATCTAGCATTCTACGTTTTTAGCTTTAAAATCCTCTTCATTCTTCATCACCTTCTTTTCCAAAAACTCTAGCTTCAAACCCACTTCTAATTCTCCGTATCTTTTTGTTTTCATTTTTCTATAGTCCTTTCTTCCAATTTTATTATAAAACCTCTACTACAACTAATAGTGATAATTATATTCACTATGTTTATAACCACGTACTAATATTAACACTGATATTAATACACAAATTATATTTATTATTTTTTAATTATTTTTTTCATTTTTTTCTAACTTTTATTTATTTTAAAATTATTATTAGGTGAATATCTCCTCTCTAGCATTTCACTAAGTTGTAGGAGAATGATTTCTAAATATCCAATTTTAAGTGTCACAACCTAGACTAAGGCATAAGAAGTGACTTAACAACAACCCAAATAACAAGGTTAGTTAAGTCGGGTAAAATCCGACTCGAAACGGTAAGTATAAATTTAGGGTATTGCACTAGTGAAAAAGCGGGGGTCTAAAGACCTCACCCAATATTTTGCTTAGCAATCTGTATGGACTAACTCCAATATATTTTTAAGAGAATCAACTGATAGTCAGACTCAATCTTAATAAAAAGTATATCAAAGAGTTATATCTTAATTTCTCGATTCAATCCTCACTCAAACAAATAGAAATCTGCGAGACTGATTGAATACAAGAGAAATAACTTGAACGGTACCAAAGACCAATGTTCAAGGATCAATCAATTTCAATCAACAACCAAAGGTTGGATTTACCAATTGATCAATTCAACGCACAACCTGTGATATTTCAATTATATAACAAAATATAATGCGGAAAAGAAATAACACAGACACCAGAAGTTTTGTTAACGAGGAAACCGCAAATGCAGAAAAACCCCGGGACCTAGTCCAGATTGAACACCACACTGTATTAAGCCACTACAGACACTAGCTTACTACAAACTAATTTCGGTCTTGACTGTAGTCGAACCCCAATCAATCTCACACTGATTCAAGGTACAGTTGCGCTCCTTACGTCTCTGATCCCAGCAGGATACTACGCACTTGATTCCCTTAGATGATCTCACCCACAACTAAGAGTTGCTACGACCCAAAGTCGAAGACTTAAATAAACAAAACTGTCTCACACAGAAAAGTTTATAGGAATAGATAGATAAATCTGTCTCCCACAGAAATACCTATGAGTTTTGTTCCATCTTTTGATAAATCAAGGTGAACAGGAACCAATTGATGTACCAGACTTATATTCCCGAAGAACATCCTAGAAATATCAATCACCTCACAATAATCTTAATCGACTAGCGAAACAAGATATTTGTGACTACTTTTCTATCTTGCCTATCGGAGATATAAATCTCAATCCAATCTTACGATTGTACTCAATCACAATAGAAACAGCAAGATCAGATCACACAACTACAGAGAAAATAGTTGGGTCTGGCTTCACAATCCCAATGAAGTCTTTAAGTCGTTAACCTACAGGGTCTTGAGAGAAACCTAAGGTTAAAGGAGAATAGACACTAGATTATACAACTAGTATCACATAGGAGGTGTGGGGATTAGGTTTCCCAGTTGCTAGAGTTCTCCTTTATATAGTCTCCAAATCAGGGTTTGCAATATAAGTTACCTTGGTAACAAAGCATTCATTATTCACCGTTAGATGAAAACCTGATTAGATTCAAGCTAATATCTTTCAACTGTTAAATCGAACTTAGCTTGTTATACACAAATGAAATGTAACTTCATTTAGGTTTGAGTAATCGTACCTAAATGTGTACACCTTGTTGGTTCAACAATAGTTAACCAATGGTTAGCCATATGAGCACTTTCATATCAACCTTATTCATCTTCACCATAACTAGTTCAAATGACTCAAATGAACTAGTTAGAGAGTTGTTCAATTGCTTAGATCTTATAGAAGTATACAAGATGCAATCGAAGCAAAATCGGTTTTGATTCACTCGAATCGATTCATGAACATTATAGCCACGGTTTGCAAAGATTGCATTCCTTAATATATAAACCGATTTTAGAAAGTAACCTACTTAAGTATGCAAACGGGTACGCGTACTTAAGTAACCGGACGAGTTTGTTTTTCACTTTCAAACTCCAGTAGAAATTCATGGACGTGAACTTTCCGCCAGTATGCGTACGGGTACGCATACTGTCCCGGATTTCCAACAACCGCCAGTACGCGTACGGGTACGCATACTTTGAGTTCCCGGTTTTGGACTTTTACACAAATGTGAAAACACACTATGCTTATATCCAAAGATGATTACATGTTCTAAACTCTCATTTCAATCATTGAAACATTCTTAGAGGATGTTATATAGTTGTTATTCACAAACTATTTTTCATCAAAGCGATTTTCAAGATATTGAAATAATCAACATGACTTTCGTCACGAGTAAAGATGAAATTGGCCAAAGCAAAAGCTTACCAACACATATTTCGAGAAATAGATAAGCGAGATAAACTCGGCTCGAAATAGCAAATGTGTATAATCAAAGTCAATATAGCAATACGACTTTTATCTCAAGATAGGACTTAGAATAGATAGATAAGTTCAAGTCTCCACATACCTTTTTGTCGATGAAGTTCCACAAGTTCCTTGATTAGTTATTCGTCTTTGCATGATGAACGTCGTGGAGTTTAGAGCTCAACTACACTTACTATCCTAGTCCGAGACTTAGCTATAAGTAGACTAGAAATCAAGACTTATAGTTTTGGCAACTAAACTTGACTAACAAGCTTGAGATAGCAATGCTTGCGAGTTCGACCGAGCAGTGCTCTAACAATCTCCCCCTTTGTCAATTTTAGTGGCAAAACTATCAATACATATGGAACACAAAAATAAATAAACTTTGTAGCTTCTTATCTAAATGCTTGATCTCTTTGGTTCTTCAATATTACTCGAAATCTTCGTCACTTCCAAGTACTCCAATGATTCTAAAGATGTTCAGTTCAGCATCATCGTTGTTTAAGATCCGTAGCCATAACAATTAGTGAACAATAGCTCTCAATCATTGTTATACAGTGTAATAGTATTATTATACAACATCAAAGTTCAATTGTATCACAACTTTGACAACAATACTATGGTGATATGTATCACTCCCCCTTAGTCAAAACTTCATCTCACATGAAAACCACTCCCCTTACATAATGATCTGAAAACCATATGTATTTGTAGTGCGAACTACACATTAATTCTCCCCCTTTTTGTCAATAAAATTGGCAAAGGTACGAAAACTAGTGGGATCCTAATAAAATTTCCATAGAGACACTTCATGACCAAAAGAAAAGCACATATCAACTTTTTAGATGCAATCATATAACAGAAACTAAATGCATTCATCAAGGAGTTTATAAAGATACAAGATAACCCCTATAATATTCCACAGCCGCACTCCCCACAAAGGTTTGGCAATTAAGCACAAGTTCAATTAAGAACTCTCCCCCATAAAATGTCATTCCCGAAAGAACAACAAGAGCGACCTTACTTTCACAAGAAAAGAAGGATTTCTTTGGACATTAACAAATCACATAGGAATATGAATTTGTATCAAAAAACTCAATTAAATTAACCACAAGAAAACCCATGATTAATTTAATCGGAAATGCTCACATAAGAGAACTTACGGAGCCGCACAGTATTTAACATAAGGATATAGATCAAGGAAGATCAATACTGTGGAATAACCAAAGATTTATTCTATTCTTTATCACCATTTGCACAATGACATATAATAGACTTAATCTTTGTAAACAAAAGCTCATCCTATCTTCCATCAATATTTGCATATTGACAAATAATAGGCTTAATTTTTGTATTCATAAGTTCATTCTATCTTTTATCAATACTTTCATACCAAAACTAAATGCATTCATCAAGGAGTTTATAAAGATACAAGATAACCCATATAATATTCCACAGCCGCACTCCCCACAAAGATTTGGCAATTAAGCACAAGTTCAATTAAGAACTCTCCCCCATAAAATGTCATTCCCGAAAGAACAATAAGAGCGACCTTACTTTCACAAGAAAAGAAAGATTTCTTTGGACATTAACAAATTACATAAGAATATGAATTTGTATCCAAAAATCTCAATTAAATTAACCACAAGAGAACCCATGATTAATTTAATCGGAAATGCTCACATAAGAAAACTTACAGAGCCGCACAGTATTTACATAAAAAATATGGATCAGGGAAGATCAATACTGCGGAATAAACAAAGATTCATTCTATTTCTCATCACTATTTGCGCAATGACGTATAATAGCCATAATCTTTGTAAACAAAAGCTCATCCTATCTTCCATCAATATTTTCATAATGACATGATAGGCTTATCTTTTGTTTGTCAAAAGTTCATTCAATCTTTTATCAATACTTGCATATCGACATATTAAAGACTTAACTTTTGACCACGTATGGGACAATTATAGTTCACGGACGTAAACACACATATCCCATAACAAGTTGCAATATATGAAATCATAAAGATTAATACTGTAAAATCATCTTCCAAATAAACTTTAGAATTTAAATAAATAAATCTAAAAACATTGCAAGATGAAAATCATTGGAAATAGCTATGTGTACTCACAATAATGGCTATTCCAAACCCTAGTTATCCTTCTTAAAACACAAGAATAAATTCTCATAAGAAGTTTCCTAGACAAAATCAAAAATACACAACTCCTATGAAGCATTTCACTTACATTGAATACTCTTCTCATTCCCTATATTCATCAAGCTCGTCTTCGATCAGATCAATCCTGGATTCAAGGTTATCCATCTTTTCTTCAAGTCTCTTGGAAGAGGATTCAAGTTCACTCTTCAGGGCACGCACTTGTTCCAAGACGAGATCCATGGTTAAAGAGAGCTTATCAAAATGAGAGACAGAGGGATTCCCAACAGAAGAGGAATCACGCTTATCAGAGCACATCTCACAATCAGAAGAGTCAAAACGAACCTTCTTAGAGGAAAAAAGAACAGTCCAGGCATCACTTTCTTTGCTTGAAGGACTTGATGAGGACATGATAGAAGAGATAAATGAAATGCTCTCATCAAGGAGAAATCTTCATCTTAAAAAGGAATGAAGATAGGGGATAAATTTCCAAAAATACGTTTGACCAAAGCCCTAACAGAATTTGGTTATCCCCAATAAAAAGTCTTTACAGGAAAAACCGTTCACGTTCACAAACAGTTCTTGACTAAAATTTGAAGAGCAACAAAAGAAAATCAAACTAGGGAATCAACAAAAAAAATTCATCACAACCCTCTTGAAGATTATGATTCTTGCCCAAGAGAGACAGACAAGAATCATTTTAAACAAAATTACAGAATGTAATTTCTCCAATCCACAACAGGATTGGGAGATTTCTTACGAGGGGATGAAGTATTTGTTATTCCTTGTTTCTGTTTTGCCTTAAAGAAAGAAGAGTTATGCATATCATTCTTTCCCCTTTTTAGCATAGTTTCGAATACCTTGTTTATTGATTTTCGCAAACTATGAATGGCTTTGGAAATCTCTTTTAAAAGGAATGAGGGTTTCATAGGAGATTTCCTTTTCATCTTCTGAAAACAAGGTTTAACAGAGGAGAAATATTCTTGACCTTTAGTGCTTATAGTTTCAAGATGATCCTGATTTTTACACAAGAAGACCAAACAGTTTGGTAAGTCCTTGTAGTTCCCCATATCATCCTTTTCAGGGTGATTTGAGACTGACATAGAATCAGGAGCAACTTGCTGATAATGCTTAAAAGAATTAATCGAAGAGGTTCGATGTTTCTTATTAGGATCACACATGCAAGTGACTGCAACCTCCTGTCTTAAATTAAACAGTTGACATTCCAGATCTTCAATCTTTTTAATCAAGGCTTCCTTTTCCAGTTGAAACACTTATGGATAAGTAAGATTGTTCATCGTGGAATGATCAGGACTGTTAGGAGGACAAGTGTGATTATCAGCAAAGAGATTAAGAGAACTTACACAAATATCATCTTCAGGACAGTAGTCAAGAGTAGCCATCCATGATTTAGTTAACTCACTTAACTCCTCATCAGAACTTTTGGAAGTATCATGGACACCTCTATGGCACTTAGACCAAGTTTCATTAACATAGCTTTTCTGAACTTTTCTATTCCTTTTATTGATTGACTAGGTTTTCTTTTGAGACTTTATTTTACTTTATCTAAGAGTTTCTTAAGCTGTTGTACAAACAGTGACAGAGTTGAATTAAAGCAATTCTCATCCCCTGTATCAATCAATTTAGGACGTCGAGACTTTTTATCAGATGTAGCAATATGGTTGCTAAACAAGTGACGTTTTTCTCTTTGACTAAGTTCAAGATCGAAAATCTTAAGCTTTCCAACAAGAGTATTTCTGGAAAGTGTATCAAGGTTATTTCCTTCAACGATGGCATGCTTCTTAGAATCGTACATGGATGGCAGAGATCTGAGAATCTTCATCACAATGTCCTTTTCAGGAATAGTCTTACCCAATGCAAAGGATGCATTAACAATTTCAGACACTTTGTGATTAAACTCATCAAATGATTCTTCATCTGCCATACGAAGGTTTTCCCAATAAGAATTTAGGTTTTGAAGCCTAGCTTCCTTTTCACAGGTATTTCCTTCAAATACGGTTTCTAAGATATCCCAGGCTTCTTTAGACTTCGTTCAAGTAGTCACATGATGCTGAAGATCCAGGGTAATGGCATGAATGATAGCATTTAAGCCGTCATAATTTTGCTTTGCAGCAAGGATTTTTTCTGGACTATATCTACCAATATCCTTAGGTATAGATACATTGCATTCTGTATTAACCGGAGGATCATAGCCATTAACAACACGTATCCATTTTTGAAAATCACGAGCTTGAAGAAAAGTAGGCATAGTGATTTTCCACCACAATTAGTTTGAGCCATAGAAGACTGGTGGTACGTTTATGGAGATAGAATTTTTGTCCATAGAGTCAGATCGCTACAAATACAGACTTATGAGGTCTTTAAACGTGTTTGCCTTCTCTAATACAAATTTAAAAAGCGGGGGTCTAACAACCTCACCCAATATTTCACTTAGTAATCTGTATGGACTAACTCCAATATACTTTTAAGAGAATCAACTAGACAGTCAGACTTAATCTTAATAAAAAGTATATCAAAGAGTTATATCTCAATTTCTCGATTCAATCCTCACTCAAACAAATAGAAATCTGCGAGCCTGATTGAATACAAGAGAAATAACTTGAACGGTACAAAAGACCAATGTTCAAAGATCAATCAATTTCAATCAACAACCAAAGGTTGGATTTACCAATTGATCGATTCAACGCACAACCTATGATATTTCAATTATATAACAAAATAATTCGGAAAAGAAATATCACAGACACCAGAAGTTTTGTTAACGAGGAAACCGCAAATGAAGAAAACCCCCGGGACCTAGTCCAGATTGAACACCACACTGTATTAAGCCGCTACAGACAGTAGCCTACTACAAATTAACTTCGGTCTTGACTGTAGTTGAACCCCAATCAATCTCACACTGATTCAAGGTACAGTTGCGCTCCTTACGTCTCTGATCCCAGCAGGATACTACGCACTTGATTCCCTTAGCTGATCTCACCCACAACTAAGAATTGCTACGACCCAAAGTCGAAGACTTTAATAAACAAATCTGTCTCACATAGAAAAGTCTATAGGAATAGATAAATCTGTCTCCCACAGAAATACCTACGAGTTTTGTTCCGTCTTTTGATAAATCAAGGTGAACATGAACCAATTGATATACTGGACTTATATTCCCGAAGAACATCCTAGAAATATCAATCACCTCACAATAATCTTAATCGACTAGCGAAACAAGATATTGTGGAATCAAAAACGATGAGACGAAGGTGTTTGTGACTACTTTTCTATCTTGCCTATCGGAGATATAAATCTCAAGCCAATCTTACGATTTTACTTAATCACGATAGAAACAGCAAGATCAGATCACGCAACTACAGAGAAAATAGTTGGGTCTGGCTTCATCCTAATGAAGTCTTTAAATCGTTAACCTACAGGGTCTCGAGAGAAACCTAAGGTTAAAGGAGAATCGACTCTAGCTTATACAACTAGTATCACACAGGAGGTGTGGGGATTGGGTTTCCCAGTTGCTAGAGTTCTCCTTTATATAGTCTCCAAACCAGGGTTTGCAATATAAGTTACCTTGGTAACAAAGCATTCAATATTCACCGTTAGATGAAAACCTGATTAGATTCAAGCCAATATCTTTCAACCGTTAAATCGAACTTAGCTTGTTATACACAAATGAAATGTAACTTTATTTAGGTTTGAGTAACTGTACCTAAACGTGTACACCTAGTTGGTTCAACAATAGTTAACCAATGGTTAGCCATATGAGCACTTTCATATCAACCTTATTCATCTTCACCATAACTAGTTCAAATGACTCAAATGAACTAGTTAGAGAGTTGTTCAATTGCTTAGATCTTATAGAAGTATACAAGACGCAATCGAAGAAAAATCGGTTTTGATTCACTCGAATCGATTCATGAACATTATAGCCACGGTTTTCTAAATTGCATTCCTTAATATATAAATGTTTTAGTTCATGAACAAACCGATTTTAGAAAGTAACCTACTTAAGTATGCAAACGGGTACGCATACTTAAGTAACCAGACAAGTTTGTTTTTCACTTTCAAACTCCAGCAGAAATTCACGGACGTGAACTTTCCGCCAGTACGCGTATGGGTACGCATACTGTCCCGGATTTCCAACAACCGCCAGTACGCGTACGGGTACGCATACTTTGAGTTCCCGGTTTTGTACTTTTACACAAATGTGAAAACACACTATGCTTATATCCAAAGATGGTTACATGTTCTAAACTCTCATTTCAATCATTGAAACATTCTTAGAGGATGTTATATAGTTGTTATTCACAATCTATTTTTCATCAAAGCGATTTTCAAGATATTTAAATAATCAACATGACTTTCTTCACGAGTAAAGATGAAATTGTCCAAAGCGAAAGCTTACCAACACATATTTCGAGAAATAAATAAGCGAGATAAACTTGGCTCGAAATAACAAATGTGTATAATCGAAGTCTATATAGCAATACGACTTTTATCTCAAGATAGGAGATAGAATAGATATACTTTTGAGTGATAGATAAGTTCAAGTCTCCACATACCTTTTTGTCGATGAAGTTCCACAAGTTCCTTGAGTAGTTCTTCGTCTTTGCATGATGAAAGCCGTGGAGTCTAGAGCTCAACTACACTTACTATCCTAGTCCGAGACTTAGCTATAAGTAGACTAGAAATCAATACTTATAGTTTTGGCAACTAAACTTGACAAACAAGCTTGAGATAGCAACGCTTGCGAGTTCGACCGAGCAGTGCTCTAACAACTGGTATTTGTAAAAACATTCTGTAACACTCTATCTTTCCATTCTTTTCACGGTGAGCAAGACAGAGGCGAAGCCAGCTAGCTGAATGGTCATAGTTTCCAACCTAATCTATCAGGCTCCTAGGCCTATTCTTTTATGAACCTACAATATTTTTCCCTTATTCATACCTACAGTCCTAGCTCTACAATTGGGAAGGACTCCCTCACATGCTATTTTCTCTACTCCATTTTGACATTTTATCAAGTAATTTGTGAGTCTTAGGAGGTCTTTTATTTTTATTGTAAACAATTACTTTATTTAACATGCTAATTCAACCTTCAACTTACCCATCCATATTAGCTTGAATAGGATACTCCAGTGGTTTGAATTGGATTTGAGAAAATTTCGCGCAAAAATTAGCGCAGGGGGACTAAATGATTCAACGAAATATATTTACTCATTCATTTCCAAGCAGTCATTTCATTATTATCTATAAATGATTTGCTCGAAACTATTTCGTGTAACATAAAAAAATATTATATTTGATTTAACTTATCGTTCATGCAAACCCTTAATCTGCATTTTTTTTGGAAGTTAAAAATTGATTAAGACAAAAGGAAACAAACTAGATTACATGAGATACTCTGTTCTGTAGGCTGTCCTTCTCTTGGTAACATGACCTGTCCTATGGGATTCCTCAAACAGAAGCTGGTTCCCATTACTTGAAAAGGGAAAAATAGGAAAATTTAAACTGCATATATCTAATGAAACATAAGGTAATATAAAGGAAGGCATTTGTTCTATTGTTTCTTGTGAATTTCTTTCATTCTTGCCTCTTTTGTTAATGTATCTACTACTCTATTGCTACTTCTATAGTTAAGTTTTATTCCCAAAAGAGAGTTACCACAAGATTATAAGATCTTCATCGCTTCGGAAATTACTGATTGGTTTCTCCAGCATACTGCATTTGATATTTCTCTCGCATAATCTATGATTTTTTGTCAATCCCCCTAAATCTAGAAGTCTTGAATATTCATATCTTTTGCCCATGTAGCTACTTCCATCAGTGTCAGAACTTTTGCCTCTTCAGAGCTGACTACCATGAAGGTTCCAGTTCTAGTTGTGATAGTCGTACCTTTATCAGATCTCACAATTAGTCCATAACTTGCAAATGAAGATTCATCAATCCATGAGGCATAAAAATTTAGTTTCAGTTGATGCAAAATGGGTGCTTCCCGAGTCCTTATAACATTTGAAATATTGTTTGTACTACACGCAGGAAATCTAACTATGATATCATTATCTGAATTTTATAAAATATGAGGAGAACAAAACTGTAGGTATCTATATATATTTAGAGATGTTTGTAAGCTAATGTTGGATTTGTCTTGGAAGATTCTTATATATCTTTCCTTCCGGACCATCCAACACTTGGTAGATACAATCTCTATTACGTTTTCTTCATATGAACTTGCAATCCATCGTGGTATATTTGCATTAGTCCTTCCGAAGGAGGCGGTACCCAGGCTGACTTAGCACATGAGCATCCAAAGAAAAGATATTTGATCTATTCACATGGGTCATTTCAAAAAACACATTGCACATCAAGATTTTGTAGAAATTGGCCTAACTTTTTTCTTAATGCATTGTGAAAGCATTTCCAGACACAAAAAATGATTCTTTATTTTTAATGTATAAAAATATTTCCAGAAGCTAGCAATATTTGGTGTAGTTACATTATGCACACAGGTTTTTGAAGTTTATCATACATGGATTCATAGAAAAGTCATCATTTTTTTCAAGACCATCGTATACTATCTTGTTTCAGTCTACCTGATATGTGAAGAGTCTAATTTTTGATATTTTACTGACAACCTGTATAGAAAAGCTATTTCCAACTTTATCATGAGTCCATTTGAATGTTTTTGAATTAATGAGTTCAAAGACAAGTGTAATAGAATTTTTTTTTCTTAATGTATAGCTTGAACCAAGGAAAACGATAACACTTTTGAAAGTTTAATCTTGAAGTGAAATGACCATTAAACAAAACACTCTCTTAACAGATTACAGACTATCTAAAATTTCTTGTGCGGCTACGATGTGATTGGGCTACGTGGCCTATCTTTATATGTTGATGACTATTACGAAGTAGAAATTAAATTCAAAAAACGATTGTATTACACAATTGTTTAACTGAATTTTTTGTCAACTTCCTATTTTTTCTCAAAATCTAAATCCTCTATAGGGATTTGGACGGGTAGGTATTTAAATAAAAATACGTGACAAGAAATAAAGATCGGCCACATACCCAATATACGAAGCCCGGCCGCATCTTAGGCTAAGTCCTATGGTGTGCTAATCTAGCAGCAAGATTAGCAGTCCACATCAGCGCCCAGCGCTGTTTGGTTCAGCGCAACCAATCTCAGCCGTCAGATCAAAAAATAAATCTCCCAGCGCTGAACCATTCAGCGAAAAGGTGATTTTTATGGCGCTGAACCATTCAGCGCTACTATCTCGTTGCTAGTTCAAGTGCGAGCAAATGCTAGGAGAGAGAACTAGTGTTAACAAATAGACAACACTTTTATTTTGAATTGTAACACTTTTATGCTAATCTAACAGCTCAATCTAGCCCATAGGACTTAGGGTGGTTAGACAGTGGGCAACATTACTTGATACTCCACGTGTACAAATTTAGGTCGGCGCGTATGTATTTTTAAAACAGTACCCCTAAACCAAACCGAATTATAAAATACCAATAAATCGTCACGTGTTGCATGAATAGAGGTCGAGAATAAATGAATAGTCAGCACAGTGTCACGTGTCAGTGCTATCCACGTATATATAACACTCGTCTCCATCTCTTTGAATTCCTTCAGTTTCAGATTTTCTTTCTCCCTCTCTCCTCATTCGTTTTCTCAAATTTCTCTACCAACATTCAAGGCATCCTAACTTATATATATAGCGAATCAGATTGTACTCTAGAATGACAGGCAAAGAAATCTTGCACAAGATGAAGGTACATAAACACTCTTTCATTTTACATAACCTCATTTCAGTTTCATTGTTATCTGTGTATGGAATTTTCAATTCTTATTGCTTCTGCTAAAAAGACCATTGTTGATTTGTAAAGCAGACATAATTAATATCTTCAAATTGTCATTAAACTAATTATAAAAAATGAGAGTTAAGATTTGAATTCTTTGACCTCAGAAAGAAGGTAGGAAATGATTTGTTATAATGTGAAGAATTTATGATTTGGCTTAACTTTGCAATTTAGAACAATTTTTCTAGAGCCTTGTTTTAATAGGAGTTCAATGATTTTTATACTGTATAGGCTAAAGTTGGGTTAGGTTCATCAACAAGTGATACAGCAGAAGCAGGGAGGGGCAAGAGCAAGATGTTTGGGAAACAGATAACTCATGGTTTCCACCTAGTGAAGGGACAGTCACATCATGCCATGGAAGATTATATAGTTGCAAAACTCAAGCAAGTTGATGAGAATGAATTGGGTTTATTTGCAATTTTTGATGGTCATTTGGGCCATGATGTTCCTGACTACCTCTGCTCACATCTATTTGAAAATATCTTGAATGAGGTATATTTATTTTATTCTCGATTCGGAAGTTATTTGTAGGGGTAGTGTATAATGTTTTTGTGTGCTAAGTGAATGGGGTTTGCCCTTGTAGATGGTATGAATTAAATTCAGTGTTCAACACTTAAGACTGGCCTTGGACACTTGAGACTTTAAGATGCTAGAACTAGTGGTTGGTAATTTACATGGTAGCACAGAGGACAACACTAAGAGCGTTGAGGTTGTAGGGACTCGGGAAAGATAAATTCTTGTAGGGAACTTTTTAAATGATAGGGTTAGATGTGGAGCAGTTAGCACCTTTGACTTGTGTGTTCTTACATGTATGTGATTGATATCGTTAAAGTTTGAGCTTTACTTTAGTGTACTTGCATGTATGTGATAGATATCGTCTAATTTTGAGCTTTGCTTAAGTGTACTCGGATGTATGTGATAGATATCGTCTAATTTTGAGCTTTGCTGAAGTGTACTCGGATTTACGTGATAGACATTGTTTAATTTTGAGCTCTTGGTAAAAGTGGTTGTAAACATTTGTTTCTGTAAACAGCCTGACTTCTGGACTCAAACTGAGCATGCAATAAAGAAAGCATATCTTATAACTGATGATAAGATTTTAGAGAAAGCAGTTGAATTAGGTAAAGGAGGTTCAACTGCAGTGACTGCAATTCTGATTAATGGTCAAAAGCTGGTGGTTGCAAATGTTGGAGATTCCCGAGCTGTTTTATGCAGGAATGGTGTGGCAAAACAGTTATCAGTTGATCACGAACCAAGCAAGGAACGCAAAGATATTGAAGACAGAGGTGGTTTCGTCTTAAAACTTCCAGGTAAACGAACACTTTCTCGTTTTACTAACTCTACTAATTATGCCCATTTACAATATCAAATCGCATCAATAAAATATAATTGAATTTTCTTTTGAAGTCCTTTGCAATTCTATTGGATTATATTTAAATAGAAGTTGTGTGTTCGTCATCAGGAGATGTAGCAAGAGTCGATGGGCAGTTGGCAGTTGCAAGAGCATTTGGTGATAAGAGCTTGAAAGAGCATTTGAGTTCTGAACCCGACGTCGCGATGGAAATGATAGATGAAGACACTGAGTTTTTCATATTGGGAAGTGACGGATTATGGGTGGTGAGTTTTTTTTTATGGACTTAATCTACAGATTATACACCGATCACTAAATATACGTACTTCAAATACCTAGTGGTGTAATTGGGGTCGTTAACCTTTTTATTCTCTATAATGTAGGTAATGTCCAACCAAGAGGCAGTTGATACAATAAAAGACATAAAAGATCCCAAATCAGCCGCCAAGCACCTAGTGGAAGAAGCTCTTCGCAGAAAGAGCAGAGATGATATTTCATGTGTTGTTGTAAGGTTTCAGTGATTTCAGACCATGCAGACATGATATTTCATGTGTTGTTGTAAGGTTTCAGTGATTTCAGACTGCGTTAATCTCCAACATGTGCTACTCTTGGTTCTGAAGTGTGCATATGAATATTGTTGTGTTCAACTTTGTGATAATAAGCTCTTTTATCCGCAACCGCTCTGCTATGTGTTTGTATTGCTGTGTTACAGCAAGCTTTAACGTCTATATTGTAGCCGCAACATGACCGTTACAATCATCTTCTTGTATAAAATTATCACTTAAAAAAAGCAGCGTTTGTAATTGTAAGAAACGGACAAAATCTGTGTCGTCCGGCCCGACTCGCTTTGTTTGTTTACGGTCACGCCTTTGCCCTTTGCCTTGATAATGTTGGGGGTGTAATACAAGAAATGACACCAATCAAACAAGGATTAATAAAGAACACAAAGTTTTCCGGTCTCATATGATGTAATAGAGCAGATAACTACATGGGTTTCCCCGACTTTTAGGTGATGTGGAAAGTCCAACAATGGCTTTTACTCTCGAGGAAAACAACATGAACTTCTTTCAATTTCTTAATGTCAGATACTGGCAATAACATGAATGTCTCTTCCAAATTGTTACTCCCAAAGAGTCAGACAGCCACAGCCACAGCTATAACACTTCCTCTTTGAAGTACAAGATAGATATATCCGACTAGGAAAATCAAAGTAAGCCGAGAAAGAAACTCCGAGTAGCTGACACCTTTAGACAGCAAATGAATGCACTTAATAACATGTACCCACTGACACTTAATGGCCCATAAAACACCTTCATCTGATTCCAGAGTCCGCCTGAGTAGGCCTATATACATCTTTTCCAAACACAGGCGGCCACTAGTATAAATTTCCACACTAATCAACGGTGGAGTTGATGGAACAGATCTCCTTCTTGACGTGTAGGTGTGTCTTCATCTCTGGTCATAATTAAGCTACAAGAGGCAAATGAAGGTCCTTAGCATAACATCTTTGATGCTGTTGCAGCAAGACTCAAGAGTGTATGCAGACTCTTACCACTCTTTCCTTAGCTCAACACTCGCCTTTGATATGCCAGAACCTGAAAAAATCAGTGCAAAGTAAACCGATGAGCTGTAGGAGTTTACTCTGGCAGATGTGATGCACTAATATCTTACTGATTTGTGAAAGGGAACTCTCACCAAATCCCCTCGACTAGATGTACAGTTGGATTGTAGCCCTGCCAGAGTTTCTCTCGGTTCTAACATTTGAAGATTGTCTTTGCAAGAATGAATCTTGGGAATTATGTTACCACTGGTGATTGAGGAAATGAGTGATCCATCAATATTTGTAAAATGTGGCTCTTTAACCACTACGATCTCGATATCGTCAGCTTCCACTGAAGTTTGGAGTGCAATAAACTGAGACCAGTATATACACAATGTCAGCTAATGCGGCCACAACTCTGGCCCATAGTGTATCCATATATACACATTAATCTATTGGTGAAAGAGTCGTCAAAACGAAAGAAAAAAAATGAACAAAAAACTCGAGCAAGTGAATAGTGTTTATCTAACAGGTACAGTGGAGGAAGAAAGATTACTTGGCAGAGATGTTTAACTGACAACGTCGGCCGGCAGCAAAGGTATGGTTGGGGCAAACTCCTTATACTTTGCTCATCCAAAGGAAGAAGTGTGAGATGTACATCCAGCTGAATACAAACACCACAAGAGTCAGTCATGTAATCAAGCTCTTTTGACCTACTCTGAGTACCGTTGAGAAAATACACAACCGGAATTGGTTGTTCATAATTGTATTTCCGAATAAGGAAATGAAATAAATTCCTGTATCAACCAACCAAACGAAGTTGTGGATTTTGTTCACCGATGTCAGTGGGTGAACGGTACTGTTAATCATGTCAGTGCATGGGAGAGACAAAGGACCAAGAAAGCAGCAGATTTTATTTTCATACCTCGTTTTCATTTTCCTCTAAATTTCTGAGGTAATCAGACAACTTGTTCAAGCGACTTCCCCGAGCATTCTTACCATTGCTACCGCTAACACTGCCATAGCGCGTGTGACTCCGTACACCACCCTTACCCCAAGTAAGCACTTCTGGAGTTCCAACAAGCCCAGGTGACAGACCTCTGTTATCTATACCTGCTTCTACATCATCAGTTTCATCAGAACCACCATCTGCATCTACACCTGCTGAAGATGGCTGAGAGAACCGTTGACCTGTCCATCTCTTGTGCCTTTTCACCTTCGGATTTATGCAGTGTTCATCAGCGGAAGAAGATTCCCGACCTCCTTCATTGCCATTTCCATCTGCGTCATCATCTGATCCTTCGGTGCCTTGAGTTCTGCTATTTCTCCATCTACGTGACCTCCTCACAAATGCAGCTGCTGTGGCTTTAGCAGTCGAGCGTCTCTTAACGAGTGCTTCCGATTGTCTTCGAATAGTCTGAGCAATAGAAGCTTGGATCTGTCCCATATGACCAACATAAGAAACCGAGTAAGGCGGCAAAGTCTTCACAAAAGTATTCAATCCATGTGTGCATGTGGCAACAGTACTACGGCCAACTAAATGGGCAATTGATGTCAATGACTGTGGGTACCATGCACATTTACATTTCATTAGAGATTTTAAGCAGTTTTATAGTGCCTGCAAGATCAGCCAACTCTGACACTAATATCGGAATTAAAAGTGGTTATACAAGTCTTTTGTGAACTGCAACTGTATCATACGGTAAAATTTTGTTCCGTGTCACGGACTAATGTTCAATCCTGTATTGTACAGTTCGGATGTTGTGTGTGAGCATCATAGAGAAAAGACCAAAAATGCTTAAACGACCAGTAAGAAGAAGTTCCATCCATAGGAATTTGTATGGTTGTACCTGCTTATTGCGACTCTTCTCCTCTTCATGAAAAGCCATTTCCTGCAAACCAGATGATTAGCAAAAAGTGTTCTTGGCAGATGAAATTATTAAGATCACATTTTCATAGAATTCTGCATGATATTTCAGTAGGACACACTACCTCTTCCTCATATTTGTCTATATCTGGATATATAGCCGCAATTAACGCATCATAGTTAGGGTCATCTCTCAAAGAACGACGACTTGCACAGTGGGTGCGGCAAGCAGGGCACTCATTGTTCCTGTGTAGAAACAATAATTGGTGCAAGTAAGATTTGCAGGCTCACAGATCAATCACGTCCACTTTCAATCATTTGTAATATCTAATCAAGATAAAGAACAACTAAATAATGCAACAGGACAAAAAACTGATATAGAAATAAAACTGCACAGTAAGGTAGCATACCCTAGACGCATTGATTTGTCAATGCATTCCCTGCAGAAGCGATGAAGGCATTCCATTACAGTTCTTGTCTTGCGAATAATACCTGAAAGCAATAGACAGTTAACCTAGAGCAGATTTTTTTTTTTTTTTTTGCTTGTTTGTTTAAGGAAAGAGGTAACCATGGATGCTAAGAAGAAAGATTCACAGGCAGCTTTAACAGAAACAACTCGTCAAATGAGATTCTGTTAGCAAGACTTGTATCCGTAAACATGCAACATGCTTAGAAGTCATGTGACAGATAAAGGGAAACACAAAGAAATAAGGAAAATTTCATACAAGCAGATAAGTTAGCAATTGAGCTATAACATGGTTTATTTTAATTGATTTGTTTCTCTAGTGTGTGTCTTGAAGATATACACTTTCTACTATTGGGAAACCTACAGGCATAGCTCAAAAATTGCTCACTTGATATTTATTGGCAAAAGTGGTTCAAAGAAATTAATGTAATTATGCTAGCTTCTACAACCTAAATATTTAATGTAATGCTAGCTTCTGCTTAGCGAGCTTCAACGAGAAGCATACCAGAATAAAAAAAAGAAAAAAAGAAAAAGATATCATGGTCAAAGTTGAGCATACTGCGAAAGAAAATATCAGACAAAACGGGTATACGTCTACAGGTGTAAATTGGCGAAGACATTATACTGGCAAGTTACTGCAAAAACTACAGTGCCGGGTAAGTAATTAGAAAAGAAACCCTTAAGCACTAGAGATATAGATAAGCTCCAGGGATCTGTCTATCAGAATAAAATTTTATTTTTCCTATCTACACATTCAACTGTTTACCTGATTACCTTGCTTCAACAGTATTTTCTAGATCTGCTACATTAGATGAATATATTTCCTGCCATGTCGAGGTATAATCCATGACAGAGGATTCTGCTCCTAGCAACAAATTACTCATGCACAGGGAGTTTAAGTAAGATACCAAAAATGATTTTACCTAGGCATATAGGGCATTGTACTTCTTTACGAATATCTGACAATTTTACGCAGACAAATCTGCAAGAAAAAAGAACAATCAGTAAATACCACATAAATATATTATATTTACATATATATATATACCAATAAAATCTGAACTCTGAATTTGACTAGTCGGACGGATTATGCACTTATGTTGAGTGAGTGTGAGTGGATCAAGAACAGCAACAACAACAATTAAAAAGCGTACAGAATATATATTGCCAAAGGGTTAGAGAATACAGAAATAATCTTCTCAACCCAGTATTGTCTCATTTTGCTTCCTTGATTCTAGCAAGATAACTCTTAAACTAAATGAACGCTTCACATACAACAGGATGAACCCATCGTTTCCGTTGGCCAGGAAAGTAATAAGACATTGTGTGCAGGCACAGCAGACACTAGTGACCTACTATATGTCTAATCCACCTGATTTAGAGCCTGTGGAAGATATTAGGTTCAATAAATGAAGGGTAATCAGGTGGCTTTTAGACCTCTCGGTTATGCATTAGAACATAGAGGTTATCAAAAGCACAACCCACTTAGAGAGTAGCCGAAAAATATTATTTTGAGATATATGTCTACATAGACACGGTAACAGTATGAACTATGAAGAAGAATGAGAAATGATCTTATAAAACGAAGTAACAAACACTAGGTCGCGCGAACCAGGAAAAAACAAAATTCATCATTTGAATCTCCATTTTATAACCTTAGGTAGTCTACAGTAAGTAACTATACCTGGAAATGTATAACAAAACTTTTGCTTGACTGAAATCAACAGGTCAGTCCTTAAGAAACATGTTATACCTACAGTTGAAAATAGAATGCGTAGTCCAAGTGAAGCTCATTCGCTGCATGGGTAAAATCTCCCGTATATATAAAATTATAAAAACTGACTACAGAAGTACCCAGTACCTGAGTCTGGGTAAACAAATTCACTCTCAGCAATCCCACAATTACATCCCGTAGAATTAGAATCAATGGTCCCACGATAGAAAAAGGCAAAAGCCCGAGTTCCAGATAAATGAATCGATTATGGATCACTCACAACATGCAACAAACAATTTCCACGCGTAAAACCGCATAATATGAAAACAGCCTACAAGATCTAATTGTATCCCATCAGTTTAGTTTAATTACTAACATTTTTCCACTTCCGTGAGAGATTTAAACCCAGATTGAACAGGAAAGAAAACCCAGAAGTAAATAAAGATTTATAGCAAATGAGAGCTGGAACAAGGTCTCCTGAATTCTACACAATGCTCATGGGTTTACATAAGCGAAACAAGGAAGCGATCCTTAATAAAATAGGACCAGAGAAACAAAGAAGAGGAGGAGGAGGAAGAAGAAGTAGAGAGGAATCGGAAAAAGGAAAAACTTACTCATCTTTGGTATTGTTATCAGCATTAGTATCAGCATCACTAGAGGAGGAAGAAGAAGCGGTTCCATCAGAATCTGAAAAATCAAGAGAAACAACCCGATTCCTCAGACGAGAAGAAGAAAAACAAAATCTATACAAGCGATTAGATTACGTACCTCCTCCATCCCCATCTTTTACTCCTCCTCCTCCTTGGGTTTCTTCTTCACCTTCATCTCCATCCCCATCTTCTTCTTCTTCTTCATCGTCGTCGTCATCATCATCATTTTCTTCAGCTTTAACTTTCTGTGGTGGTGTTTGGTGATACTGATTACGTTGTTGTTGTTGTTCTGAACTCTCTTCTTCTTCTTCTTCAACTTCGAGACTGTCTGAACTTCTCTTCTGGGCAGGCATTGCTTACCAATTACAGCTCCAAAAGTATGAGTATTTAGCTTCTCTTCTATTGTCTCGGTTTGCTTTGTATTTCCGCTGAGAAAATATAAAGAGAGAAGAGAAAAAAGTGGATGGGGGTTGGAAGAAATAGAGGAATAGAATGGGGTTATATGCGTGTTGAGTCGTCGGGATTTTTCTAAGAGAATTTTCTTTTTTCTTTTTGTACAAAGAAGAAAATTAATACTATTTTTTTTCTTTATAGACAATTAAGATCCAAGGATGCACTTGGTTTTCTTTTTCTCCTCATTAGTTATTGACCGTGAGATGCCCAATTTTTTTTGTGAAAACTATATGAAAAATATTTAAAAATTTGTTTTTATTATTTTATCAAGTGGTTAGGTTAGACATCTATTATCTCATCTAATTATAGTATAATACAATAAGGAGAGATATTGCTCCTGTGACTAGTAAATTGAAAGATCGAAAGATCAAGCACTATGGTATGCCTTGGTTAAGCTGGATTTAGGGTTTTTTAATTTAGTATAGAGAGGGGAGAAAACAACTACTACGTTTGATTCTTTCTCAGAAAAAGACGATCAAACAATTCCCAATTATGGTCCTTGCGGATCGGATTATCCGTATAGGATACAAAAAGAAACTCCAGATATTTGATATCTTTCTCTTTAAATTAGATATTAATTCCATCTACTGTTTCCTTAGATATCTTACAACTAGAACGTTAGGTTATTGAAGAAGGAAATTAGGTTCCACATGAACAGTGGAGTCGAAAACTGAATTTGACCTGTTGGAAACTCAGGTTCTGTTCCGGAGGATTTTGTCTATTGGAAAACATGCTCACTCTTTAGAAAAGATATCATTGAGGCAGCGCAATCAACATAACATCGATAAACAACATTGTTACTATTGTTCTCGATGCTAAATGAGTTGTCGACAATTACTTGGATTAGTATTTTTCATAAGTTTTCCTTCTCAAATGATGTTAAAGTAACTGATGGATGGCTGAATGGCGGTGGCATTTCACCAATACATTCATTTTCCTAAATATGAAATACAGTGGGTTTTACTCCATATGATTTCACACTATTATTGGGCATATCCGTTGCAAAAAGAACTCTCGTACGATAACAAGATTTCAAAAACATTGCAAATTGGGAAAGATATGCACCATTATTTGCTCCTTTTCAGTAAAGCTGAAAAGAAAATATACATATAAGGGTGAAAAAGGAAAATCAAGAAAAAGAGCAACAAGAAGTGGCACCAAAGTTATACGTTATGGTGACTGATAAAAATATATATGATTGCAAAAAGAAACTTATAGTTAAGAAAGAGATTAGGTTGAGTGTGATTAAAGTATACCTCAATTCTAGAGAACATGAAGACGGTAACAGGTGTTGGCAAGACACTGCTCGATGGTTAATGATGTGGATCGTGGGTAATGTTCTCATTCCAAACAATGGTGGCATTGTTCATAGATCTTGGCTTAGAGTATCCGACGACTTAGACATAGTCAACACTAATGATTGTGTTTCGGCCATTTCGTAGGGATGTGCTTGAGTTTGAATAAGGTGGTAATGTATTCGAATGGTGAAATGGAGTTCTTTTAGCATTTACTAAAGGTATGTTCTACTTACCAGTGGCTTATTTAGTTGGTATGGAACGTTTGTTGGGACAAATATTTGACTGTTTGTGTTTCTACATCATCATTTTGGTGGTATTTTCATCTCCTACATCCTAACATAAGACAACCAAGTGATGAAAAATTGGATTCTTGGCTGGCTACTCGTATATATGACGACAACAAATACCAAAGGGAATAGGTAAACAAATTAATATTGATTCTCATATGTTCGTACCCATATAGATAATATAAACACGGATATGTAAATGTCGTTGCCATTTATCCGTTAAATCACTGGAGAAATAATGATGTTAATTGATCCATCAGAAAAATTGACAGAACTTGAACATCCATGGGTATATTGATGGCGGAAATGTAATACCTTACACTTTGATCTGGTTGAGGACAGTGACTATGACATGTTCTGGATGATAAAAATATGTTAGAAGATATACACATAGTGTTGAGCATGTTCAGAATCGAGTTATGTATGATTTGCAATTTAGTAGAATCCGTGAACCACCGTATGTAATCTAATCCATGTACACACCAAACTTGCATTCTAAACTACATCTGAACTTCCCAAGCAAGACGCTCCTTGTATCTTTTTTTCCAACGATCAAGGAGTTCCATAAAGGAGATTGATTGGTGCAAATTATATGAGTACATAAAAACAACATTTTGATGTTAGTTTTTATTTACCGGTTAGCGGTGCTTCTTTTTTAATTAAGTTTTGAATTTTTAACCAAAATGGTTATTCACTAGACCACACAAAATACCTTTAACGTTAACTGTAGGATCCAGATCGGATGTGTATTGTTGAGAAACCTTATGAAGCGTACTCTCCGTATAAAGTATGTTAAAGTAGTAGAGGTTGTGATTTTGAGACAACTAGCCATACGATTGTAGTTGACACTCTAACATCGGGAGAATGTTATCTTCCAACCAATCGGGATCGAGATCCATTTGTAGAATATCCATATTCTCAGGTTCCATGTGAGTATCAACAACAATTTGTTCGGTTCATGGTCCACGATCAGGACAAATTAAAGAATAACTCAATAGTGTGGTTTCAATTTTACAAACTTATTATGCTATGTAAAAATTCAAACAAACTAATGGTATTTTAAGATTTATTTTAGTTTTGATAGGTCTATTTTGTTATAAGTAATACTGGATTAAATTACACATAATATTTTTCGAATTTAATCTAAATATAAGAAACTTAGATTACATGGAAAATAAAAAATAAAAATTAAACTCCAATCAATACATAGAATGCAAAAATATTTACGTTTAAACTTATTGCATATGATTTTAGTTCTTGAAACAAGATCAACTTATCTCGCCATCTTCGAATTGACTAAACGACTCTTTTCTCCAATTGACATGTTCAGACTGCCGCAAACTTGTCCCCTTTGTGTCTAGCTAAAAACTTCTTGTACTTCAACCACCAATTTCTAGCAAACAATGAAGTGATCACAAACATCTTGAATTAAGTAATCATGGCCACGAGCTCTTTTTTTTTTTTTTTTTTCCTTTTGCTGCTCTTATAATTGTTGGATGATCATATTCGTTCAACATTTTCTCAAAATAATTTTTCAAGTCGTTTTTTTGTGGACAAATCCAATACTGTGTAATAACTTCTAACCAAATTGGTGTCTTTATCTTTTTTTCATTATTTATTTTTTCATCCCTTTATTTACCTTTTTGGATTTTTCATCATTCCATTGTATTAGTAGTAAAAACAATTTAATAACATGGAAAAGGGATAATCTTTATTATATAGAGAAAAATCTATAACGGCTCTAGTTTTTTATTCTTTAAAAAGTAGACATTGAGGTTGAGTGTAAACAAAGCTTTAAAAAATTATTATTCCAAAAAAAATAGTGCTTAAGATCCAACGACTCAAAAAATAGAACTGTTACACCAAATGGATGGCCATGATCGAGTATGGGGATAGTGTAAATTGATAGACACATTTTTGTGTCTGATTTGTTATCAATTTTATGTAATGTTAGTTCTCGATTTTATCCTTATTATAGTGTTTTATGTGTGTGTATGTGTTTTCAGAGAAATACATTCTTGTGAAAAAATTGGCTCGAAAAAAATGATGTTTTGCACCCCCGAAGAAAATTACTAAAGGAACCCCAAAAATGTGCTAAAGGCACCCATAAAAGTACTTGGGGCGCCGCCCCCCCCCCCCCAAAAAAAGTCTTAAAGACACCTATGAAAAATTACTAAAGGTACCCACCAAATTACTAAGGGAACCTTAGGACAGTTGATATCGACACCTAACGGTTGGATAAGGGCACCCTCCATCTTCTTCATTTCAAATTTAAGTTTTGGCAGGAAACCGTTGCAGAGGAAGAAAAGAATTAGGGTTCGATATTTATGGGTGTTTTAGAGAGACTCAATGGCCGAGATTCATTGGGATGACTTGATTGAGCATAACATGTATGGTATGGTTGTTCGTTTCGGTTAGACTTGACTGGATTTTCGAGTTGAAGAAAACAGAGGCGTGAGAGTTTCACGGGATTTTTTTACTCCTTCTCGTGTTTCTATGTGGTTGGCGTGTGCTGGGAGAAGACTTGACTCAATCTGTGTCGTGTTTAGAGTATAAAGGAGATTGAAAAGGGAGGTTTGATACCAGCAGGAATGTGCAGCAAATACAAAATGGAAATAACTGGTCGTGGAGAATAAGTGTAATCAATGGAGGATATTTGGATTGATTAGAGAGTATTTTCGGTGTTGTTGACTATATAAAGGCTATTGGAGTTGATCTAAAGGAGGACGGAGAGTTGGGAGAGAGTAGAGGAAGAAGAATCGAGAGTTACATGATTTTTTCCTGCTGTTGCTGCTGCTTTGGAGAACATCAAGAACAAAGTGTTGTTAAAGACAGTCGTAGAATAACTGTCATCTATTCCTACCTTTTGCAACTGTTTTTTAACGACAGACGAATAGTAACGACTACACTTTTCTTTTATCATTCATTGTAACATTGGATTTTCAACGATTTACAAGCGTTGCAAACTCCCGATTTTCACAATTTTATCTTTTTTCATCATTTATAAACATTTTGAGCAATGAACCAATATTTTGAGAGAGTTTACACCATGATGAGCTAATTCTCGCGTAACCAAGGCAATGAAGGAAGTTATTTAAGCATGATTAACGGGTAACTATTTTATTTTCTCTAGTGTTAGTTTATAATTCACTCAATCGCTTCTTTTGCAGAGTTTTTAATTGTTTGCATAATTTTCTTAATTAGTTGTGATTCAATTTGATAGGTTATACTTTTTTTAATCCATTGATAATCTATGCTTAGGGAATACAATTAATATTTGAGAATATGCCTGATTATGTGTGAATTAAGAAATAAAAGGACTTAGAGGGTAACTAGGGTTTTGAAATATTTGTAACATCATTCAATCACGTGTAATAGTGAAATCTAGTGTCTTGGTTGCCTTTAAATCTTGAAAATATTTTTGAATTAAGTATCTCTTTATTTTTTAATCTAAAATCAAAAAACTTCACAAGTCTTGAACGAACCACCATTACTTACCACTGTAAAAATTACAACGCTCTTCTCCATATTCTAGACATAAAGCCACAATGTGGCCACCATAGTGCTTGCTCTAACTGCTTTAGCTAGGGAGTCAACAACTCCATTAGTTTTCCTGAGAATAGTTAAAACCCATAAAGTTATTACAATCAATTTAAAACTATTTTTTTTTCCTTCTTTAAGATTCACATAGCCGTCGCGTTCCACCTATATCCCATTGAGGTGGTTGATACAACTTATGCAGTCCCTTTTTATGCCGAAAATTTTAAATTCTTTGTATTTAGCCTATATTGTATTTTTTTCAATCAGCTATTGCTTCTGCCTGGCCCTGCTTGTGCACCCTCGAAAGATCTCTCATGATTATGTAATATAAGTACAAAACCATCATTGGTTTTAGAATCATTCCAGGAGGTGTCAATGTTAATCTTTAGTTCATTCGCTTCCGAATGGATCCAAATTGGTTTAGTAGTATTTAAATTCCTTGGTATCATCCCTTTTGTATTATGAGTCTGAGATTGTGTTTCCTTCCGAGAAGTCTAATAATGATAATGAATATGCATTTGAATACCAAGAGACAAAAAAACTGATAACTTCAGTTCATCACTGAAAAATCTATTATACTTCTCCTTCCAAATGAACCAATATTTGGTAGCCACTAATTAAATTATGGTTAAACTATGTATTCAAAGAACATACGGGGGTGTATTTATGCTCAATACCATGGCTTAAATGGAGTTACTTAAACTACCACGAGCTTTAAAATATACCGGATCCGGGTACTATCTAGTTAGCAAATTCCTAATGTATCCCAAAAAGTTGTCGCACGTAGGTCGCGGTTAGATGGGGCCATATAAATTATAAAAGTAGTCATTTAACCAAACCATTTATGCAGCGAGTATCTCCCTTGTCTCCTCCAAATCCTAGTTCTTTTGGTGCAAAATATACCCACACCAGTGCTTTCACCGATCAAGTTCAGTTAACATAAGATGTATTCGAGCCCTACCACAACCATAACTGAATCATTTCAATGAGTTTGAGTGTTTTCCTAAATTTTTATTTTTGTTTGGATTGTGTCTAGGATTGTGGCTGGTAAAATCTTCATAACTGGTAAAGTATTCTTCTTTAAACTTATTTTACTCTCTTAGTAAAGTGGTTCCATGGGTTTTTCATAGTTATTTTAATTCTGAAAATAATAAATTACTACATAGTCATGTTGGTGATATGCAAAATCATATGCATCGTGCTTATACTTAATTGTTATTTATTTTAAAATTGGAGACACAATTAGGCCAAGTAATTAAGGTTTTCTCGCTGAATTTACTTTGTTTTGTCAAGACCATGGTTTAGTCCATCATCTTGAAAAAGAAAATTGTTTCTCCTTTCAGATACTGACCCTATAGTACCATATATCTTAAATACATATTTTTAGTCCTTTGACACTTTTGAGATTAAGAATCTGTGGATGTAGAATTTTTTGCAAACTTAAGTATGTGTAATTCTCAAAAAAAACCCACTGAAATTTTGGACCAGATTTGTTATATCGTGTAGAGAGTGAGTTGATATGATGGTAAATAGATTGTTTGTCCATGATGTTAGGAAAAGATGTCTGCTCTACAACAGGAGGTGCAACAGATACTGACATCCAAGATTATGTCAAGTCCAAAGAATTTTTAGACATAGCTTTTGCATCTGTTGAATCGTCAACATGTAATTCATCAGGAACTGAACCATAGTATGTTTGTTTTATTCGTTCCCAAAAAGCCTTTTCTCGCAGATTATTATGTACAAATAAAATTTTTAGAGTGAAGATCCGTTGATATGGTTATTCTGACTCTATGTTATAAAAACTAAGCGGTAATGAATATGTAATTAATTTATTGGTAATATGTTCTTTTTATAGTGCTCTATAATACTACCAAAAATAAGCAAAACTAGAGACATATAACACCGCCATCTACCACTTTAAAAATTCGTGGATGGTGACGTTTGCCATTTGGAGATGCAATAATTTTTAATAGTAACGTAGATCAGTTTTAGTCTTTTAGATTCATTAATATTTGGGTTTTATAACTAGATTGGTGTTGAAATTGTGAGATGGTTTGAGAATAACCATGTCAAAGAATCCTCCTCCGTTTCAAAATAATGTAGTTGCTGCATATCCTTGGAAGAAACTGACTTGAAACATCTCATGTGTATAGAAAGTTTGTTCACCCACAAAAGTATCGGGATAACTACCCGAGAATATCAAATCACTCAGGGATGCCACTAATGTCCACGATAAAGGGTCGTTTGAGCGATAAGGCTTACGTAATATTTGCTTCAACGGCAGTTGGCCACTTTTTAGATATGCCTGTTACCCAAAACAGTGGTACAATTTTGCATTATCTACTCTCACGGGAAATTGTGAGACAAGATGATGGTGATCCGTTTTGTATAAACTTTGAGGTTGAAGGACATATCTTGAGGGATAAATGGTTGGTGTTTTGGTACTCGAGTCTCTTGCATAAATCGAATCAATAGACGTTATACCTGACGGTGGAAGTGCAAAAACACGTGTTCAAAAGAGATTTCATAGACACAGGAGCCCCGCTCAACTTGATCCCTCTCCACATACAGATGCATCCCTCTCAACTTGATCGCGCAACTAGTACCTCTCTCACACCAATTAGAAGAACATACAGAAAATGCATATAATTTTCAGGATTTAATATAGTTTGAAGGTAGTTACCCTTCATAAAATTTCTGCAAAACGAGTTTTGCACTCAGATATAACCATTTTCTTCCATTAACCAATCAAAATCAAGGGTTTTGTCCACCCACATATTTACTCTTTATCATAATAAATACCATTGAATACGCGGCATATGTATGACTTATTGACGACATGTATGTAATATTTCTGGCAAAAAGTAGCACTGAATACGCGATTTATGTGCGATTGATTACTTACACTCCAAATAATGTGCGACTCCGAACCGAACGGATCTAAACTTAATAGTACGGTTTTTGCATTTCTTGTATGATGGATGTGCGACACATGAACTATCTTGGTCCTAAAGCCGTTTAATCGGAGTAAACGTTGGCCGTCTCTTAATTTAATAGCATCATATTCGCGCTACCCAATAGATATGTGTATGACCTATGTACGACTTTTTTTAATGGCCAGATGAAGGAAAATTAATAACTAATGGATATTATTTCTAGTTCGCATTAAGGATTCTACTGTTTGAAGAACAAGTAAAACTAATTGAAACAACATCCTGTTGGAGTCTCAAGAATAGAGATTTGAAATCAATTACACAAGATACTGTTCTTTAGGTTGACATGAATCATCATAACTAATCAATTTTATACTTTTTTATACCATACAGTTAATCGTCTGCAACACGAACTAAGTTCTTCTAAGCCACCATGAATGGTGAAAAAGCGGGGGTCTAACAACCTCACCCAATATTTCGCTTAGCAATCTGTATGGACTAACTCCAATATACTTTTAAGAGAATTAACTAGACAGTCAGACTTAATCTTAATAAAAATTATATCAAAGACTTATATCTCAATTTCTCGATTCAATCCTCACTCAAACAAATAGAAATATGTGAGTCTGATTGAATACAAGAGAAATAACTTGAACGGTACCAAAGACCAATGTTCAAGGATCAATCAATTTCAATCAACAACCAAAGGTTGGATTTACCAATTGATAGATTCAACGCACAACCTGTGATATTTCAATTATATAACAAAATATAATGCGGAAAAGAAATAACACAGACACCGGAAGTTTGTTAACGAGGAAACCATAAATGCAGAAAAACCCCGGGACCTAGTCCAGATTGAACACCACACTATATTAAGCCGCTATAGACACTATCCTACTACAAACTAACTTCGGTCTGGACTGTAGTTGAACCCCAAATCAATCTCACATTGATTCAAGGTACGGTTGCGCTCCTTACGTCTCTGGTCCCAACAGGATACTACGCACTTGATTCCCTTAGCTGATCTCACCCACAACTAAGAGTTGCTACGACCTAAAGTCGAAGACTTTAATAAACAAACCTGTCTCACACAGAAAAGTCTATAGGAATAGATAAATCTGTCTCCCACAGAAATACCTACGAGTTTTGTTCCGTCTTTCGATAAATCAAGTTGAACAGGAACCAATTGATATACCGTACTTATATTCCCGAAGAACAGCCTAGAAATATCAATCACCTCACAATAATCTTAATCGACTAGCGAAATAAGATATTGTGGAATCATAAACAATGAGACGAAGGTGTTTGTGACTACTTTTTCATCAAAGCGATTTTCAAGATATTGAAATAATCAACATGACTTTCGTCACGAGTAAAGATGAAATTGGCCAAAGCGAAAGCTTACCAACACATATTTCGAGAAATATATAAGCGAGATAAACTCGGCTCGAAATAGCAAATGTGTATAATCGAAGTCTATATAGCAATACGACTTTTGTCTCAAGATAGGAGATAGAATAGATAGACTTTTGAGTGATAGATAAGTTCAAGTCTCCATATACCTTTTTGTCGATGAAGTTCCACCAGTTCCTTGAGTAGTTCTTTTTCTTTGCATGATGAACTCCGTGGAGTCTAGAGCTCAACTACACTTACTATCCTAGTCCGAGACTTAGCTATAAGTAGACTGGAAATAAAGACTTATAGTTTTGGCAACTAAACTTGACAAACAAGCTTGAGATAGCAACACTTGCGAGTTCGACCGAGCAATGCTCTAACAAATGGAAATCCTAAATAGTCATTTCAACTGATGAACCCCACAGAAACGATGTAAATTCTGATTAGAACCTTAAAGGACCATCTTAGATTTTCCATAATGAGTCTAATTAAAACTCTTTTAACTTTAAACCCTGAATCACAAATTTACCGACCAAATCAATACTCTTTCATTACAACCATTTATTTTATCGATATAAAAAAAATCAATCGTCTATGTGCCAACTCTTGATTATGCTGAATGAAGTGATGCCTGAAGTAGAAAACTCTGATCTCCAAAAACCAAAATCAATCATACCCAAAAAGAAAAAAACAGATCCCATATCTAAACAGTGGACTTAAAAATATAATTACGCATTTGCAACCTGAAGTCTGGGGATATGATTAGGTATTATACATTTTGCTGGAGGCGAATTAGTATAACGAGAAAATGGAATGCTATTATGTTACATTGTGGTACTTTTTGTTTCTCTAAAATTCATTGTGGTACCAACTATCACTGGCCCAATTTACTTCAGTAGATGTAAAAATCCTTGAAGTTAGTATTATCATCATTAAAATAAAGTGAGAGCTATGCCATTCAGATTGGACCCAGTCCCATTTTCCGTATCAGAGCTCCTTTAGAAGTGAGGGGCAAGACTGCAAGGAGGAAGCAAATATATACGTTCTTAGAAAAATGATATTTGAAAAATAAGTGTTTTACAGTTGTATCCTGTTCTACTAAACGTACATACAAATGATTAGAAACTAACGAATCTGAAATATTTGAAAATTTTATAGATCATGATTTAAGCATTTCCATATAAAAGTTTAATTATTTTTGAGCACAGAGATTTACAAGTCTTTTCAAAAATCCTTAAAATGGCCTTGAACAATTTACTTTCCAGATGGGTTGTTCACTTTAGCATCCATTGATTTGATAATGTAGTTGCCATCCCTATTAAAGATATACATAATTTTATTTTTAATTGATAAAGCCCCCATAATCACGAAATATATTAGTGTTAAGAGTTTTAGATTCGCCATAAGAGGGAGAAGCAAAAAAGAACAAAATTGGATTTTATCTGTGATTGCTATCGAAAGTCCACAACAAGCATTCAATTTTGGTTGATGGACAAACCCATTTGAGACAAAGACAGATTAAGGTTGGAGATCTATTTATCATGTCATACCTTAGTTAAGAACGATTAATCGGGGTATACCAGAAATAATTGGGGGATATTTTACTGTTCAATGTCGGAAATCAAAATCGGCATGGTTTTTCATGACGGCATGAACAGTAAAATATCCCCCAATTATTTCCGATATACCCTAATTAATCCTTCTTAGTTAAAGTGTCATCACGATTTAAGATTCTCGATTGCAATAATTTTAAAAAGTAAATAAAATAGGTGGAAGCATTAACAAAAAAATATTCTTTTTTGGTCATTTATATGTATTTATACGTATTAGAAGATATGACAAATTGATTTATTTTTTTGGCTAAAAATTATCATCGATTATAACAAACATTAACGGGTGATATTTATATTCATATATCTATATCTAATTTTTAATAAACAATATATTTACTTTAAAATATTTGTTTTTATTTAAAAAAAATGATGATGTGTAGTTAAGACCGGTGTCCTAGAGACCGTCATTGAAGAAGAAATTTTTGCAAAAATTTTACTATATCTTGGGTAATATTTGTTTTACTGGATTTGTAATTATTTTGCAGTTTCTTGTAACAGGTTTGCCTGTTTAAATATCAGATCTATAAGCTCTTTGAACCACTCTCCATTAATGAAAACAACTTGGCAAACAATTAACGATAATTCTTTTTGGTGGGTATTTTTCCGTCGAAGATTCTTTAAAGAAGCAAATATTGTTAAAAGCTTTCAAAAACCTTCTATTTGGAAAGGCAAGAAAAAGCAATAGCTTCGTATGAACTTGAGAGTTATATGACTAATTAAGACCAGGGTAAAGGTGGATTTTTGTATTGATCGTTGGTCTTCGAGTTTATATTTTATGTCGACAGATTATGTAGGTTTGACCATGGAAGAAAGATGTGATACGGTTGTTCCAATTATCAGTATTATACAAGTTGGGCGTTGGTTATTTCCTAACCTTATTGTTACCATATTTTCAGCTAATATTATTCGTCAGATTATTTAAGTTTCATTACTTTAAACTCAGTTGATAGGAACGTTTGGTATCCAACAACACGTGTGATATTAACTTAAAAGATATTAATGAGTTTAGTAAGGGAATAAAAGTTGTGTCTAGGTTGTTTAGTATGCTATGAAATTTTAAGTCCATTCAAGAAGGAAATAGATAGTATGGAAGATCTTGCACAAGAAATTGGCTACAAATGGTAATATCAGGATTCCATTCGCCTCGACTTGTTTATTGTGCAAGTGTTAACGTTGCAGTAAAATTCGTCATATGTTTGATTATGACTTTGTTGTCCCTATTTGGAGATGGATTTTGAGTGTTTTAAATTATAATATTTTGTCTGACTTAGATGCTAATTTGTTCGACGGGATCAGGGTGTATAAGGGTTTTACTTAGGTTCACATTATTTTGTCTGTTATGGTGGTAAGTAAATTTTGGTGAATCCGAAACAAAACTAAGTTTGACGAGTGTTAGATCATTTCTCTTTCGAATCCACCAAGCGTTGGTGTGTCAAGTTTGGTTGTCATATTTTAGTTCCAAAACCCGCAGATGCTTGATTTGAATACAAGAACCAGCTTCGTTAGGTTAGACAAAGAACATATAAATGTTGAGGCTCACTCTTGTTACTCGTGAAGAAACCGAAGACTTATCGGCATCAACGAACACATCATCCTTCAGTTCTTGACTTGTCCATTTCTATCATGGTTATTTCAAGTCAGTATTTATTAAAAACACAACATACGAAGTATAATTTATTTACTTGTCTCTAGTATCAGTAACTTGGGTCATTATATTATGATGAAAGTATCAAGGAAAGATGTACAAGTTGTTTCATACAACTTTGGTGTATAGAGTTACAAGGTATAGTTTATCTATATGCTTCGTAAGTCGATGTGACACTAATCGGTAACTTGTTATTATTTAGTATTTTTGAACTTCTGAAATGAATAAAACCCTTGGGATTATATGTGAGCGAATTTCATAAACATAATCCATGGAATTAGACTTGCAAAATCATGTTTTGTAGTCGAGAGAGATCTCAGGAACGATCCCTTGCGGCAAAGACTGATCCCGGGTGCAGGACCGATCCCTAACCAATCATGTTTGAATTTTAATCTGTATTTGTATTTTTGATATGTTTGGTGATCTTAGGGTTTGTAAAAGCATCAAGATGTATATGTATTAAACTTCGAATGTTCACATAATATCGACATAGTGATTCTCAAGGAGAAATCCCGAAACCGAAATATTTGATATCCTTTAGATATTCAGATTTCTATGATTTTCATATCCCTAGGGATTGCATATCTCTTGTTATTATATTATTAAAGTATATGTATGTATGCTAACTAATATTAATTTCAACTAAGAGTGATTTTTGTTTATTAGTTGGATTGCAGTTAGATTTGTCGAAACTAATAATATACATTTGATGCATATCTTAAGGATTTTCGGATTTGGTAATTCCTTGTTTTCCAAAAAAAGCATTGGCCAAAATACTATAAATAATGGATCTTGTGTTCTTACAAATTCATCCCTTGACACACTACCTAACCGTTTGTGTTGGAAGCCAACTTGCTGATAGAGAAAAGTAATTTAATTAGATGAAATCTCTTACGTTACCTTCATTTAAAGTCTTCTTTGGGATCAAAAAGCTTTTAGTATTACCATTGGTGGGTGTTAGAGCACTTCTCGGTCGAACTCGCAACCGTTGCTATATCAAGCTTGTTTATCAAGTTTAGTTGGTCAAAACTATATACTTGATTTCTAGTATACTTATAGCTATGTCTCGGATTATGATAGAATGTGTAGTTGAGCTTTAAATTCACGACGTTCACCAATTGAAGAAGAAGATCTACTGAGGAGCTTGAAGGAACTTCATCAACAAAAGGTATGTGGAGACTAAAACTTATCTGTCACTCAGAAGTTTATTCTATTCTATCTTATAATGAAACTAAGTCGTATAGCTATATATACTTTTACATTGTACACATTTGATATTTCGAGCCGAGTTTATCTCGCTTATCTATTTCTCGAAATATGTGTTGGAAGCTTTTTGCTTTAGCTATCTTCATCGTATTCTTGACGAGTTTAGTTGGAAACAATTTATTTGTTGGAAACTAAATATAAGTTAAAAAATTATCATGTGAAAATTACCTTGAACATCTTATATGATTTGTGTGAGACAGTCATTTGATGTTAGCTTGAGAAGTTTCTATTGATCATTCGATCACTTGAAAATTACTTGAAGCTATCATCTTCTAAGGATGTTTCAATGATTGAAATGAGAGTTTAGAATGATTACCCATGTCTGGATACAACACGATATGCATATCCAGTATGCGAACTATATTATGATAATTCAGGTCCAGAACTCTTGTTTGCGTACCTAGTATGCGAACGGATTAACCTGAGAAGGTCCGAAACTCTTGTTTGCGTACCTAGTAAACAAACGGGTTTACCTGAGTTGGGTCCGGAACAGTTGTTCGCGTACCTTGTTTGCGAACGGCTTGACAAGCCAAGGTCCGGAGCTGCTGTTCGCATACCCAGTTTGCGAACACAGTGGTTAAGTTCTAAAATCGGTTATGTATGATTCTCATACTCATGTACTAAAACATTTATCATTTAAGGAATGCAAATTAACTTGCAAACCGTGGCTTAATGTTCATGAATTGATTCTTGTATAAGTACTTTGTACGATTACGAATCAATCCGATTTTGTTTCAATTTGTTCATGAATATTTCTATGAGATAGTGAACAATTAAACAACTCTATTTGAAATACAATTAGATATATTTGATTATCTATCATGATTGATTGATCATCATATTTTATCTAGAAGTGTTAGATGAATACAGCTAAGACAAAAGTGTTCATATGGCTAACTTCGGTTAACTGTTATTGAGCAAACCCAATATACACGTTTAGGTACGGTTACCTATATCTAAATATAAGTATATTCATTTGTGTGTAACAAGCTAAGACCATCTAACTGTGGAGATTGATTGCTTAATTTCTAAGCAGACTTAGCTTGAATCTTAAATCGGGAGTTCCTCTAACGGTGAATATTGAATGCTTTCTTACTAAGCTATCTTAGCTTTAATTTTAAGCAACCCTGATTTGAAGGCTATATAAAGGAGAACTCTAGCAACTGGAAAACCTAATCCCGACACTTTCTTGTGTCCTAGTTGCAAACTAGAGTCGATTTTCCTTTAACCTAGGTTTTCCAAAACCATTATTAGGTTAATGACTTGAAGACATCATTTGGGATTCGTGAAGCCAGATCCAACTATTTTCTATGTAATTGCGTATTCTGATCTTACTTGTTCTATCGTATTGAGTTTTATCTTATCTCAGATTTACTCGAGATTTATCTCCGATAGGTAAGATATAAAAAGTAATCACAACAGTTCTTCGTCTCTGACTCTTGTGATTCCGCAATAACTTCTTCTGTTAATCAGTTAGGTTATTATGGGGTGACTAATATTCCTAGGCTGCTCTTTGGGAGTATAAGACTGGATTATTAGTTGGTTCATGTTCACCTTGATCTTTGTATCAAAATACGGAACAATAAGAATAAAGGATAAACATATCTGTGGGAGACAGATTTGTTTATAAGTCTTAGACTTTGGGTCGTAGCAACTCTTAGTTGTAGGTGAGATCAGCTAAGGGAATCAAATGCGCAGAATCCGGCGTGGTTCTAGAGGAGAAAGGAACGCGACTGTAGTAGTGTACCTTAATCGGTGTGAGACTTGGTTAGGGCTCAACTACATTCCAGTCCGAGGTTAACTTGTAGTAGGCTAGTGTCTGTAGCGTCTTAATACAGTGTGGTGTTCAAAGCTGGACTAGGTCCCGGGGTTTTTATGCATTTGCGGTTTCCTCGTTAACAAAATTTCTGGTGTCTGTGATATTTCTTTTCCGCATTATATTTGTTTATATAATTGAAATCACAGGTTGTGCATAGTTCAATCAGTTGATAAATCCGACCTTGATTGTTGGATATAACTTGATTGACACTTGGGCATTGGTCTTTGGTACCGTCCAAGTTATTTCTCATATCAATCAGGCCACGGATTTCAATTCGTTTGATTTTCTGATTGTATTGAGAAAGAAAAATAAAGCTCTTCGAAATATTTCTTGATTGAGTCTCACTTTTAAGTTGGTTCTCTCGGAATTATATTGGAGTTTAGTCCATACAGATTGCCTAACGAATTATTGGGTGTGGTTGTTATACCCCCGCTTTTTCAATTGGTATCAGAGCAGGCAAACACGCTAAGACCTCATAAGTCTGTGTTTGTAGCAATCGGATTTCTATGGATAGAAGTTTACCTCATTCTAACGCACATAGAAATGTCTTCCAAAGTTTTTGATTATGCCTAATGTCTTGGGCTTACCTCAAAGGATAACTCCTTAGCAGATTCTTCCGAATCCCGAGGTAGAAAACTTATGCTATCAGATTCTGATAACATTCCCTCTAAAGTGACAGTTGACACTATGTCAGAATCTGAGATGAAATTCATTAGAACTTTCAAAAAAGGTTGATGAGATTATTGATGTCCAAGCTTCTAAAATCAGATCTCTTGAATAAAAATATGCTCAGCTCACTGATAAACTAGAGAAGTCTCTTAATAGAGAACGGGAACTCTATGGTATCGTTGAGTCTTTTTCTAACAATATCGAAAACCTCGTTCAAGAAACTACTCTACAGCGCGAAAAAATTAGTATGCTTGAAGATACTGTTAAAGAAGACTCAACTAGAGAAGAACGTTTAATCAAGTTTCATTCATCATAATTGAACAGCTATCGTGTTGAAAAAGAAAAACTTGTTGCATCTCTTTTACTAGCCCATGAACAGTGTAACTCCTTGAAAAGAGTAAACTCTGTTTTAGTGAGTATGTCTTCTTCAGTGCCTATTTCTGATACTCATGTAGTATTACCTAGCATGGAGAAAATTACTCCTAAGGAATTATCCGCTAAGAAACGTTTGCGTAACTTACGGATATATGAAAAGGCTATGAGTCAAAAACGGGATTCATCAAAGGTTTCTTATCCACGATCCTGTTCTTTCTGGGGAAAAAGGAATCATAATGATCTACATTATTTTGCTAGAAGGAAACAAATTTCTGATATTCAAAATTTGCTTCTTTTTACAGTCGACAAAAAATAGTCTGACAACTGATATTCTTGCATAGAACCATAAATCTCATAAAAAAAGGTTTCCAAGGTCACTCCTCTAGAAATCTTTACAGGAATCGTGTTTTTCATAATGGTGCGACTTCCTGCACCTCTTATGGAACGCTCTTAGTGTTTATGAGAATAAGTCTGGCAGGCTTCAGTATAGGAGATGGGATTCTCGTGATCTTTATTATCTGGAACGGATCTCAAGAGGTCCTAGACTTAATCCTCAGAGAAATCCTTCTGATGGAGATTAAAAAAGGCCGTTGTCTAAATCTTCTGAAAGATTCAACTGAAGGAAGGTGAGGAATACATGATTCAAACACTCAGGAGATATTTACAACTCTTCCCTCAATATACATAATGTGATTACATCTCATTCTGTTACCTAATCTCTAGGTAAATTCATCCTTGAAACTAACTTGAGAGTTGCAAGGATCATATTTGACTCAAGTCAGTTGTATGTTATTATCTAATCGTGTGTTTATTTTTTTTTAAAAATTGTTTTCTTCATATGTGAATGTTGAGTCATATCTTGGCTCCTAATAACTAATGTATCTTGTTGATTTTTCATGTGCTCTAATTTAAAGTAAAACTTCTGATTATCGAGCTATGAAAATCTAAGAGATGACTAAAAACAGATAGTGAATTTCCTTATTTTGGATCTTTGCTGACCCATTAACTTCCCGTAACCGGTTTGCGAACGTCCGTGTACTCTTCTTCTTAAGAGTTTTTACAGGGTTTCTATAACAAGGGATTCCTTTCCTCTCTTGTTCACGAATATATATACTTTATATTGTGTTCCATCCATATCAAAAATAATATGGAAAAATCTTCAAGATCTCAGGAAGTTGGATCTTGATATGGAAGAAGACGTCAAAGGATGCAACTCGGTTCAAGAACTTGTTTTGAAAAAGATGATTGCAAGGAAATAGTACAACTCTTGGATTGTTGAATCTGTCAAGGATTTAATTCATTATCAAAATGACTCAAAGGTCGAATTTTCATATCTTCAACTGCAAATAAATCATCTAATTGATGGTCAGACCAAAATTCTTGAAAATCAAAAAGTCTTGATACGGAACCAGAAGAAGCTCATCTCTGATTGCATCAAGGCCATGTAACTTGCTCGCACTATTGATCGGAAGGTGAATGTTCTAACTCATGAACATGGAGTTTCTACGGTCAAAAGAATCAAGGACATCAACGATACCTTTTATGATGGAGTCATGAAGAGGTATGAAGTTATCAAAGAAGTCTGAACTTTTATGTCTAGGAAACTTATTTTGAGAATTTAATCTTATGTTTAAGAAGGATAACTAGGATTTGGAATAACAATTATTGTGATTACACATAACTATTTCATGTGATTTGGTAATGTCCAAATAAATCCTTCTTTTCTTGTAAAAGTTAGGCCGTTCTTGTTGTTCCCTCGGGAATGACATTTTATGGGGGAGAGTTCTTAATTGAACTTGTGCTTAGTTGCCAAATCTTTGTGGGGAGTGCGGTTGTGGAATATTGTAGGAGTTATCTTGTATCTTTATAAACTCCTTGATGAATACACTAAGTTTCAACTATGTGAAATCATCAAAACAAAGTTGATATGTTCTATTTTAGTTATGAAGTATCTCTTTGAGAATTTCATTATGATCCCGCTAGTTTTCGTACCTTTGCCAATTTATATTGACAAAAAGGGGGAGAATTATTTTATAGTTCACACTACATATACATATGGTTTACGGATCATTATGTAAGGGGGAGTGGTTTTCATTGTGAGATGAAGTATTGACTAAGAGGGAGTGATACATATCACCGTAGTATAATTGTCAAAGTTGTGATACAATTGAACTTTGATGATGTGTAATAATACTATGACACTGTATAACAATAATTGAGAACATTTGTTTTCATATTGTTATGGCTACGGATCTTCAACAACTATGATGCTGAGTTGAACACGTTCAGAATCACTGGAGTACTTGGAGTGACGAAGAATTTAAGGAATGTTGAAGAACCAAGGAAATCAAGCATTTGGATAAGAAGTTGCAAAGTTTATATATTTTGTAATCCATATGTATTGATAGTTTTGTCACTAAAATTGACAAAGGGGGAGATTGTTAGAGCACTGCTCGGTCGAACTCGTAAGCGTTGCTATCTCAAGCTTGTTTGTCAAATTTAGTTGTCAAAACTATAAGTCTTGATTTCTAGTCTACTTATAGCTATGTCTCGGATTAGGATAGAATGTGTAGTTGAGCTTTAGACTTCACGACGTTCATCGATTGAAGACGAAGAACTACTAAGGGGAGCTTGTGGAACTTCATCAACAAAAGGTATGCGGGGACTTAAACTCATCTATCACTCAGAAGTCTATTCTTTTCTATCTCCTATTGAGACAAAGTCGTATAGCTATATATACTTTACATTATACACATTTGATATTTCGAGCTGAGTTTAACTCGCTGGTATCTTTCTCGAAATATGTGTTGGAAAGCTTTTTGCTTTAACTACGTTCATCATTATTCTTGATAAAAGTTTAAAGATGATCATGTGAAAATCACCTGGTAACATTTTACATGATTTGTGTGAGACCGTTATTTGACGTAGGTTCAGAATGTTTCGTATTGATCATTCAATCACTTGAAAATTGCTTATAAGCTAATAGTTTGTTTGAGACAGCTGTTGTCATCATCTAAGAATATTTCAATGATTGAAATGGGAGTTAAGAGCTAAAACCCATGTCTGGATACATTCCGTTTATTGTACTAAGTGTACGAACTGTTTTGATGGAATTCAAGACCGGAAGTTTGCATACCCATTCGCAAACTTATTCAATTGTTTAAATCAGGGTACTTAAGTTTGCATACCCATTCGCAAACTGATTTAACTGTTGAAGTCCTTGAACCAAGTTTGGGTACCCGTTCGCAAACGGTTTCAACTGAGTTCGGTCCGGAGCTAAAGTTTACGTACCCGTTTGCAAACTAGCAGCTTGTGACCAATGTACGGAATTTAAGTTTGCGTACCTGTTTGCAAACTTAAGTGGTTCAAGTTCTAAAATCGGTTAACTATGATTTCATACTCATGAACAAATACATTTATATATTAAGGAATGCAATCTTTGCAAACCGTGGCTAAAATGTTCATGAACTGATTCTTTTGAATCAATCTGATTTCGTTTCAATTGTGTCTTGTATACTTCTATGAGAATATAAACAATTGAACAACTCTATGAGTAACACAATTAGATTCATTTGATTATCAATTGATCCAGAAGTGTTAAGATGAACATAGTTAAGATAAAAGTGTTCATATGGCTAACTTCGGTTAACTGTTATTGAGCCAACTCAATATCCACGTTTAGGTACGGTTACCCATATCTAAATGAATGTATATTTCATTTGTGTGTAACAAGCTAAGACCATCTAACGGTGGAAAGATATTAGCTTGAATTTTGAATTAGGTTTCATCTAACGGTGAATATTGATTGCTTTGTTCCAAAGCTAGCAAACCCTGATTTGAAGACTATATAAGGGAGAACCCTATAACCTGGGAAACCTAATCCCCACACCTCCTGTGTGATACTAGTTGCGACTAGAGTCGATTCTCCTTTGAAAAGACGAGGGTACCCAAATACACCACAATCTTTAAATTATCCACCTATAAGTCCTTTTACCGAAAGTGATTGTCTATGGACAAAGTCGAGACAATACGACAAATCGGTATTCACACTTTGTGTGATCGTCTATGGATACGAGATCGAGACAATACAACAATAGGTTCGGACTTAACCAAACTCTATAGGATCACTATCAAGTAAAGTGGATTTAACGTTTGTGTATTTTACTTCTAATTATAATAAACAATTATAATTACGGAAATAGAAAAGCAAAAGAAACAACAAGATTTTGTTAACGAGGAAACCGTAAATACAAAAAAAAAAAAAACGGGACCTAGTCCAAAATTGAATACTCTTAGAATTAAGCCGTTATACAAAATCTAAACCAACTTCGTATAGATTAGACCAAGCAACTACCCCTAGTTCACTTTGTTTCTTCAGTATCCCTGCGCTTCCGATATTCAATAAGTGCACGCACTAGAACAATTCCTTTGGATCGTATTCCAAACAGTAAAGGAACAACAAATCTGTTTGGTAACAACTCTCTTGATTCTTTCCAGATAAAGATATCTCAAGTTATATGCAAAGGCTCTTCCGTTTAAACTAATAAACTCCTTTGCCTGGTGTAGTAGGGTAAAAACTGATTCTGCTGTTTTTGGTAATTTGGGTGTGTTGATGAGAAACGAATTCAAACCCTAAACAAATGTACTGCACAGGAGTACTTTTAGGTTCGAGAGATCAATTTGTAAGACTTTGGCGTAAACCAAGAAATGGCCGTTCCAGATTCAATTCGGTCACAGAGTGAAGGAGAAGGGTTGATCTTAGGGAGGGAAGCAAAGAAGGTGTTGAAATCAGAATATTGAATTATTTAGGTGTGGCTGTTTTATGACTTGTATCAGAATATGGAACTGGCTTGCAGAATGTAAGCTATCAGTTTTTGGTGTTTTCTGAATACTTGTGTTGATAACCCCCCTTCTTTGAAATAGGTTGAAAACCTATTTATACAAGTCATGATTGAGCGCACCCTGATCTCGTAGGAAGTGGAGACAGTTAAGTAGTGGAGAAGTGGGGTTGTGCAAAAGTGGTGACCATCACGTTTCCGTTAAGAGGGAAAACTGGTCAGCCTTACACCCACTACTCTCTTACTGCTATTAATCGTCCTCCGTTTCCTGAAAATTTCTCGTAATGGGCGCGTTGCACGCCGCATGCTGTAAACCACTAGACCAATACCTCAGTGAGCATCCCCCAGTTTGTGACATGTTTGATGTCTCGAGTAAGTGGGTTAAGTCTTAATCGACTAGCGAAACAAGATATTGTGGAATTAAAAACGATGAGACGAAGGTGTTTGTGACTACTTTTCTATCTTTCCTATCGGAGATATAAATATCAAGCCAATCTTACGATTGTACTCAATCACGATAAAAACAGCAAGATCAGATCTCGCAACTACAGAGAAAATAGTTGGGTCTGGCTTCACAATCCCAATGAAGTCTTTAAGTCGTTAACCTACAGGGTCTCGAGAGAAACCTAAGGTTAAAGGAGAATCGACTCTAGCTTATACAACTAGTATCACACAGGAGGTGTGGGGTTTAGGTTTCCCAGTTGCTAGAGTTCTCCTTTATATAGTCTCCAAATCAGGGTTTGCAATCTAAGTTACCGTGGTAACAAAGCATTCAATATTCACCGTTAGATGAAAACCTGATTAGATTCCAGCTAATATCTTTCAACCGTTAGATCGAACTTAGCTTGTTATACACAAATGAAATGTAACTTCATTTAGGTTTGAGTAACCATACCTAAACGTGTACACCTAGTTTGTTCAACAATAGTTAACCAATGGTTAGCCATATGAGCACTTTCATATCAACCTTATTCATCTTCACCATAACTAGTTTAAATGACTCAAATGAACTAGTTAGAGAGATGTTCAATTGCTTAGATCATATAGAAGTATACAAGACACAATCGAAGAAAAATCGATTTTGATCCACTCGAATCTATTCATGAACATTATAGCCACGGTTTGCAAAGATTGCATTCCTTAATATATAAATGTTTTAGTTCATGAACAAACCGATTTTAGAAAGTAACCTACTTAAGTATGAAAATGGGTACGCGTACTTAAGTAACCGGACGAGTTTGTTTTTTACTTTCAAACTCCAGCAGAAATTCACGTACGTGAACTTTCCGCTAGTATGCGTACGAGTACGCATACTTACCCGAATTTCCAACAACCGCCAGTACGCGTACGGGTACGCATACTTTTGGCTCCCGGTTTTGGACTTTTACACAAATGTGAAAACACACTATGCTTATATCCAAAGATGGTTACATGTTATAAACTCTCATTTCAATCATTGAATCATTCTTAGAGGATGTTATATAGTTGTTATTCACAAACTATTTTTCATCAAAGCGATTTTCAAGAAATTGAAATAACCAACATGACTTTTGTCACGAGTAAAGATGAACTTGGCCAAAGCGAAAGCTTACCAACACATATTTCGAGAAATAGATAAGCGAGATAAACTCGGCTCGAAATAACAAATGTGTATAATCGAAGTCTATATAGCAATACGACTTTTGTCTCAAGGTAGGAGATTGAATAGATAGACTTTTAAGTGATAGATAAGTTCAAGTCTCCACATACCTTTTTGTCGATGAAGTTCCACCAGTTCCTTGAGTAGTTCTTCGTCTTTGCATGATGAACGCCGTGGATTCTAGAGCTCAACTACACTTACTATCCTAGTCCGAGACTTAGCTATAAGTAGACTAGAAATCAAGACTTATAGTTTTGGCAACTAAACTTTACAAACAAGCTTGAGATAGCAACGCTTGCGAGTTAGACCGAGCAATGCTCTCACAATCTCCCCCTTTGTCAATTTTAGTGACAAAACAATCAATACATATGGAATACAAAATAAATAAACTTTGTAGCTTCTCATCCAAATGCTTGATCTCCTTGGTTATTCAACATTACTCGAAATCTTCGTCACTTCCCAGTACTCCAATGATTCTAAAGATGTTCAGTTCAGCATCATCGTTGTTGAAGATCCGTAGCCATAACAATAAGAAAACAATAGCTCTCAATCATTGTTATACAGTGTCGTAGTATTATTATACATCATCAAAGTTCAATTGTATCACAACTTTGACAACAATACTATGGTGATATGTATCACTCCCCCTTAGTCAATACTTTATCTCACATGATAACCACTCCCCCTTACATAATGATCCGAAAACCATATGTATTTGTAGTGTAAACTACACATTAATTCTCCCCCTTTTTGTCAATAAAATTGGCAAAGGTACGAAAACTAGTGGGATCCTAATGAAATTTCCATAGAGACCCTTCATGACCAAAAGAAAAGCATATATCAACTTTTTAGATGCAATCATATAGCTGAAACTAAATGCATTCATCAAGGAGTTTATAAAGATACAAGATAACCCCTATAATATTCCACAGCCGCACACCCCATAAAGATTTGGCAATTAAGCACAAGTTCAATTAAGAACTCTCCCCCATAAAATGTCATTCCCGAAGAACAACAAGAGCGACCTTACTTTCACAAGAAAAGAAGGATTTCTTTGGACATTAACAAATCACATAAGAATATGAATTTGTATCAAAAAATCTCAATTAAATTAACCACAAGAGAACCCATGATTAATTTAATCGGAAATGCTCACATAAGAAAACTTACGGAGCCGCACAGTATTTACATAAAAAATATGGATCAGGGAAGATCAATACTGCGGAATAAACAAAGATTCATTCTATTTCTCATCACTATTTGCACAATGACGTATAATAGCCATAATCTTTGTAAACAAAAGCTCATCCTATCTTCCATGAATATTTTCATAATGACATGATTGTTTGTCAAAAGTTCATTCAATCTTTTATGAATACTTGCATATCGACATATGAAAGACTTAACTTTTGACTACGTATGGGACAAGTGGAACCTGAAAGATCAGAAAAAGAGTTTCCAAAAGAAACAGGTAGATCAATTTTTTCTTCCAGATTGGTTGAGATATCTTCTGAAAGAATATCAAGATTGATGTATGTATTGCTAGAGTTATCAAAATCAATATTTTCATACAGAAGTGCAACACTTGACTTTTCGTCTTCATTAGAATCATAATTGTCAGACATTTCATCAAGAGTTGCAGCTAGACCTTTGTTCCCAGTGTATTTTTTACAATTTGGACACTCATTTGCAAAATGGCCAAAACCTTTACACTTAAAGCACTGAGGCATATCCTCGTCATCAGTTTCATCATTATCCCTGTTTTTAGGAGGAACACGATTATGAGGTTTATCTGATGACCTGGGTTTATCTCTGGAGAACCGTCTACTTCTCTTCAAAAGAAGATCCCTAAACTGTCTTGTGATCAATGATACTGACTTGTCAAGATCTTCATCTGATGAATCAGCCTCAGAAAGATCATCTCCAGAGATGCAAACACTTTTACTTTTATCAAGTAATTTAGTGTTCTTTTGTGCTTTGAAAGCAACATCCTTCCCAGATTTGGATGTATGCTCATGATCAAAGATCTTTAATTTCCCAACCAGAGTATTTCTGGAAAGCGTTGCGAGATTATTTCCTTCAACGATGGCATGCTTCTTATAATCGTACCTGGATGGCAGAGATCTGAGAATCTTCATCACAATGTCCTTTTTAGGAATAGTCTTACCCAATGCAAAGGATGCATTAACAATTTCAGACACTTTGTGATTAAACTCATCAAATGATTCTTCATCTACCATATGAAGGTTTTCCCAATCAGAATTTAGGTTTTGAAGCCTAGCTTCCTTTTCACAGGTATTTCCTTCAAATACGATTTCTAAGATATCCCAGGCTTCTTTAGACTTCGTGCAAGCAGTCACATGATGCTGAAGATCTGGGGTAATGACATGAATGATAGCATTTAAGCCGTAAGAATTTTTCTTTGCAGCAAGGATTTCTTCTGGACTATATCTACCAATATCCTTAGGTATAGATACATCGCCTTCTGTATTAACCGGAGGATCATAGCCATTAACAACACGTACCAATGTTTGAAAATCACGAGCATGAAGAAAAGCACGCATAGCGATTTTCCACCATAAGTAGTTTGAGCCATCGAAGACTGGTGGTACGTTTATGGAGATAGAATTTCTGTCCATAGAGTCAGATCGCTACAAATACAGACTTATGAGGTCTTCAAACGTTTTTGCCTGCTCTGATACCAATTGTAAAAGCGGGGGTCTAACAACCTCACCCAATATTTCGCTTAGCAATCTGTATGGACTAACTCCAATATACTTTTAAGAGAATCAACTAGATAGTCAGACTCAATCTTAATAAAAAGTATATCAAAGAGTTATATCTCAATTTTTCGATTCAATCCTCACTCAAACAAATAGAAATCCGCGAGCTTTATTGAATACAAGAGAAATAACTTGAATGGTACCAAAGACCAATGTTCAAGGCTCAATCAATTTCAATCAACAACCAAAGGTTGGATTTACCAATTGATCGATTCAACGCACAACCTGTGATATTTCAATTATATAACAAAATATAATGCGGAAAAGAAATAACACAGACACCATAAGTTTTGTTAACGAGTAAACCGCAAATGCAAAAAAAAAACCCGGGACCTAGTCAGGATTTGAACACCACACTGTATTAAGCCGCTACAGACACTAGCCTACTACAAAGATAACTTCGGTCTGGAATGTAGTTGAACCATAATCAATCTCATACTGATTCAAGGTACAGTCGTGCTTCTTACGTCTGTGATCCAAGCAGGATACTACGCACTTGATTCCCTTAGCTGATCTCACCCACAACTAAGAGTTACTACGACCCAAAGTCGAAAACTTTAATAAACAAATCTGTCACACATAGAAAAGTCTATAGGAATAGATAAATCGGTCTCCCACAGAAATACCTAGAAGTTTTGTTACGTCTTTTGATAAATCAAGGTGAACAGGAACCAATTGATATACCAGACTTATATTCCTGAAGAACATCCTAGAAATATCAATCACCTTACAATAATCCTAATCGACTAGCGAAACAAGATATTGTAGAATCACAAACGATGAGACGAAGGTGTTTGTGAATACTTTTCTATCTTGCCTATCAGAGATATAAATCTTAAGCCAATCTTACAATTGTACTAAATTACGATAGAAACAGCAAGATCAGATCACGCAACTAAAGAGAAAATAGTTAGATCTGGCTTCACAATCCCAATGAAGTATTTAAGTCGTTAACCTACAGGGTCTCGTGAGAAACCTAAGGTTAAAGGAGAATCGACTCTAGCTTATACAACTAGTATCACACACGAGGTGTGGGGATTAGGTTTCCCAGTTGCTAGAGTTCTCCTTTATATAGTCTCCAAATCAGGGTTTGCAATCTAAGTTACCTTGGTAAAAAAGCATTCAATATTCACCGTTAGATGAAAACCTGATTAGATTCAAGCTAATATCTTTCAACCGTTAGATCGAACTTAGCTTGTTATACACAAATGAAATGTAACTTCATTTAGGTTTGAGTAACCGTACCTAAACGTGTACACCTAGTTGGTTCAACAATAGTTAACCAATGGTCAGCCATATGAGCACTTTCATATCAACCTTATTCATCTTCACCATAACTAGTTCAAATGACTCAAATAAACTAGTTAGAGAGTTGTTCAATTGCTTAGATCTTATAGAAGTATACAAGATACAATTGAAGCAAAATCGGTTTTGGTTCACTCGAATCGATTCATGAAGATTATAGCCACGGTTTGCAAAGATTGCATTCCTTAATATATAAATGTTTTAGTTCATGAACAAACCGATTTTAGAAAGTAACCTACTTAAGTATGCAAACGGGTACGCGTACTTAAGTAACCGGACGAGTTTGTTTTTCACTTTCAAACTCCAGTAGAAATTCACGGAAGTGAACTTTCCGCCAGTATGCGTACGAGTACGCATACTTACCCGGATTTCCAACAACCGCCAGTACGCGTACGGGTACGCATACTTTGGGTTACCAGTTTTGGACTTTTACACAAATGTGAAAACACACTATGCTTATATCCAAATATGGTTACATGTTCTAAACTCTCATTTCAAGCATTGAAACATTCTTAGAGGATGTTATATAGTTGTTATTCACAAACTATTTTTCATCAAAGCGATTTTCAATATATTGAAATAACCAACATGACTTTCGCCACGAGTAAAGATGAACTTGGCAAAAGCGAAATCTTACCGACACATATTTAGAGAAATAGATAAGCGAGATAAACTCGGCTCGAAATAGCAAATGTGTATAATCGAAGTCTATATAGCAATACGACTTTTGTCCCAAGATAGGAGATAGAATAGATAGACTTTTGAGTGATAGATAAGTTCAAGTCTCCACATACCTTTTTGTCGATGAAGTTCCACCTGTTCCTTGAGTAGTTCTTCGTCTTTGCATGATGAACGCCGTGGAGTCTAGAGCTCAACTACACTTACTATCCTAGTCCGATACTTTGCTATAAGTAGACTAGAAATCAAGACTTATAGTTTTGGCAACTAAACTTGACAAACAAGCTTGAGATAGCAACGCTTGTGAGTTCGACCGAGCAATGCTCTTACAAGTTCAACTGGGGAACATAGCATAGGAAAATACTAGGCAGGCCATGCATTAGTGAATAATGGGGAAGATAAAATTCATTGAATATTTGGGATTGTTGCACCATTCTGAGTAAATTTTATATATACAAATATATTGAATTTCTCAATACATATGTGATCGAAGAGGCCTAGGCACTCATTACTTTTAAATGGCTTTTGTTCCTTTGCAGGATGGCAGCGCATTAAATACAGGGTTTCACAATTTTAACCTTGAACTGAAAACCACCATCAACATTAGGTCCCCTGCTTAGTATGTAATAGTGACATTATTGCGGGGTAAGCACCAGATGGTGACAGTCAAGAAAATTCATGAGGGAAGTTTGGCGCACATTACCAGGATAGAAGCCGGCTCGGTCCTTGAGCAAGAAACGTTTTCTTCTAGCATACGTCAGTTTTCTCCAGGTAGATAAGTATCTATTCGATTGATATACCTCATCTAAAGCCTTTATACACGGCAGGTAGAGATTCCTTTTCTTCCCGGGATCTTGTTGATTTGTGGAATCTAAAAGGAAGCACTTGAGCCTTTCTTTTCATACCGATCATCACAGAGTTGCATTCTTCTTCGCTCCAGGTATTGCTTCATATTCTCATGTGATTTATTTTTTTATCACGTCGGCTGTTGATATAACCATAATGCCTCTTTGAAGTATATGATGGGAACTGCTGGTGATGATTATTCTTCTAATTCTCTAGAGAAGAGCTTGAAGTCAACAAACCCAGGGTTGCCGCATTCGAGGAGGTGTTGGCTAAAATAGATTCTCCATTTCGTGAAGCTGGTCATGCCATACAGGGCATGTCTCTCGTGCATTTACTCATCGTTCGAGAGCATTTTCAAGCTTTTTTGGCTTTAGTTAGCATGGAGGAGAAGTGGAGGCGTGATGAAGCGTCTCAGCCAATGAGTGCCAGAGATGAAAGATTTGCGGCTCGGATAAAACGGCGCAGGGTAGAGCATGAGCAGCTCCTGGGTGAACATGAATTCTTGGATAAACATGAATATCCCATTCATAACGGCATGATAATCCTTGACTCTGATGTAGACGAGTCCTATAATGAGGAATATCCTCAAAAGGCTGCTGAAACAGTTTCTGAAAAAGATATTGAAGCAGTTCTCAAAGGGAATGTTGGTGCAGCTTCCAAGGATAATGTTGAAGCGACTTCCGGAGAGAATGTTGAAGCAGTTCTCGAAGGGGATGTTGGTGCAGCTTCTAAAGGGGAGGTCGAGGCGTCTTCTGGAGAGGATGTGGGAGCGGCTTGTGAAAAAGATGTTGAAGTAGCTTCCAATAAGGACTCTAGTGAAGGCGCTGTTGATCCCTATGTTAATGCAGATAACTAGATTTCTCACTTGTTATTTCCTTTCATAGATGCGCATCCTTTCATGACTTGTAAACGATTTTTTTTTGTACTCAGTGGTTTTTGTTTATGTGACTGGAGCCTTGAATTTATCAAATAGTAGTTTTTTTATTCGTGCTATCTTGAGACTCCAGATGCAGCACTTTCCGGTAGGGTTACAATAGAATCTCCCCATTCTATCGAGGCGTGCGGACAATGGGAGTGTGACACATATAAGCGGTGATGTGTTTTCCTTTTATGTGACCGGATACCGCCTATAACTTCTATTTTGACATTACCCTCGTATATCACATGTGTTGTGCTTCCGTGAATAAGAAATCCAAGAGTCGTATTTGTTAGGTGTGGAGGCTCTATCTCTAATTAATAGCGCATGTGGCGTGATTGGACACGTCTGAGGAGGTAGTTACAATCCGGGAGTACCACGTGCGCTAGCTCACTTCCTTATTCCATGAAGGAATTTTCCAAAATCTGGCGAAACCTCTTTCCGGGGTCTAGGCACAACGAGGTGGTGATTGAGAGGCCGTTTCATCGTTGAAGCAAGCTGCACTTAAGGGGGCAAAAGACGCTTGCCCTAAAAATCATGTACTGGCAGCTTGATGATTTCCTTTGGTCACCCTGCTCTCTTTTTTCCTTTATGTATTCCCCTCCTCGGTATTTTTTGAAAGATATGAGATGTCTCTTTCATGGTTTTATTTTTTCTGGTTTGAATCAATGGGTAATGATGAGGGTTCGGGTTTACTCGAGACTTTACCTTATGATTTAGGAGTAAAGAGATTTCTAAAAGGGAAATGATACTTCGATTAACTGATAAATTGAAACCCTAATTATGAGTGCAAGCAGTGCAATCATTTTGGAGGAATTACAAATATTGCATGAAAAGGGAAATTGCTAGAGGAAATACTAAAGAGAACGCTGGAGGAAAAGGGTAGCATGGCATTTTAGGTATTGAAAGGCTTGAGCCATCGTGAGTGCATTATCACGCCTTCTAGTTTGTCGGCATTGATGAGCTTGCAGTAACCTCCTAAGACAACTTCCGCCACTAGGTACGGCTCATCTTTTCCTTCTGCGGAATCGGGTGGAGGTTGAGTAGCAATCCTTACAACCATATCTCCAACTTGGAATGGGTTTGGGCGTTGCTCAGTAACTTGGCTTTTAGACTCATCATCTTTGGTCGAGACAGCTTCTAAACATTTGATAAAATATTGAAAAGGACCAGCTTCCCATTCACATCGCTTAGTAACAGCTGGGTTGCTAGCAGGATCAAGTCCCCAGGCCTTGATGGGACGAGGAATAACCGGTTGTAAAAAGGGTTGTTCAACAAGACTTACTTGTGTACTGTCGACAGACGCTGATCCGTTCTCTCCAAGTAGTTGTATCGTATTTGCGAGTTGTTGGTACGACGACAAATAATATTCGGGATTGACCTCCTTGTTAGAGACCCTCCCTGGTATAATCATTGTCAAAGGACATACCCCGAGTTTCGCTTTGTTGTCATATATCCATGAGCGTCCCAAAATCATATCATAATTTGGGTATTTCCTAACAATATGAAATTTAGCTTGTGTTAGGGAATTTGCTACCTTCACTTCTAGATTGATGTACCCGTAGGCATCCATGGACTTCCCTTCTGAGTTTTTGATCATGGTCGGGCAGTGAACAAATTCTTGCCTTGAAACTCCTGCATCCCTCAAAGTCTTGATGGTGATAATATTGAAGTCAGAGGCTCCATCAATCAGTGTGCTCTCGAACTTAACGTCTTTGAGGCGAACGACGGTTAGGAGTCCCCAGTTGCATACACCAGCCGTGTCTTCTAGAGTAGGTTTGGATTTAGGAGCAGCTTCCCCATTAGGAGCAGCTTCCCCAACTGAAAACAACCGCTTGCCTGACAGAACACGGTCGAGGGATGTAAATATATCTTGGCGTTGCGCCTGGGAGAAATAGAGAATCTCATATACATGATCCATCATAAATTGCACGGTTTTGTGAATGGAGTTCCCGGAAAGCATGCAGCTTCTGACAGGAAGAGGATTCCTGTGAACTCCTTCGGTGCCTAATTGAAGTTCTCCTGCATCCACATTCTCTTTGAAAATGCGCTTCAATTTGTTGCAGTCACTGGTTGGGTGATTGACGAATCTATGGTAACGACAATATTTGGGGTATACCATTTCTTTCTCAGTTGGTGGACGTCTGAGAGGGGGTAGCTTGATGGCATCATCTTGAATCCATGCTTCTAAGAGTTCGATTACCTCTTCAATTGGAAACGGGAAGCTTGGTGCAGCCTCTCCAGTTTCTCATGGTTGTACATGAGTCTTGGTCGCCTTCCGGGGTTGAGCTGTCTGCTACGCTGGCGCCGCATGTTTGGGTTGTTGTTCCGCAGCAGGAGCTTTTCTCTTTCCCCCTTTACCCACCACGCTTACAGAGGGTTGAGTATTGTATTGTTTGTTAATGAAACGTCCGTTTCCTCGAGACTCCCGTGTATCTTCATTCCTGGCGGTTCTGGCTCTTTCCAGTAAGGCTGGTGCTGTTGTAGCCGACCACTTAGCAGCTTCATAGAGTTCAAAGAATGTTTAGAAGCACAGGTTCTCCAGTAAGGCGCGATAGACGGGTACCATACCGTTAATGCATGACTCCACCAACTGTTGTTCAGTCATGTTTGGATCATGGAAATCCAGTGCCTGAATTCTGAATCTCTTGAAATAATCATTTGGATGCTCATTGTTTCGTTGAAACATTCCTACCAAAATTGACTTATTATACTCCTGACTATGAAACTGACAGAATGATTTGCTCAGACACGAGGAAATATTTCTTGTAGAAAGCGGTAACCATCTCACACCAATTGGTTATGCTGTTTGGTGTAATGTTGTTGTACCAGGTGTATGGTCTCCCAGTGAGTGATTTTGAGAACTCTTTCAGGCAGAGGACGTGGTTGTATTCATGTTCTCCTAGTGATTCCAAGAAACGAGAGATATGTTCACGAGCGTTACCAGTTCCGTCATAAAGGGAAAATTAAGGAGAGGAACTCTTTGTACATCAGGAGGGTAGGGAGGTTGGTGCTGATGAATGGCAGCCGGGTTTTCCTTTCCTCGATTCTAGAGAAGTCATTCTAGGTCCTCACGTGTGATGAATTGTTGATTCCTTTCTGATGGACGTTCAGGAGAAACGCGATCCTCTTCACCTATAAAGGCACGCCCGGTCGAAGTTCTTGCGCCAGGAGTCATGAAAGAATTGCTTGTCTGCTCCACTTGGGGTTGACTTGTCTGTGGTGGTAGTCGCTCCGTTAGTGTCTTGAGGAAAGTGAGCACTTTTTTCTGAGTTGTAGCCATGTCTGTCTGAGATTTAGCGAAAACTTATTGCTTCTCCATTAAATCGACAATGGTGATAGGAGGTTGGTTTCCTCTGACTCCTCCAGCATCCCGTCCTGACGGAGGAGTGGCAGCAGACCTAGTGATGGTTGGAGGTGTCATGCTCGTAGAAATATTAGGAAGGGTAGCAGCGGCTCTGGCTCTGGTGATAGGGGGTGTCACGCCAGAGGGAATATTTCCTGCGCTGCTGGTGTTGGTGATAGGGGATGTGACACCACGAGATGCATTGACTGTGCTGGCAGGCGGTACATTGGTGTCAGCGGCAGGAATGTTGACGCCACGAGTGTTGTCAGCGCCAGTAGTATCGGGATTAGTTGCTGATCCAGACCTAAGATCCACCATCTTGAAATTTAGAAAATTGAAATGAAAATTAAGAAATTGATTTTGTAACCGAGAGATTAATCTCCCACTGTGATCGCCAATTTGTAGTAGGGTAAAAACTGATTCTGCTGTTTTTGGTAAATTTGGGTGTGTTGATGAGAAACGAATTCAAACCCTAAACAAATGTACTGCACATGAGTACTTTTAGGTTCGAGAGATCAATTTGTAAGACTCTGGCGTAAACCAAGAAATGACCATTCCAGATTCAATTCGGTCACAGAGTGAAGGAGAAGGGTTGATCTTAGGGAGGGAAGAAAAGAAGGTGTTGAGATCAGAATATTGAATTATGAAGGTGTGGCTGTTTTATGACTTGTATCAGAATGTGGAACTAGCTTGCAGAATGTAAGCTATCAGTTTTTGGTGTTTTTTGAATACTTGTGTTGATAACTCCCCCCCCCCCCCCCCCCCTTCTTTGAAATAGGTTGAAAACCTATTTATACAAGTCATGATTGAGCGCACCCTGATATTGTAGGAAGTGGAGACAGTTAAGTAGTGGAGAAGTGGTGTTGTGAAAAAGTGGTGACCATCACGTTTCCGTTACGAGGGAAGACTGGTCAGCCTTACACCCACTACTCTCTTACTGTTATTAACCGTCCTCCATTTCCTGACACTTTCTCGTAATGGGCACGTTGCACGCCGCACGCTGTAAACCACCAGACCAATACCCTAGTGAGCATCCCCCAGTTTGTGACATGTTTGATGTCTCGAGTAGGTGGGTCAAGTCGTGAGACTTGCCGCTTAAAGCAGCACATAGTGCTTTTTAGGTCAAATAATAAAATTGTTTGTGGAATCAATATTTATAAAACATCGTTTATAATCGATGCATATAAAGCATCGTTTTTAAACAAGCAGCTCAAAATAATCGATGTTCAGGAAGCATCGTTGTTTTAGAGCTCGTCCAAATTAGTCGCGGAGCTTCATGTCTTAAAAGGATCATGACCGACCATTTTCAGGGAACTTGTAGGGGCTATGCGCGCATGCCATAGGTTGGATGGTCGGTCCCTATATGAGAGTGGCGGCTGGTAGCCATTCTATCATCCTATCGGTCGGCCCAGGTTAGATCTGGACCGGTTAAATCGGCTAGCCAAAATGAGTGGCTGAGATAATTTGCGGCAGTTAATGGCTGCCGTTGAATTATTAAAATTATATGTAAGCAACACGACTTTCCACCTTTGGGTGATCGTTTGGGAGCCATATGGGCAAGCCACGGCTTGGCCGATCGCTCCTCATGGAAGAGGGGTGGCCGGTGATCACGACGTCACCCTGTTGGCCTTCTGAAATTAGATTTAGGCCGTCCAATTAGGCTAGCGAAGTCGGACGGCCGAGACTATTTGCGACAGTTGTATATTGTCGTTGATTTAATTTTAAGGTTTGAAGCCGTGCGGCCAACCTACCTTAGGCTAATCGATTTGAGGCACTTGTCGCTGATTTGAGCAATTCGATCGGTCAGACATAAAGGTGGGTTGCCAGCGAGCATGCTGGCACCCTATTGGCCGCCTAAGATTAGATCTAATCCATTCGATTTGGCTAGCGAAGATGGACAGTCGTGATCGTTTTGCGACAGTAGCAAGCTGCCGCTGACACGAATTAGAGTTTTCAAAACCCGCGATTACCCTATTTTGAGCGATCGGTTTGTTATGCTCTTGGGATGTTGTGGATAGTTCGGCTGGCTAGGGATGAAGACGAGTCGCCAGTGAACATGCCTACACCTCATTGATCGGGAGAAATAAGATCTAAACCATCCAACTAGGCTGGCTAAGTTGGGTGGATGTGATGAGTTTGAGACCGTCGCGGTCAGTCTAAGCTCATTGAATTTCTTTTCAACAGCGCGACAATCCTAACTTTTGCCAACGATCAGGGATGTTGCTGGCGGGCTAAGAGGATTCCGATTGGCTAGGATAATAGTGGGCCCACCGGTGGGCACCATGGAGTTTGCTTGGTCTCACTGGGAGGAGGCCAAGCTCGTTAAATTGTCCGGCAAAATCGTGTGGCCATGGTTGTTTTAAGACTGACATGGACAGTCAAGGCTTATTTTCTTAAGGAATTTACGTGCGTCGACCATGCTAACTTTTAACTAAAAGCGTGTTGACACAAAAACCTCTTTATCAGAAAGTGGTGTAACCTGTGTGTTCCTGAGTATTTTCATGCAGATCTTAATACTGACACTTTGGGAAATTCATGCTACTCCGCTGCGAGTGAACATTAATCGTCATGTCATGCCAATATTGAGAGTTCAACTGGGGAACATAGCATACTAAAATACTAGGAAGGCCATGCATTAGTGAATAATGCCGGTGGAAGATAAAATTCATAGAATATTTGGGATTGTTGCTACATGCACCATTCTGAGTAAATTTTATATATACAAATATATTGAATTGCTCAATACATATGTGAGCGAAGAGGCCTAGGCACTCATTACTTTTAAATGGCTTTTGTTCCTTTGCAGTATGGCAGCGCATTAAATACCGGGTTTCACAATTTTAACCTTGAACTGAAAACCAACATCAACACCTGGTTAGATCAATCCAATCTCTATTACCTAAGTAATAAGATTCGGATTTGTAACAATCAAAATAGATCTCAAGAGAACTATTAGGTGTTACCCATCTCACGCAACTAATCAATCGAATAAATCCGATTATAGTTGGATCCCAGCCGATCAAGGTTTGTGCTACACAAAGATATGAGAAACCAATAAGAAGAAATCTTCTTCGTCTTCAAATCTTCTTTAATCTTCAATAAAACCTGCACAACACCACTTGAATCTCTTGTGATCAATCACGCACAGAATGGAGTCTGTTAACAATGGATTACCACAAGATGTCTTTAGATCTACAAACAGTTATAAAGATACCGTCGACACTTCGATCTATTTTGAGTGAATCTTATATCAGAAGAGAAGATTCTCAAGAATAAACAAACTAGGTGCAATCAAAGTTCAACAACCGTTAGTCAATCAAATAAATCGAAAACTAATAAACTGCAATTATCTAGTTTCCTACCAACGGTACTCGTAGAGCTTCTTGATCCCACAGAAGTCTTTAAACGAGCGGTTGTAAGAGATTTTGCCTAATTAAGTTACTTTCCTCTCCGGATAGACGGCTCCACCAGAAACAACAAGAAGATGAAGTTTGCCTGGCTCTTAGGATAGTTTGCTAGAAATGCAAACTTAGGTATTTATAGACCAAGGATGTTTGGACACCAAGAAATTTCCAAAACCGAAAGTATTCTCAAGATATGCAATAAATGCCCAATCGGTTTTCATAATTCCAGGAAATGCTTTGTCCAATATTTTCTGAAATCTCTTAATAGAAAATCTCCAATTAGTAAATGCACATTACTAATATTTTTTCTCTAAAGATATGCATTTAATTGCTGGTAATTAAAGCATATAAAACTAACAACCTTAATTAAAAGATTCTTAATTTATTTCGGACCGGGATCTCCTTGAGTAATTAAGGAATATCATTGAACAATAAAAGATAAGAGTTATTGTTCGTGTTCAAAGTATGTTGACATCTTTTCTTCGTAAATCATCTTTCATATTTACAATCTTGGAATCGATTATACCACACTTCAAAACAAGTTTAGAATTGGTTCATCTGTATTCCAAGACAACTATGTGATTGATCAAATATCAAATCACTTTCATGGGTTCAATCGGTTCTACCAATCACTAGGATCGGTTATACCTTAATATAGAACACTTGTGATCGGTCACACAAGTTACCAGAACCGGTTACATCAGTTACCATGATCGGTTACGTCAATTACCAGGACCGGTTACCATATACTCATGGTATTGCTTGTGATCGGTCACACCAGTCACTAAGATCGGTTACACCAATTACCATGCTCGGTTACACCAATTACTAGGACCGGTTACACAACTCTTTTGTGATCAGTCACACCAATTACAAATATCGATCATACCATCTCAGGTGATTACTTAGGATCGGTTACACTAATTAATCAAAACTAGTCATACTAAATCATAAGTCAGGCATTGTGATTAGTTATACCAAGATACATAACAAGTTATGATCGGTTCTACCATCTCACACATATTGGTAATCCAAAGATATGCAATGAATAACAATACCAATAATCCTAGTTATTTCCCTTTCGATTCATAAAACAAGTTCATGAATGTACTTCCTTTAAACAAATGCAAAACATTTTTTCCTAGGATGAAATCTTCACCTTTACCCATACACATAATCACAATAACATTCATACAATTATGTCGATTTCATATCTACGAAGTTCAAAAGATAAGCGTTATACTTCGTAGTCTAATTCCTTAATACTATGATCATATGATCATGTCTTAGTACTAGAGTAAAATATTCATTCACAGCTTCGCAATTATGTTTTCAATATAGCACGAATTGAAAGATACGTTAGGAATGAAACAGTTCAGGTCAATATTACTAACCTCAAGAGGAAGGATGATGTTGTCGTTATAGCTCATTACTTCTTCACGTTCTTCAGGTCTTCGAGTAATACTTGTATATCTCATAATCATAGACTTTCTAGTCTAACCTTTACGAAATTGTCTCTAGTACATAATCAAGCGACTCTTAGATGAGTTTTGATTCACTATAATATGATAACCAAATTTGACATACCAACACTTGGTGGTTTCAACCGAGCTATGCTCTAAAAATCTCCACCTTTGTCAATTTTAGTGACAAAACTCTTAATACATATGGATAAACAAATTACAATAATTCATTATTCATACGCTTGAATCCAAGTTTCAATGACCTGCATATATTCAATCAATAAATGCCGCTGTTGACATCTGAATAACAAAGCTTATACTCCTCCTAAAGGTAAAATAGGTAGATATTCAATCCGAACATCTTTGTTATTCCCCTTTTTTAGTCAAGATAACTACGCAGCAATATGATATGTTTCTCCCACTTAGTCAATGTTTTACTATTTCGTTAGATATAACGTTTAAGCACAATTGTCCTTTCCTTAGTGATTGCAAATCACTTGTTTACTCCATATATTTCTCCCCCTTTTAGTCACAAAATGACAAAGGTTCTAGCAAATGAAGTCAAACCGAAAGGATCTTACAAATCTAAAAGACTTGTATACAACCTATAAGAGTTAAGCACGAAGGTTTCACATACCACTTTAGATAACAAATATTAAAATCGAAACTACAAGTAATTTAGTTTTAATATGTTATCAAGGAAAACTATTGCCCGAAGCAATTTTCCCTAATAGTTTAACAAATTGACTAAGAAACTTAGTTCTCTTGTTAAACATCGCTTATTTCGATAAGACAAAAATAAAGATTAGAATTCACTTTATTTCTCTCATCAGGTTCTAATTATTCAGACAATAACTTAGACCTTTCTCTTTAGACAAGACAAGTACTAGGTTAGTTAACTAGTATTTCTTGTCAAGGCATTCGATTAGACTTGAATAACCGAATCCTTCAATTTGATAAGTCTAACTAAGATCAGAATTAACTTAGTTTCTCTTATCCGGAATCGAATTTGACTAAAAAAATGATCCTGTATTTCGTTAAACCATAAACAATACACACAAACCAAAATAAATTGACTTGCACAATTATTTTCTTAACCGAAAGCAATTGAAACAAACATAGACATTATAGCACCGAAATTTCGTTAAGCAAAAACACTTGATACCAAACAATAAAGGAGATACCAAACAATAAGCCAAATAAATTGACACAGTTTTTCTTAACCGGAAACAATTGAATCACACACACACATCCATACACATCATAATGGAATATATAAATTGTACCGAAATTTTGTTAAGCAAAATATATGCAATATAAGCAGGCTTTTCTTAAACAGGAAAATGATTAACTAACAAATTCGATACCTCAGATTTCGCATCCTCTTCTCCCCAGAAAGATATATCATTAAGCGCAAATTCAAGTTATAACTCTCCCCCAGTATGTTCTCATCCTCTCGCAAGAACAAAAGAACAACAAAAAAGAGTAACCTTTACCAGAGAAATGTTGAATCAGTTTTAACTAATGCGTGCCAATAGCAAAAGTTGAAAACCCGAAACACATATGTTTATGCTAAACACAATTCATGTGAACAGAAATTGATTCAACACATTGTGACTTTTTACATATGAGTTTCAATCGGAACACCTTATGATCCTTTGATAAAGCCTACCAACATGGGCTAGAACTTAATCCCGCTAAATCAAAAAGTCACACAAACCATAAGGGTTCTCTTCATATGAGATCGAATATTAAGGTTATGAAAACCGAAATCAGACATCCCATAAACAGAAAACACATAGCGAGAATATAGACATTCAAGCACAGGCTATGTAATCGGAAACTATCACAAGAAAAATTATAAAATAATAATTTTATTCATAAATAACTGATAGTTTTATTTAACAATAGACCTTATACAATAATCGAAATAAATCAAAAATTGTTGTCTCTTTTTCTTGAATACAAGACTCTAATTTTATTCCTTTAGAGTTTCTCTGATATTTTTGAAGTCGGATCAGAAGATTTCACAGGATTCCAATCATCTTCTATGACTACTAATCTTGATTAAAGACTAATAACATTGTCATTGACTTCCTTTACTTCCTTTCGCAAATCCTTTTCCATGTTCCTTACTTCACATAAGATTAGATCTAATTTAAGTGAAAGATTCTTGAGAAGATTATCATTAAGAGATGAGATTTCTTCATTAGGAACATCTTGATGAAGCTCTGGAGATAAGTCTGAATCACCATCTGAAGATTCAAGATGAAGTTTCTTCTTAGGAAACAATATAGTCCAGACTTTTTCAACTTTGCGAGAGTTGCAGCTAGAGGTAGACATTCTGTCAAATCTCTATAAAATGAAATATAAAACCTTTCCTCTTATAAATAAGAGAAGTTTTTCTCACAATCTTTGAGAATATTATTTCATTTAATCCCTTAACCGAAAATTTATTTAGAAATATTTTTATTAAAATATTTACATACATGTCCTTACTGTTTACTTTTTGAGGGTAATGAAGTAAGGATTCATGTTTATGATAACTAGTTAGGTTATCAATTTTCGGTTGTTGAATTTTCTTTCCTTAGAGGTTTCAACATTCTTACATATTTTAGAATCTTTTATGTTTGAACTGTTAGGTTCGTTTCTCAAATTTGAGGCAAGATCTTGATGTCTAAAAATCACATTATTCAATTTTTTACGTTGATTTCTGAAGTGATTTTTGATCTGGACTTAGATCTTGGTTTTTTTGATTGACATAGTTTTTCTCTCTTTGTGACACCAGGGCATTGTTTTTGATAGTGCCCCCATTGTCTGCATCTAAAATAAGCCCCAGAAGTATTTCGATTACAACCCTTAGGTTTTATAGGTTTATTCAACCCTGCTTCCTTGTTTTTTGATATATTCATATCAAGTGTTGATTTGCCAGAGCAGACAAGTTTATCTCTCAATTTCAAATTCTCTGCTTTTAACTTTCTGATTTCATCTTGACAACAACTGATGTCATGAATGAGTTTAGATACTTGTTCTTTCTCAGAACATTGAGAGAGTTCGATTTTCAAAAGACGCTTGTTAAGTTTTACTTTATCATTCAGATAACTTACTCTGATTTGATCAAACGATAATTTTATTCAATTGATTTCAAATTCAAGTAACTGAGTTCTTTTATCTTCACAAGGAATTTCTTGTTGAAAAAGCTTAGGAGTGAACTCTTTTTGAGTATATATTGTTGAAAGTATATCAGAATCATAGACTTCTACAATGGTTGCAACATGGTCTATCATACAGTCTTGATTATCCTTGTCAGGGGAATAATCAAGTGTGGCAGTATATGCATTTCTGTACCACTGAATATCCTTAGTTGGACAATCTGGAGAAATATGACCAAACCCTCTACATCTGTAGCATTGAGGAATAATATCATCGTCATCCCATGTATCTACACTTTTATGCGTAGAAATGTGATTTATTTTCGATACAGGAGGTTCTCTTTTTCGGTGTCTCAACAATTTCTTGAATTGTTGGGTAATAAGAGACAAATGATGATTTAATTCAGTCTCATCTTCATCATCTAGATCTTCATGTTCTTGGGAGTCTTCCGGACATTAAGTCGGTGGATTTTTAATGGCTTTATAAGCCAACTTGTCTTTTTGTTTTGACAAGCACTCATGATCGAATATCTTTAGTTTTCCTGCAAGAGAACTTCTTGATAAGGAAGAAAGATCATTAGCTTTGATGATTGTATGCTTCTTAGATTCGTATCAAGATGGCAATGATCTGAGAATTTTGCACACTATATCTTTTTTAGAAATAGTTTCCAAGAGAGAAAGAAGCATTAACTATCTCAGAGAGCTTAATATGAAACTTTTCAAAAGTGTCGTTGTCATCCATTCGAAGGTTTTCCCAACCAGAAGTGAGAGTTTGAAGTTTAGCTTATTTTTATGATGTGTTACCTTCGAATACAATCTGAAGATTAGCATGTTGATACATGATGTTGTAGATCACGGTTTACAGCATGTATAATAGCATTCAAACCATCTGAATTCTGCTTTTCAAAAGCCTTTTCTTTGCTTGTATAATCCATTAAGCGTTTAAACTCAGTTTCCGAATTTTCTACTTTCGGGCGATTATAACCATCGACGACTAATAGCCAAGTATTAAAGTCTCGCGATTGAAGAAAAAATCTCATAGCAGATTTCCACCATAGATAGTTTGTTCAGTCAAATCTTGGCGGTACGTTAACTAAAATCGATTCATGTGAACTCGAGTTCATTTCTTATAGGTTGGATCACACCAAACACAGATTGTGAGATCTTTTTGTGTTTTCCTGCTTAGAGATATGCATTTAATTGCTGGTAATTAAAGCATATAAAACTAACAACCTTAATTAAAAGATTCTTAATTTATTTCGGACCGGGTTCTCCTTGAGTAATTAAGGAATATCTTTGAACAATAAAAGATAAGAGTTATTGTTCGTGTTCAAAGTATGTTGACATATTTTCTTTGTAAATCATCTTTTATATTTACAATCTTGGAATCGATTATACTACACTTCCAAACAAGTTTAGAATTGGTTCATCTGTATTCCAAGACAACTATGTGATTGATCAAGTATCAAATCACATTCATGGGTTCAATCGGTTTTACCAATCACTAGGATCGGTTATACCTTAATATGGAACACTTGTGATTGGTCACACAAGTTACCAGGACCGGTTACATCAGTTACCAAGATCGGTTACATCAGTTACCAGGATCGGTTACGTCAATTACCAGGACCGGTTACCATATACTCATGGTATTGCTCGTGATCGATCACACCAGTCACTATGATCGGTTACACCAATTACCATGATCGATCACACCAATTACTAGGACCGGTTACACCAATTACAAGGATCGATTACACAACTCTTTTGTGATCGGTCACACCAATTACTAGGATCGGTCACACCAATTATAAATATCGATCATACCATCTCAGGTGATTACTTAGGATTGGTTACACTAATTAATCAAAACTAGTCATACCAAATCATAAGTCAGGCATTGTGATTAGTTATACCAAGATACATAACAAGTTATGATCGGTTCTACCATCTCACACATATTGATAATCCAAAGATATGCAATGAATAACAATACCAATAAGCCTAGCGATTTCCCTTCCGATTCATAAAACAAGTTCATGAATGTACTTCCTTTAAACAAATGCAAAACATTGTTTCCTAGGATGAAATCTTCACCTTTACCCATACACATAATTACAATAGAATTCATACGATTATGTCGATGTCATATCTACGAAGTTCAAAAGATAAGCGTTATACTTCGTAGTCTAATTCCTTAATACTATGATCATATGATCATGTCTCACTACTAGAGTAAAATATTCATTCACAGCTTCGCAGTTATGTTTTCAATATAGCACGACTTGAAAGATATGTTAGGAATGAAATAGTTCACGTCAATATTACTAACCTCAAGAGGAAGGATGATGTCGTCGTTATATCTCGTTACTTCTTCACGTTCTTCAGGTCTTCGAGTAATACTTGTATGTCTCATACTCCTAGACTTTCTAGTCTAACCTATACGAAGTTGTCTCGAGTACATAATCAAGCGACTCTTAGATGAGTTTTGATTCACTAAAATATGACAACCAAACTTGACATACCAACACTTGGTGGGTTCAACCGAGCTATGCTCTAATAATTTTAACCTAGGTTTTTCCTAAGACCATTATAGGCTAACGACTTAAAGACTTCATTGGGATTCTGAAGCCAGACCCAACTATTTTCTCTGTAGTTGCGTCTTCTGATCTTACTTGTTCTATCGTATTGAGTACTATCGTCTCTAAGATTTTCTCGAGATTTATCTCCGATAGGTAAGATATAAAAAGTAATCAAAAATCTCTTCGTCTCATTCTTTGTGATTCCATAATAACTTGTTCTACTATCATATAGTTAAGTTATCGTGAGTTGATTGATATTTCTAGGTTGTTCTTCGGGAATATAAGACCGGATTATCAATTGGTTCTTGTTCACCTTGATTTATCAAAAGACGGAACAAACTTCGTAGGTATTTCTGTGGGAGACAGATTTATCTATTTAAATAGACTTTTATGTGTGAGATAGATTTGTTTATCAAGTCTTCGACTTTGGGTCTTAGCAACTCTTAGTTGTGGGTGAGATCAGCTAAGAGAATCAAGTGCGTAGAGTCCTGCTGGGATTCAGAGGTGTAAGGAACGTAACTGTACCTTAACCAGTGTGAGATTGGTTAGGGCTCAACTACATTCCAGTCTGAAGTTAACTTGTAGTAGGCTAGAGTCTATATCGGCTTAATACAGTATGGTGTTCAAATTTGGACTAGGTTCCGGGGTTTTTCTGAATTTGCGGTTCCTCGTTAACAAAACTTCTGGTGTCTGTGTTATTTCTTTTCCGCATTATATTTTCTATATAATTGAAATATCATAGGTTGTGCGTAGTTCAATCAATTGGTAAATCCAACCTTTGGTTGTTGATTGAAATTGATTGACACTTGAATATTGGTCTTTGGTACCGTTCAAGTTGTTTCTTATAATAATCAAGCTCGCGGATTTCTATCTGTTTGATTTGCTGATTACATTGAGAAGCAGAGATATAACTCTTGGATATATTTTCCTTGATTGAGTCTGATTGCCTAGTTGATTCTCTTGGAATTATATTGGAGTTTATCCATACAGATTGCCTAAACGAAATATTGGGTGTGGTTGTTATACCCCCGCTTTTTCAATCCTAATCCGAGACATAGCTATAAGTAGACTAGAAATCAAGACTTATAGTTTTGATCACCTAAACTTGACAAACAAGCTTGAGATAGCAACACTTGCGAGTTCGACCAAGCAATGCTCTAACAGTAATAGAAATACATCATATGCTAAACGGAACCCACCTTAATTAAATCTAAAATCCAAAAAAGATTGTTGAGTAAACGATCACTCCACTAGGGTGAAAACTTTGAAGAGATCCATTTTCAGAGAGAAAAACTGTCTTACGCCGTAGAAGTCTTCATAGAGTAAATTTTTTCATAAAGAACGATAATATTGTGGTAATTTTGTTATTCGATCAGAAAGTTTGTTGATTAGAAACAATTATGTTTTGGTTTAAACCCATTAGTTAGAATATTGGAGATGAGTTTGTAGATAATGTTAGTGAGGCTGTTGGTCCAAAACCCCTTAGAGTTTGGAGTTGATAATTATACACACCATATAAATGATATCTGGTCCCATTATATTCCAGTGGTCTTTGATGAAATCGAGATGGACTCTATCTAGTCCTGTTGTTCACTGGATTCACGTATGTAAGGGTGAGAATATGTCTTCGGATAAATGAACGTCCACAAGAAACATTTTCTCGAGTTATAAATAAAAGGCTGAATCAAATTTGATAAAGACATGCAACCCCCAAATTGTAGAGATATCCCTATGAGATAAAAAAGAATATTCGATAAACAAAGTCTGGATGGTTCTCGCTAGAGAAAATGGAATTGGTACGATATAATTGTCGTACTCGCAATTTTTTCGGATCGGGATAACTGGTGATAATTATCACCCTCTGAAAATACGAGAGTACCCAAATACACCACAATATTTAAATTATCCACCTATAAGTCCTCTTACCGAAAGTGATTGTCTATGGACAAAGTCGAGACAATACGACAAATCGGTATTCACACTTTGTGTGATCGTCTATGGATACGAGATTGGAGACACTACAACAATCAAAGTGTGATTACTTGATAATATGGTCGGACTTAACCAAACTTTATAGAATCACTATCAAGTAAAGCGGAGTTAACGTTTGTGTAATTTAGTTTAAATTATAATAACAACAATTATAATTGCAGAAAGGAAAAGTAAATGAAACAGCAAGATTTTGTTAACGAGGAAATCGTAAATGCGGAAAAACCATGGGACCTAGTCCAGAATTGGATACTCTCGAATTAAGCCTACAAAATCTAAACCAACTTCGTATAGTTGAGATCAAGCAACTAACCCTAGTTCACTTAGTTTCTTCAGTATCCCTGCGCTTCCGACATTCAATAAATGCACGCACTGGAACAATTCCTTTGGATCGTATTCCAAACAGTAAAGGAACAACAAATCTGTTTGGTAACAACTCTCTTTATTCTTTCCGGATAAAGATATCTCAAGTCATATGCAAGGGCTCTTCCGTTTAAACTAATAAACTCCTTTGCCTAGTTAGATCAATCCAATCTCTATTACCTAAGTAATAAGATTCGGATTTGTAACAATCAAAATAGATCTCAAGAGAACTATTAGGTGTTACCCATCTCACGCAACTAATCAATCGAATAAATCCGATTATAGTTGGATCCCAGCCGATCAAGGTTTGTGCTACACAAAGATATGAGAAACCAATAAGAAGAAATCTTCTTCGTCTTCAAATCTTCTTTAATCTACAATAAAACCTGCAAAAAACCACTTGAATCTCTTGTGATCAATCACGCACAGAATGGAGTCTGTTAACAATGGATTACCACAAGATGTCTTTAGATCTACAAACAGTTCTAAAGATCCCGTCGACACTTCGATCTAGTTTGAGTGAATCTTATATCAGAAGAGAAGATTCTCAAGAATAAACAAACTAGGTGCAATCAAAGTTCAACAACCGTTAGTCAATCAAATCAATCGAAAATTAATAAACTGCAATTATCTAGTTTCCCACCAACGGTACTCGTAGAGCTTCTTGATCCCACAGAAGTCTTTAAACGAGCGGTTGTAAGAGATTTTGCCTAATTAAGGTACTTTCCTCTCCGGATAGACGGCTCCACCAGAAACAACAAGAAGATGAAGTTTGCCTGGCTCTTAGGATAGTTTGCTAGAAATGCAAACTTAGGTATTTATAGACCAAGGATGTTTGGACACCAAGAAATTTCCAAAACCGAAAGTATTCTCAAGATATGCAATAAATGCCCAATCGGTTTTCATAATTCCAGGAAATGCTTTATCCAATTTTATGAAATTTCTTAATAGAAAATCTCCAATTAGTAAATTCACATTACTAATATTTTTTCTCTAGAGATATGCATTTAATTGCTGGTAATTAAAGCATATAAAACTAATAACCTTAATTAAAGGATTCTTAATTTATTTCTGACCGGGATCTCCTTTAGTAATTAAGGAATATCTTTGAACAATAAAAGATAAGAGTTATTGTTCGTGTTCAAAGTATGTTGACATCTTTTCTTCGTAAATCATCTTTCATATTTACAATCTTGGAATCTATTATACCACACTTCAAAACAAGTTTAGAATTGGTTCATCTGTATTCCAAGACAACTATGTGATTGATCAAATATCAAATCACTTTCATGGGTTCAATCGGTTCTACCAATCACTAGGATCGGTTATACCTTAATATAGAACACTTGTGATCGGTCACACAAGTTACCAGGACCGGTTACATCAGTTACCATGATCGGTTACGTCAATTACCAGGACCGGTTACCATATACTCATGGTATTGCTTGTGATCGGTCACACCAGTCACTAGGATCGGTTACACCAATTACCATGATCGGTTACACTAATTACTAGGACCGGTTACACCAATTACAAGGATCGATTACACAACTCTTTTGGGATCGGTCACACCAATTACTAGGATCGGTCACACTAATTATAAATATCGATCATACCATCTCAGGTGATTACTTAGGATCGATTACACTAATTAATCAAAACTAGTCATACCAAATCATAAGTCAGGCATTGTGATTAGTTATACCAAGATACATAACAAGTTATGATCGGTTCTACTAACTCACACATATTGGTAATCCAAAGATATGCAATGAATAAAAATACCAATAAGCCTAGCGATTTCCCTTTCGATTCATAAAACAAGTTGATGAATGTACTTCCTTTAAACAAATGTAAAACATTGTTTCCTAGGATGAAATCTTCACCTTTACCCATACACATAATCACAATAGAATTCATACGATTATGTCGATGTCATATCTACGAAGTTCAAAAGATAAGTGTTGTACTTCGTAGTCTAATTCCTTAATACTATGATCATATGATCATGTCTCACTACTAGAGTAAAATATTCATTCACAGCTTCGCAATTATGTTTTCAATATAGCATGACTTGAAAGATACGTTAGGAATGAAACATTTCAAGTCAATATTACTAACCTCAAGAGGAAGGATGATATCGTTGTTGTAGCTCGTTACTTCTTAACGTTCTTCAGGTCTTCGAGTAATACTTATATGTCTCATATTCCTAGACTTTCTAGTCTAACCTATACGAAGTTGTCTCTAGTACATAATCAAGCGACTCTTAGATGAGTTTTGATTCACTAAAATATGACAACCAAACTTGACATACCAACGCTTTCCACCGAGCTATGCTCTAACACCCTCATACTACATACCTAATTAGACTTAGAAATTTTTGATCAAGATCAACAGGTGAGAACGTCAGAAGGGCATGCTGGAGTTTCACCAGTTGGTTGTTTAAGGTATTGATTTGTTTGTGAATGCTATCAAAAACTGTCTTATTCCAGTAGGATAGTTCTGATGATAGGTGATGAAATTTGGAGATGAGTCGAAAAACTGTCGAGTTCTGGTAGGATACCTTTCAAGAAGCTGAAAGGATTTGACAGGAGAAATGGGTTGGTCAACCAAGATCGAAGATAACGTAATCTAGGCTGAGAAAATTAGGGTGTGAATCAATCAAAACCAGAATATAGTATGATGCATAATAGATCTTATTATTTTGTTGATAAGAGTTTTTTTGTATAAAAATACGAGCCAGAATCTAAAGAAGAGGAGCCCTCTACCCACGATAGATTAAGAAAAAATGTATTTAATAATTTGAGCTCTTTTATGTAAAGATTAAACTTGCGCTTAAAGTATAACCTATGTAATTTTTCTAACTTTTTTAGTGAAGGAGGATTTATGGACAATCTTATATGGATACTATCTTACGAGATTTGACCAATTAATCTTTAGAGTCCAAACGATAATGAATTTGAAACTAATGATGTGCTTGGTTGCAGAACTTATAATTTTGAGGAATTTATAATCCCATGGAATTTCAAATCCGAGGATTCAAGTAAATCCCCCGTGTATTTGATAACTCAGTTCAAATTCCTGAGGACTCATGGAACTCCCTTGTTTCAAAATCCATGCATTGTTCGACGTTATCCTCAGAATCTTAAATTGTATATATGGGATTTTAGGGTGAAAAAAAATGAGTCTATAAATCTCTTGATAAGTTTTCCAGCAAATCTTAAGGAGAGGGATCGGACTCCATATGGAGGATTTGCTGGAAAAATGATTTCCGTAGGAAACATGATTCTATGGGATTTGGGCAACCAAACGTACCAAGAGAAACGTAGTTCCACCAAATCTCCTAAACTCCTAAATCCCACGTTTAAGATTTTGCATCCAAACCCACCATAATATTTTGATGATACGTTCCTAATATTAAATTCTAGATTCTTACAAAAAGTTAGCAGATATACCAAATCTCATATCTACCGATTTTTATTTCAACCGTTAATTTTCAAAAGTTGATTTTTAAAATGGCAGATGGTGGTATTATACGTCTCGGATTTTTTTTTTTTTGTTTTGTAAGATTGTCGAGTTTCACAAGAAAAATACATCACGGAAGTATTTTTAATCAATTTGTAGAAAGATAAAAAGAAAATCTTGATATATTAGTTCTGACTTATAATAAAAAATAAAAATAGAATATAGTTTGGTCTCCCAAGATCTGAATCAATCCGACACAGATAACAAACCGGTGCCGCGACCAAGTTTGAGCTTTTATTATAAGGATATAAAATTGTCACCGGAAAGTCACAAGAAAACAAAAAACAGTGTCAACCTAGCATTATCAGCTGATCATACCCTTTTCTTAAACAACGTTTATTCTCTTTCAAGTTTATTAAGTGTCTCGCAGTATCAATAGAGCAGAAAATGGAGTAGGCTCTGATTTGTTGTTACTGGTGCCGATAGTGATAAACCCCATCATCAGTATACAGCCGTGAGTGATGGGATGCTGTGTCTGGTTCGAGAGAAAGAAATAAGGAGGTTTGTTTAGAGAGATAGAGATAAGAGATGAGAACTGAAACCCAGACATCGTCTGCATACAAGGAGTATATTGCAGGTTTAGCTGGTGGATTAGCTACAGTTGCTGTTGGTCATCCCTTTGACACTGTCAAGGTCTGCCTTTTTTCTGTTATTCATAGTTTTCCGAATCCGAATCCGAATCAAAAAAAAAAAAAAAATCTGTTCTAAGAAATGCGTTTGTTATTGTGGGGAATTTCTGAAAATTTGAAATTAATGTTCAGCAGTGTAAATTATCTTAGTTCACTTAAATTGAATTTCTGTAATTATACATAATTGAAAAGAAATTTCATTGGGGAAGTAGAAACAATGACTGGTATCGAACAATCAAGTGTACTTCTATTTATCATACCAGTAAAATGTAGTTTGAGGAGTTCCAAGAATTGAAAGTTATAACCAAAACAGTTAGGTTATTAGGCATCAAAAGACCAATCTTTACTTATTTAGGTTTGGATCGATGCGGGTTTATGTGTTTGAAGATCCAGTTCTAGTAGGTTATGTGTCTGCTTTAGAAAAGTTTTAATACGATAAACACAATTGACAAAAAGTAGGAAATGCTGAAGTTGATTGTATAAAGCCTGCTGAAATTAGTATATGTGTGCACCTGTTTGATTGCTTCCTTTGTGTTAGTGGATTAGATGGTGTTAAAAACGGGGCCAATGGTTTCACTATCTTCCTTGTTTACGGACCTTTCTAGGAAGTATTTATGGTTCTCACATTTTTTTAATTCTATGTATCAGGTGAAGCTACAAAAACACAATACTGAAACACATGGAGTTAAGTACAAAAATGCATTGCAATGCAGCACCAGAATTTTGACAAACGAAGGAGTATGCTTCTTGTACTTATAAGATGTAAATGAATTTAACTTGTTTCTCAATATACCTATGTGCTTTCATTTAAACTTTCATTTGGATGCGCAATTGCATGCAAGACTTTGAGGAACAAAACTGTTTCTTGTTTCCGTGTGCATATGTATCTTGACTATAGGATCCTAATGGTATGGCGAAGAATTTCATGACAATTATATCCTACAGATATACACCAAATCTGTACAAATGGAAATCTATTTGTTAGTGAATAAAATGTTCCAGCTCCCATAATAGTTGAATACAAAAACTCAGTTACTGTTAGAAGAAAAGTTCTAGGCTAGACTTCTATTTGGCACCTGGAGATGAACAATTTAGTTTTGGATTTTTAATCTTTTCTTCTTTGATAACAATGAATTTCATGATTACTGGATATCCTGAGATTGGACCACTTGAACTAGATCAGTCATAGTATTCATCTGGAGGTATGTGATTGGACTTGCTTAAACTAGCTCAGTCATCATATGCCATTTGCCTTCTTTTGTGCAATGTTCTACATTTAAGCGTTATTTCCTGGCAACTCAGCAATCAATACATTTTACAGGTAAAAGGGCTTTACCGAGGTGCAACATCTTCTTTTCTCGGTATGGCATTTGAAGGTTCGATAAGTTTTGGTCTTTATTCTCAACTAAAGCAATCACTTCAGGTAATTTTCCGGTTTTCACATACAAGGAAAATAACTGGACTGGCTATTATTTACTATCTCACTAGTGGGCTCTTTTTCCTTCTTCTTTTGTTTCATCTTTTGACATGATATCGAACATCCTGCACTTCTTTAGGGAGAATTAAATAGCAGTAAACCGCAACTCCAGGCCATTATTCCTGCTGCTGCTAGTGTTGGTTCTATAATCAGTTTTATACTCTGCCCATCGGAATTAGTTAAAGTAAGTGAATTCCAGAATACGCGTACGATTTTTTATTTTATATGTTTTTGTTTTTTATCTAATACCCGTGATCCTGCACTTTTCCAGTGTAGAATGCAAGTTCAAGGGACTGACTCGCTGATCTCGAGGAATGATAGATATAGTAGTACCCTTGATTGCATTTCTAAGACCTATAAGAATGAAGGGGTATGATCCAACTTAGCATACTTATGAGTTTCCAATTTGAATTCGATGCAACTTAAGCTGATGTTAAACAACCATTGTCAGGTTAAAGGTATATTCCGTGGAGGTTCTGCAACTTTTTTGAGGGAGTCTGTGGGGAACTCTGTTTTCTTTAGCTGTTACGAGTATAGCCGTTACTACATGCGGTTTCAACTGGATTCTTCCTTGTCTGGACACCGTGATCAACAGTTGAAAGTGTTGACAGATGTCGGGGTTGGCATTGTTAGTGGAGGGCTCGCTGGTGTAGCTGTAAGTAATTTTCACTATCCTTTCTCCTAACTTGGCATCAACAAGAATATTGTCTCATATGGTTTAATTCTCCGTCTTGACAGTTTTGGTTGACCGTTTTGCCAGTGGATGTGGCAAAAACTGTGATTCAAACCGCGCCAAATACAAAATCTAGCCGGAATCCGTTTCAGATTCTTGGCTCGGTAATGGTCACCTACTTCTGTTATTTATATTTAGTATTTAGTATAGTGAAACATTTTCTTCTCATTCTTTCCTCATCACTTTGTTGGGTGAAGCGATCTTCGACTCTTAATATATAAAGCGGAAATCATATAATTCCCACAGAGATTGAACGTGCCTTATATTACTATTCAAAATTACTTACCATTAGTTGCATGGACCGTCAAAATGTTCTCGGCAAATAATGATAAAATTTTCCCAATAAAATACTTGGGAAGTAGAGACGCAAAAACAATTCTTTTTTACCATTCTTGAGCTTCTATATGTCCAAGTAGTCCTTCATGTTAGGATTTCTTTTTCTGGTTTCCACAGATATACAGAAAAACTGGATTTAGAGGATGTTATGCAGGATTGGGTCCTACACTAGCGAGAGCATTTCCAGCAAATGCAGCAGCAATTGTTAGCTGGGAGCTTACTGCAAAATTTCTAGGGATCAGGCCTGATCGTGATTGAGTAATTTTTTTTGGATAGTAATTTTTGAGATCACTTGCTCATTCCTTATGCATCTTTTTGGTTGTCAGCTAATATAACCTTGGCTCATTATGATCCCTGGTCTCAGCATTGTGTAATTGAGAAGCCATTTTTTAATATCAACCTCACTCGATAATAAGAATTCAGAAGTGGACCCTGCATAGCATTTTCCAACTTAATTTTGAAGTGGCAGTGAATAAGTTGCAAATCAGCATGCTGTTTTACCCATGCTGCTGATGTTACTTGGCGTCTGGTGGTACTGGTTTGCAGGGTTATTGTAGAATATTGGATGTAATTTTCAGTGGAATATAAATATGCAATCACCAGAAAGCAGAAACAGCCCACTGTTGGCAGCCGGTACTATAAAACATGAAACTGGACTGCTATTACAATTATCTAATTTCTACTTCATCTTATGTTTTCCGCTTCTTTGATAGACAGACATAATATGCACAATATCAGCAGTGCATCAAAATATGACAGAAGAGAGAGAGCATGCGCAAAAGGTTCCTATCTACTTTGAAAATGTTTAGCATTTCCAGGGTGAGTGATTTGAACTTTCTTGGTTTCACCAGTTCGCCTGCAATGATTTTCCTCCAGCTGCGGGTGCTTCCCTTGTTGGCTTGAAACTTCTCCATGGGATTCGGAAGAACTCTTCCTGCGTCTTTCATTATGTCCAGCTAAACGTCTGCGGCAACTTCTTTTAGTTTCATCAAACTCGGAGACTTCATGGAACCTGCATAAAGAAGCATCATACGCCGTTCCAAATCCGAACAGAATAGATCAAAGCTATAAGGAACAAAAGGTCAGGTACCACACTAGGAAAGTAAGTGGGAACAGTTCTTCACTAAAATCAGCAATTTTCATGTTATAATCTATCTAATGGAATATGCTTAAATGGGGTTTGGTTATCAAACTATAGCAGTGGAAGATATATAATCACATCACACTGGCGATAATTGGAAAGAATTCTGAGAGTAGCTACAACATCCATAGGTATCTAGTTTTGCGGGATGACCCTAAAATGGAAACTGAACAGCTCACATAGAATTGAAAACCAAGCAACTGTCAAGCTGATCTGGGCAATCTACTTAAACAGTGACTGGGTCACTGGGGAAATAAGAAACCAAGAAGTATAGAATTTTTAGGAAAACAAGAACAATAATGATCCACTAGTATGAAGTTAGGATTTATAGACCTGCTACATTGCTGACAAAACCTCTGATGAAGTCCAGCAAGAAGAACAACAGAAGCTTTAGAGTGGAGCTCACAAACTTTATGTCTTCTATGGTAAGTTTTAGCATCAGTAAGATCAGCCTTACACTTTTCAACTTGACAAAAAGGAGAAGAAAAAAGAGGAGGAGAAGAAACCCCAATTCTTTCATTTGAACAGCTTCTCTTGCCTTTCCTTTTCTTATCACTAGTACAACCAAGTCCTAATCTTACTTCTTCTTCATCATCTTCAACTAACAAATCCTTCGCAGTCCTCTGTTTAAAACCCTCTTTCGTTTTAAGCCCATCGTTGTGGTTCCTGCTGTCCATTGCAGTAAGAACAAACGAGAGATGGAGAGTAAGAGAGGAGAGGGGGAGGGGGAAAAGATCTGGAAGAGAGCAAGAGAGAGATGCGACAATGAAAGGGGGAAAAAGTGGAAAAGAAAGAGTAAAGGTAAGAGGAGATTTGGACCACAATCCGTAAAGCTCCATTGGTGTGGTTCTTTCCCTGTAGAGTGACAATGATTGAACAGTAATAAAAGAAAATGTTAGTGTTTGCAAAATACTTTACAGTTTGTTACTGTCTATTATGAAACGGACAACAAAGAATTACTTTCGTAGTTCGTAGTTCGTACAATAATAAGAAAAGTGAGAAGAGATTTACTGATGGAGTTAAACCATTACTCCGGTGGATCCAGTTATGCACCTGCAAGCTTAGATTAGTATTTGGAGAGAGACTTACATTCGTGTCAACATTGGCTACGAAGCTGCAAAACTCCTTTAACAGTTCCCATCCTATTTGGCTCTTAGTTCTGAAGAATAACAAGACTGGTGCCCGTGCTATGCATTGAGCATTTTTTTCTTTTTGATTTGGTGTGTGCAGGGTTTCGCCCAGTGGCGATACATTTTTAATTTGGTGTGGCGGGGCGAATGAATAGGTGGAGAGAAGATAGAAATTTTATTTATTTTTCCAATTTATTTTTGCAGAAAATATGTGGTTTTCCCCCCCTTAATAGTGTTGCTAACGTACAATTAAGTAATTGGTGTGAATACGGTGTAAGAAAATTAATTATATTAAAACTCTCACGGAAGTGTTGTCCACCTTCCTTTTTGTTGACGGCGTTACTAACGGACGGTTAAATACTTGATGTAAACAAAGTGTAACTCTATTTTTAATATCCTGACCAATAAAGTTATGCCAAGTGTCCTCACCATCGCTTCTACATTAGAAAAGGCCAATTTCGACCAATAGGAAGCGAGGATTCCATCACCGTTCAATGTGAGAGTATATTTTGTCAAGGCCTTTAAGAGGAAAGATACTGTAGCACATATATTTTTCGACATCATCCAAAATAGTTACCTCAATAAATATATGTTGGATTTTATCTTTTTGACTGTAAGGGAAGATTTTATTCATGCACAAATTTTTTACACGAAGTAAAAAACAAAGTACATAAAAAAAATAAAAAATAAAATGAGAAAAATAAGAAAAACACTACACTAGCCTAAAAAGAAAAAGAAAACTCATAAGTCCAAAAGATGAGTCGAAAAAGCACATAAAGGTGGTGGTGATTTAGTTCAACTTCAGGTTTCGCTTTACCAGGATTGCACCAATCCCACTACTGTTAGAGCACTGCTCGGTCGAACTCGCAAGCGTTGCTATCTCAAGCTTGTTTGTCAAGTTTAGTTGTCAAAACTATAAGTTTTGATTTCTAGTCTACTTATAGCTATGTCTCGGACTATGATAGAATGTGTAGTTGAGCTTTAGACTTCACGGCGTTCATCGATTGAAGACGAAGAACTACTAAGGGGAGCTTGTGGAACTTCATCAACAAAAGGTATGTGGAGACTTGAACTCATCTATCACTCAGAAGTCTATTCTTTTCTATCTCGTATTGAGACAAAAGTCGTATAGCTATATAGACTTTACATTATGCACATTTGATATTTCGAGTTGAGTTTAACTCGCTTATATCTTTCTCGAAATATGTGTTGGAAAGCTTTTTGCTTTAACCACGTTTATCATTATTCTTGACGAAAGTCAAAAGATGATCATGTGAAAATCACCTGGTAACATCTTACATGATTTGTGTGAGACAGTCATTTGATGTAGGCTCGGAATGTTTCGCATTGATCATTTGATCACTTGAAAATTGCTTTGAAGCTAATAGTTTGTGTGAGACAGCTGTTGTCGTCTTATAAGAATGTTTCAATGATTGAAATGGGAGTTAAGAGCTAAAACCCATGTCTGGATACATTACGGTTTGTGTACTTAGTGTATGAACTGTTTTGACGGAATTCAGGACCGGAAGTTTGCATACCCATTCCTAAACTTATTCAACTGTTTAAATCAGGGTACTTAAGTTTGCATACCCGTTCGCAAACTGATTTAACTGTTGAAGTCCGGGAACCAAGTTTGCGTACCCGTTTGCAAACTGTCGGCTTGTGACCAATGTCCGGAACTTAAGTTCGCGTACCCGTTCGCAAACTTAAGTGGTTCAAGTTCTTAAATCTGATAAGTATGATTTCATACTCATGAAAAAAATACATTTATAAATTAAAGAATGCAATCTTTGTAAACCGTGGCTAAAATGTTCATGAACTGATTCTTCCGAATCAATCCGATTTTGCTTCAATTGTGTCTTGTATACTTCTATGAGAATATAAACAATTAAACAACTCTATGAGTAACACAATTAGATTCATTTAATTATCATTTGATCTAGAAGTGTTAAGATGAGCAAGGTTAAGAGAAAAGTGTTCATATGGCTAACTTCGGTTAACTGTTATTGAGCAGACTCAATATACACGTTTAGGTACGGTTACCCATATCTAAATGAAGGTATATTTCATTTGTGTGTAACAAGCTAAGATCAATCTAACGGTTTAAAGATATTAGCTTGAATCTTAAATCAGGTTTCATCTAAAGGTGAATATTGATTGCTTTGTTCCAAAGCTATCAAACCCTGATTTGAAGACTATATAAAGGAGAACTCTAGCAACTGGGAAACCTAATCCCCACACCTCATGTGTGATACTAGTTGCGACTAGAGTCGATTCTACTTTAACCTAGGCTTTTCCTAAAACCATTATAGGTTAACGACTTAAAGACTTCATTGGGATTCTGAAGCCAGACCCAACTATTTTCTCTATAGTTGCGTGTTCTGCTTACTTTGTTCTATCGTATTGAGTACTATCTTCTCTAAGATTTGCTCGAGATTTATCTCCGTTAGGTAAGATATAAAAAGTAATCACAAAGCTCTTCGTCTCATTCTTTGTGATTCCGCAATAACTTGTTCTACTACCATATAGTTAAGTTATTGTGAGGTGATTGATATTACTAGGCTGTTTGTTAGAGCATTGCTCGGTCGAACTCGCATGCGTTGCTATCTCAAGCATGTTTGTCAATGTTAGTGATCAAAACTATAAGTCTTGATTTCTAGCCTATTTATAGATGTCTCGGACTAGGACATAGATAGTGTAGTTGAGCTTAGATTTCTCGGCGTTCATCATTTGAAGACGAAAAACTACTAAGGGGAGCTTGTGGAACTTCATCGACAAAAGGTATGTGGAGACTTGAACTCATCTATCACTTGGAAATTCTATTTCTACTCTATCTCCTATAATTGAGACATAAGTCGTTTTACGATATAGTTTTCTACTATACACATTTGAGATTTCGAGCTGAGTATATCTCGCTTACATATTTCTCGAAATATGTGTTGGCAAGCTTTCGATTTAGCCATGTTCATCTTTACTCGTGCCGAAAGTCATGTTGACATTTCAATAACTTGAAAATTGCTTTGATGCTAATAGTGTGTGAAAACGGCTATTGTCATTATAGAAGAATGTTTCAATAATTGGAATGTAAAGTTGATAATGTAACCATCTTTGGATATAAGCATATATAGTGTGTTCGCACATTAGTGTATAAATCCATAAACCGGGAGCCAAGTGTATGCATATGTGTGCATACGAAATTGGTGAAGGAGACAAGATAAGTATGCGTACCCGTACGCATACTGGCGGAAGTTTTCGAACCGAAAATATCTGCTGGGTTTGGGAATTACAAACTCCTAAACTAGTCACCTTAAGTATGCGTACACGTACGCATACTGGCGGAAGTTTTCGAACCGAGAATTTCTGCTGAGTTTGGAAACTTAACAAACTCAAAATCCGGTTGCTTAAGTATGCATACCCGTACGCATACTTAAGCTGATTATTTTATCAAATTGGTCTGTTCATGAACTTAAACATTTAAACCTTAAGGAATGCAATCTTTGCAAACCGTGGCTATAATGTTCATGATTGATTCAAGTGAATCAAACATATTTTGCTTCAATTGTGTTCTTGTATAATTCATGAGAATATAGCAATTAAACAACTCATTAACTAGTTTCATTTGAGTCATTTGAACTAGTTATGGTTAAGATGAATAAGGTTGATATGAGAGTAATCATATGGCTAACCTCGGTTAACTATTTGTGAACCAACATGGTGTACACGTTTAGGTACAGCTACATAAACCTAAATGATGGTACATTTCATTTGTGTGTAACAAGCTAAGTTCGATCTAACGGTTGAAAGATATTAGCTTGGTTGAATCAGGTTTTTCATCTAACGGTGATTATTGAATGCTTTGTTACCAAGGTAACTTGGATTGCAAACCCTGATTTGAAAACTATATAAGGGAGAACTCTAGCAACTGGGAAACCTAATCCCCACACCTCCTGTGTGTTACTAGTTGTATAACTAGAGTCAATTCTCCTTTAACCTTAGGTTTCTTATCGAGACCCTGTAGGTTAACGACTTGACTTCATTGGGATTGTGAAGCCAGACCCAACTATTCTCTTTTTAGTTGCGTGATCTGATCTTGCCGTTTCTATCGTGTTGAGTACAATTGGAATAATTGACTCGAGATTTTATATCTCCGATAGGCAAGATAAAAGTAGTCACAAACATCTTTATCTCATCGTTTGTGATTCCACAATAACTTGTTTCACTAGTCGATTAAGTTTATTGTGAGGTGATTGATAATACTAGGCTGTTCTTCGGGAATATAAGTCCGGTTTATCAATTGGTTCCTGTTCACCTTGATTTATCAAAAGACGGAACAAAAACTCTTGGGTATTTCTGTGGGAGACAGATTTATTCAATCCTATAGACTTTTCTGTGTGATACAGATTTGTTTATCAAGTCTTCGACTTTGGGTCGTAGCAACTCTTGGTTGTGGGTGAGATCAGCTAAGGGAATCAAGTGCGTAGTATCCTACTGGGATCAGAGACGTAAGGAGTGCAACTGTACCTTGAATTAGTGTGAGATTGATTAGGGTTCAACTACAGTCCGAAGTTAATTTGTAGTAGGCTAGTGTCTGTAGCGGCTTAATACAGTGTGGTGTTCAATCTGGACTAGGTCCCGGGGTTTTTATGCATTTGCGGTTTCCTCGTTAACAAAATTCTGGTGTCTGTGTTATTTCTTTTCCGCATTATATTTTGTTATATAATTGAAATATCACAGGTTGTGCGTTAAGATCAATCAATTAGAATATCCAACCTTTGGTTGTTGATTTACATTGATTGACACTTGAACATTGGTCTTTGGTACCGTTCAAGTAATTCCTCTTATATTCAATCGGGCTCGCAGATTTCTATTTGCTGATTGCGGATTGAATTAAGAGTTAGAGATATTTACACTCTTTGATATACTTTACTTTAGATTGAGTCCGACTGTCTAGTTGATTCTCTAAAAAGTGTATTGGAGTAAGTCCTCTTAGATTTCCAAACGAATTGTTGGGTGTGGTTGTTAGACCCCCGCATTTTCACTGTTCTTCGGGAATATAAGACCGGTGTATCAATTGGTTCCTGTTCACCTTGATTTATCAAAAGACGGAACAAAAACTCGTAGGTATTTCTGTGGGAGACAGATTTATCTATTCAATAGACTTTTCTTTGTGAGACAGATTTGTTTATCAAGTCTTCGACTTTGGGTCGTAGGAACTCTTAGTTGTAGGTGAGATCAGCTAAGGGAATCAGGTGCTTAGAGTCCTGCTGGGATTCAGAGGCGTAAGGAATGCGAATGTACCTTAATCAGTGTGAGATTTGTTAGGGCTCAACTACATTCCAGTCCGAAGTTAACTTGTAGTAGGCTAGAGTCTGTAGCGGTTTAATACAGTGTGGTGTTCAAATCTGGACTAGATCCCGGGGTTTTCTGCATTTGCGGTTTCCTCGTTAACAAAACTTCTGGTGTGTGTGTTATTTCTTTTCTGCATTATATTTTCTATATAATTGAAATATCACAGGTTGTGCGTAGTTCAATCAATTAGATAATCCAACCTTTGGTTGTTGATATAAATTGATTGACACTTGAACATTGGTCTTTGGTACCGTTCAAGTTGTTTCTCATAATAATCAGGCTTGCGGATTTCTATCTGTTTGATTTGCTGATTACATTGAGAAACAGAGATATAACTCTTGGATGTATTTTCCTTGATTGAGTTTGAGTGTCTAGTTGATTCTCTTGGAAATATATTGGAGTTAGTCCATACATATTGCCGAAATGAAATATTGGGTGTGGTTGTTAGACCCACGCTTTTTCAACTCCCACTTACCAGTAGCACAAATCATAACACCGATGAGCCTCCCATGAAGAATATTCCAAAATAAATGATATTCATTACCATTCAACTAACTTCATAGAATCAAAGAAGACCTGACGCCTTCAACAACCAAAAACTAGAAGTAGATGCACCTTGCTCGCCGTTATCGAAAATGAGAATCACCAACTCAATACCAATGGAAAGCCTACCAAAATCACGAATTGTCCTCACGCTGCCGTCAACATAAGTTGTTGAAGGTCCATTACCATCAAAAACATTTATTGTTCTCCATACCACCTTGAATGATTTGAGGAAAATCTATTTTCTTCAACCCCCAAAAAACAGAAGTAGCCACACGTTAACCACCGTCACCAAAAATTAGAATCACCAACTTGTTAGAGCATAGCTCGGTTTAACACACACGTGTTGGTATGTCAAGCTTGTTCTCAATGTTAAATGACCAAACCTATATCTTGATTTTTGTCTATTAAAGTCGTTCTCGGACTAGAATAGATTTTAGTTAATGGGGTTTCAAAGATCACTGAATTCCCTTGTAGATTGAAAACTGAAAATCACATGAAAACATCAGCGAGAACTTCACCAACAAATATATGTGAAGACTGTATGTCCTATTTAACTCATTGTTTTTAATCTATTTATATTGTATGGCTTTAGTATATGATGAGATACAAAGAAGAAGTTTCAAGTTCAAGCTTGTACTCGGTTAATATCGAAACTCGAACTCGAACTCAGGTAATGGATGTTCAAAGGACTTATTGCATTTGAGGTCGAGAACAACTCGTTTTTTCAATAAACTATGTTTTTACAAGAAGTATCTTAAAACTCCAAATTTGGTTTAAAATTCGCGAACCACTTTTGGCAGTTCACGAGCTAAGAAATTTGAAGTGTTTCCTAGTGATAACCAATTTTGCATAGAGTGCGCGAACTAAACAAATTGATATGTTTTCTGGTGACATCCAAAATTGTCTAGAGTTTGAGAACTGCTTTCTCAGTTCACGACTATGTAATCCTAGGTAAGTTTTGTTGACTTCAAGAAGTACCTGAGTTCGTGAACCTTGTTCAGTTCGTCAATATTAAGGAAGTTGGACTTGTCTGAACTCCACAATTTGATTGATGGTTCACGGACCATATGGTTAACTCGTGGGATTTCTTACTGTGTACGATCCTTAATTGACAAATACGTGCGTGCATATTTTCATTTGTATTACAAGGAAAACTTCTCGCATGATTAATAGTTTCCGTTCTTGATACCATGCTACTGTAATTAGGCTAATTCTTTTACTAATTGAGTAGAAAAACTTTAGAAGTACCTTCATTTTGGAAGTACTTGGTTACCATTCTTACTGCTTCTATCAAAAGAAATAACCCAATTGCTAGAAACTAAGGAAACAAATTAACTTGGGACAAAAGTAAAAACTATTTTAACCAATATATTGAGATTACTTGAGATCAAAGCAATTCATAAACATGGAAACTAGTTCACGAACTTACTTTGTATGCAAGTAAATTGTTGCTTGAACTTTAAGGAACCTATCCTTATTCAAGATTACAAGTAGAGGACTCTCTTCAAAGAGTCGTCCTCCATAAACCTATGTTTCGTCGAGAAACATAATAAGTTTACGATATTAAAGTATTCACTTGGGATTCACGAAGCCCAGTCAGACTATGTTTTGCCCGAAGGATCTTTGTTATCCAAAATCTTATCTTGAGCATCGTAGTTTTTGTTTAATCAAAAGGTTCATCTCTTCTGTTATGCAGTCATTCAAGAGCTATCACTCGAGGAATAAGATCAACAGAAACTACAAGGAGTTCTTCGTATCCGACCTTGTTAGTTCCACAAGATTACGGTCTACGCTTGACTTGCATAAATCTTATGAGGTAGAATCAGTTAAGTATCTATATAAGCTTTGAAGAGTATAAACCTTAATTGTTGAGGCTCTTTGACATCTTTTTCACTTGGAGCTCCCTCAAAGGAAATAAATTTCTATTACCTTGATTAAAAAATATTTGAAGGAAATCATATATGTGTCATGTTGGAGACAGGGTAGTACTAGTCTTCACGAAGAACTGTGGAGCAACTCATAGACCTGTAACTAAGGTTATTATGTTCATAAATATTTGTGAGATCCAACAGATATAAGGGGAATAACTATCGATGAATAACTTGGAGGGCATATTCGGCCTCAACTACATTCCAGTCCCAAGTACGATAGTAGACTAGTGTTTGTAACGACTTCATACAACATATGTTCAAACTGGCAGAGAGTTTTTTGCAATATTGTAATTTTCCTCATTAATTTTTTTTTGTTTCTAGTGAATTTCCTTTTTGCATTATATTGTTTATCTTTATAATTGAAATATCACAAGTATTACATTAAACAACTTAGATAGTTTAAATTGTGAGTAAAAATATCCTACCAGATTTTTTGTTGTTAAATTTGATCTTGTGACATACATCATTCAGGAAATTTTCTCGTTGAATTGGGATCTTGAAGTTTTGAGACTGACTAGGTTGGCCTTGTTTTACAATTAGGAAAAAAGATCGTGTTGAGACTAGTTCTTACTATTTTAAGATCTTGGCATATTGATTGTACAAGATTTGTCCCTTTTATTATATCTATCAGATACCACGTATTGACCCTTATCAACTACAAAAACACCATTACCAACACTAACATAAAGACCAAATCATCCGTGAACCTTAATTTTTTCTGGTTGCCGGCTCGATTTTTTTTCTGTTTTCCGCTTATATTTTCTTTTTCTTATTCCCATGGTTTTAACAGATCAGTGGGATAAGCATTTGAAATGGCGTGCATCAACATTTGAGAATTACTTAAAGGGAATTTTGGAAATATATGCCTGTTTTTTTTTCTACGTTTCAAATATAGGCTAATTTTTTTTTTTTTTGAACTTTCCGAATATAGGCCTATTTTGACTTGGTCCCACTGTTTTTTGAAAAAAACGGATTCCATCCGGTTAAATGCAAGGTGGCAGTTACCTCACATATAAAAAAGTCTTCTTTACCCCTGAACCACATCTCCTGTGTGCAAGGTCGATTTTCCACCAACTAAAAACCTTGAACCCTATAACTTGGGAACCTTGAACCCTAAAACTTGGGAACCCTGAATCGTGAACTTGGGAACCGTAAACCCGGGAATGATGAACCTTGAATTAAAAAACCTGAACCCTAAACCCTTAACTTGCGAATGATGAACCCTTTTGAGGATGTAACGAACCTGAAAAATGGTGAAACGATCCTGTACCGAGATCAACGAACCTTAAAATGATGAAGAAGGTCAATGTGACAATGAGTAAAGGGTAAATAAGTACGAATTTAACAGGACTTAACCAAGATGGATGGAAAAGTGGAAACATACCTATATTTGAAAAACTGAAGAAAAGAAAACGGGCATATATATATTTGTAAACCGGGTTTCAAATAGGCTTATATTTCTCAATTTCTCTTACTTATACAGGTTGGATTCATAACCATGATTAGAGTTATGTTAAATGTATCTGAATAATAATGGATTAGAGTTATATACTCATTTCAGGGTTTCATGGCATTTGAACTTTCAGACTCAACTTTTATAAATATCAAAATCATTTATAGGGTGTGGTGCTGGGGTGGTGGTGGGAAAAGAGAGCAGTGGGTGGAGGGGTCTAGTATTGCAGATAAAGCGGACAAAACCTTAACTGGTGTTAATTGAGGGAAGCAGTCTTATCCTCACAACATGTCATCCCTTTGTCTAGAGGATCCTTCGGTGTCAAAGGTATGCTTTGTTTCTCTTACCGCAGAGATACACCAAATACCCCAACGCATAGTTGATTTTTTTTTTGAAGCAGTAGGTGTTCCACGCCTTTTGTATTAAGTCCCTCGTAACTTTAATTGTTAGAGCATTGCTCGGCTGAACCCACCAAGCGTTGGTATGTCAAGTTTGGTTGTCATATTTTAGTTCTACAACTCGAATCTTCTTGATTAAATGACTAGAGTCAACTTCGTTAGGTTAGACTAAGAACAATAGAAATGTTGAGAATCACTCTTGTTACTCCGAAGAACCCGAAGACGTATCAGCATCAACGAAATATCAAACCATTCCGTTCGAGGTTAGTAACACAGACTTGACTTGTCCCATTTCTATATTGTTTCAAGTCGCTTAGATTGAAAACACAACATACGAAGTTTATTTATGTATCTATAGTATTGGTGACTTGATCATTTCATTATGATCTAAGTGTCCATGAAAGATATACTAGTTGTTTAATACAACTTTGGTATATGGAGTTACGAAGTATAGTTTACATATTGGACTTCGTCGATTCGATATAACACTATTTTATGATTCGTTGTTATTTAGTGTGTTGAACTTTCAGGTTGATTCTATACCTAAAAAACTATGTTTAACTACATGAGTTTAGGAAGTAGACTTGTGAAACTTGTTTCGTAGTTGAAAAGAATCAAAGGATCTATTTCTAGGACCGATCCCTTAAACAAGGATCTTTATTAGGACCACTCTTAAGGATCTCTAGTATGATCGATCTCTTACCAAGGATCTCTACTAAGACGGGTCCCAAGGATCTCTAGTATAACAGATCCTTAGTATAACCATAGCTTTTATTTTCGGTTTGTCTATTACTTTTGGGTTTGCATGATACCAAAAATTCATTTTGTTGGAAAGGAAAGTCACAAAATGTCAGTGCTAAAATTTTATTACTTAAGGTTCAAGTATTTTCCTTGATACTCAAGGCGAGATCTTATAACTGAAATATTCTAAATATCACTTTGGTAGTCTAATTTATATGTTTTCTAGAGGATAAAAATATATGTTGTAGCTATTTTAGTAAAGTATATGTTGTATATATACTAGCTAATATTAGTTGTCATCCAAGAGAGATTTCGGTACATATGTTGGACTACAGTTGGAAGAGAACAAAACTGAATATATACATGTATTGCATATCTGTAGGATTTTTGGATTTGATTAATTTCTTGTTGTCTGAATATGCCTTGGTCATTATAATAGTGGAGATTGTATTCTTAATGAAATGACGAGGGTACCAAGTATACCACAATCTTTTCGTATCAACCTATATAAGACACACCTTGAGTAATCTAATTCAGACAAGTACTGTCAAGGAGATTACTTTTCGACAAGGTAACACTGGTGTATAAAATAGGTATCTTGACCGAACCTAACTATTAGGATCAAACCCAAGTGTTTGATTGACGTACTAGTGTGTTCACTTTATTGTAACTAAAACAATAATTATAATGTGAAAATTAAAGTAAAAGCATACAACGAGATTTTGTTAACGAGGAAACCGCAAATGCAGAAAAATCCTGGGACCTAGTCCATTTTTGAATACTCTCATAATTAAGCGGTTATGCAAAGACTATTACCAACTTCGTATAGTTGATACCAAGTAAACTAACTCCAAGTTACTTAGTTCCTTCAGTATCCTTGCGCCTACTACCAATCTCCTCTATGCACGTGAATCCTAAAATAGAGTCCATTATCTTAAGTTGCTTCACCCACTATGAACTAATACTTCTAGCACTCAACTTCTTTGAGTCGTATTCCGAGACAGTAAATAACTAATTAGTTTTTGGTAATCGCCCTATTATTATCACAGATCAACAAGTTAATCAGAGATATGTTGAGTTACAAAGGTTAATCTGTTTAATCATTTGTATCGGTTTAAATCAACTAAGATTAAGATTATCGAAATAATCAAACCTTAGTTCATAATCCATTAGATTTGGATCCTGAAGGAACCACCAAATGATAGATCTTCGTTCTATACAACGAATTATAAATAATCTATCAAGATAAACGAGCTTGTCGGATCCCAGTCAATCAAGTGTGCACGAGGTATAATCACAAAGATCAGAATACTAATAAAAAAAATCTCCAGTCTTCAATTGTACCCGCACAGATAACTTGATTCCCTTATAATCAATCACGCACAAAACGAAGTTTGTTAACAATGGATGACCACAAGTCCTATCTTCAAATATACAATCAATAAAGATCATATATGAAATCGTTGATCCATGATCTAGTTCGAGTGACCTTATATCAGAAGATAAGGATAACAGAATAAACAAACTAGGTGCAATCAAGGTTCAAATTTACCGTTAGTCAATCAGATCAATAATCGAAAACTAAAACAACAATGTTGATTTAGTTTCCCACCAATGGTACTACTAAAATCTTCTTGATCCCAAAAAAGTATTTAAATGAAGCGTACATAAGGGATTTCACCTAATTACATTACTTTCCTCTTCGAGAGAATATCATGAGAATACTACTAGTGGGCTTTCCTCACACTAACTACAAAATTAAGTACGTGTGTTCCGGGACAAGCTTGTAAGAAGAACGTACTTCGCTATTTATAATGACCAAGGTAGTTTAGACACCAAGGAATTTCCAAATCCGAAAATATGAAAAGATATGCAATAAATACCAAATTTCGGTTTTCACTAAATTCCAACCGTAATCCAACTAATATACCGAAATCTCTCATGGATGACAACTAAATATTGGATAGCATAAAACGACTATACTTTACTAATATATTATTCAGAGATATGCTTTATTTACTTGGAAATTCCGAATATATATTGGAATATCAAAAGAGATGAAATGGAATATTTCGGTTTGGGATCCCACTTTAAGTATCAATGAAAATGAAATTTAGAATATCAAAATAGATATTATGGAATATTTTAGTTTGGGATCTCACCTTAAATATCAAGGAAAATACTTGAACATTAAGAAATAAGAGTTTATCATATGTTCAAAATATTATGTCGACATTAATGAACTTTCTATGCAAACCCTAAAGTAATAGACAAATCGAAAACACGTTTTTTAAATGGTTAACCTAATAGGGATCGATCCTGCTATGGATCCCTGGGTCCGGTCTTACTATAGATCCTTGTTTAAAGGATCAATCCTAGAATAGATCCTTTGATTTATTTCAACTACAAAACAAGTTTCGCAAGTCTAATTCCTTAAACTCATGTAGTTAAACATATCTTTATAGGAATGGAACCAACCCAACGTTCAACATAATAAACTAGTAACGAATTACCAAATAGTGTTATCGCATTTACGAAGTTCAGAAGATAAACATTATACTTCGTAATCCAATATACCAAAGTTGTATGAAACAACTAGTATATACTTCCTTAAGACTTTGATCATAATAGAGTGATCAAGTTACCAATACTAGAGATACATAAATATTTATGTTTTCAATATAAACAATTTGAAAGAAACGTAGATACAAATGGAAACAACTCAAGTTTCTATTACTAACCTCGAACAATATAAAAGCACAAATACTCAAAATCAACAACAATACGTCAACATTAAAAGCATCTCCCCTCCATAATTTCCAAATGGTGAAGTTGAATAGGATTTATGACCTTATTTTATCACATAGTAGCCCAAGAAAAATAGTCGGACCCCAAAGTACCTCGGCATAAAATTTCCCCTTAGAGCAACTCTAGTGGGCATGGCAAACTAACATATTTTCCCATTATACACCTAGAGTGGGATGAACAAACAAGTAAAATGGATGGACAAACCTTCAAATTTGAGGGTTTGTCCATTGAGTCTCAACTTGAGACTATAGGCTCAACAAGATCCGAGCACATCAACAGAGGCCGGTCGACCTACACTGAGCCGAGACTCGGTCCAAGGTAAGACGAGACTCGTATCACGTTGAGATGACCGTTCTTGATTGAGCCGGCAACAGTTACTCTCATCCAACGGTTATAATTCCTATCCCTATAAATAGAATAATTTTATTCTTCAAAACCACACCTTCCCCACCTTCTACAGCCACAATTTCTTATAATTTCACTTCAATCTCCATCTTTCAATCTAAAACTCTTAAAAATCCCCAGTCTTAATCTTTCAATCTCAAACACCATATTAATTTCACCTCAATCTTACAAAAAAATCTTTAAAAAATGGAAACCCATTAGAAACACAAAATGATACATCACAAAGAGTTTGCGGTCCAAAGTTTAGTCTTGATGAAGATAAAGCTATTTGTAGAGCATACTTAACATTTACACTTGATCCAATCAATGGTGTTCAACAGCCACATCATACGCTCTGAGGGAACATTTTTACACAATTCTTTCAGGAAACTGGGAATCCAAAAACCATGATGCTATTTGCATACCATACGTAGCATTTACACTTGATACAATCAATGGTGTTCAACAACCACATCATACGCTATGGGGGAACATTTTTACATAATTCTGTTAGGAAACTGGGAATCCAAAAACCATGATGATGCCGGGTTGTCATGTCGTTTTAGTACAATTAGTAAAGACCTGAATAGTTAGGTAGCTTTGATGATGCAAATGACCCGACAAAGAGGAAGCTATGATACTGATGTCGATGTGGTAAGTTGCATTTCAAATTGTTTAATTGATTTTGAAATATTTTATCAGTTTGTTGTAACTAGCTAATTTATATATTGGTAAATCTACAATAAAGGAAAACCCAAGAGGAATGGCAAAGAACAAGAAGTTCGAGTTTCAAGCATGAAGCATGCTTCCACATCCTCAGAAAGCTGAACCGATATAACCCTAATATGTTGGATGGATATGCTGTTGTAGTTACCTAAAATCGGTGAAAGGCTAAAGTTGGATTATAGGGTTTCTGAAAGTGAGTTACGGGAGGTTGAGCACGAACAGTCTCTTCCTAAACAACGCACAGTGGCCGTTCAAAGGCTGCTTCAGTCACATGGAAAAGGTTAGGGCTGGTCTTAGGGAGGGAAGCAGACAAAGAGAGAGATTAGAGAATTCTAGGGTGTAAAGAAAAATTGCTTGAGAGTTTATGAGAAAGTTGTGTGTTAGCTTGGAGAAATAGAGGACCTATTTATAGCTGAATTCTCTAATATCAAGTTGGTGAAGATAAAGATTGCTTACCGTGCGGAGCACTTCTCCCGTCTCTTCGGGAATAGATAAGTATAAACTAGGTTGAGTTTATCTCATTATTCCACCGTCTTTACTCACTTCTGCGGTGAGAAATAG
>JAJJMB010007708.1:12544231-12573018 GCA_023531105.1 Papaver atlanticum
TTGTTGAGCATGCGGAGCTCAGGAGAAGTTATCCACGTTTTTTGATAGATGTGTACAGTTCATACCCAATTTACTAGCCGTGAGTGTGTTTGAGACGCTGAGAAAGAGGCCTAAATCCTAGATGAGGCTTATGCCTAAGTCTTGTACTTGTATAAGACTCTTAAGACATGATGGCCCAGCTGGAATGAAGCCGTCTGAGATTTGACCAACGCAGCTGGGGCTGTCTGAGATTTGGCCGACGGGTTTAGGGTCGTCTGAGATTTGGACGACGCGTTTGGGGCTGTCTGAGATTTGGCCAACGCACCTAGACCCGTCCAAGAGTTAGATGACGCGATAGAGTCTATTCGAGATTTGATGGAATCTCTCCGAAGTCAGCTGTGACAAGTTTGGGAGAGAAAAGAAGGCTTGCACGCCTAATAATGTCTCTGCGAGACTTCGGTTCACTTGTCTGTGACCAGCGTTTGTTACAAAGATGTGCTAGGAGTCAATTGTGTCCGTATTTATGGGGCCGTCATGACCAGTGTGTCTTGAAAGGATGTTTTATATGTCTTTCGAAAGGTCTCAGAGGCAGAATAACTAGCGTATCTCGAAGGGATGTCTTAGGAATTATTCGGAAGCCTCAATAAGTTGATTCAGAGCCTAGAGTAGACATGAAAAGTGTATCTTGTGATGATGTACTAGGAATCAGTCCTTGATCTCAAATAGGGTGAGTCGTGCTTATAGGAGACATGTATGTCTCCGCTCTGGGTCATAAATCCGTCGGGGACGTTTTTACGCATCTACAGAGCCTACATGACCAACAATATCTCATCGAGGATGTATACGAGGAATCATGGCATCACAATCAGTTGCGTCTCGCAAAGACATGCTGAAATTATGGTTGTTCTGGTTTCATAAGTATGCTGGGGACATTTTACGCTCTATAAAACCTACGTGACCAACAATATCTCGTGGAGGATGCGCACTCGGAATCACGGCATCACGACCAGCAGTCTCTCGTGAGGATGTATACTAGAAATCGTGGCTATGGGTGCCTTGAGGACCAAGGGTTTAATCTCTCCCATGAGAGTTGAATGGTCTTGAAATGACACTTTTGCCCCTTATCCAAATTTCAACATCTACATTAAGTCCCCTACTCAGAATAAAACCTTGATTGTTATATGATGAGTATATAGATGGTGAAAAATCATTCAGATACGAAATTATAATCCACTTGCGGAGTCCCCGAATTGATGTTTAGCCTTCGATTATTCTGACTTTGATCTTGGAATCGATTCTGGACTTGGGAACCCCTTGGGATTCTGTGTTGGGAAGCGTTAATGGCATGATAATGAAGTCTTGATGATACAAATTCCCTTCTTGATCGAATGGAATTGTTAATTGTGGTTTACTTGGCCAAAATCCTAAATTTTCTCTCTTTGTGCATCCTTGAGCTTCCGAATTTGTACATGCGAGTATGTGGGGAAGAGACAGTTTTGAATGAATTCTTAGCTGGACATGATGTTGATGAAGATCCATGAGATAAGAGAGACACTCCTTTCGAAGTTGTAGAGTCCTTATCCCATACGAATTCTGAGTTCATACACTAAAACCCTAATTCCTCATTTGTTTGTGTCTGACTCTTTCAAATTCTCTGGAGAGACTTTACGAGGCTTGGTGGGCGTGCATATGTCTTGAAGGGTTAGTAACTTGTGTGATAAGAGATCGTTCAATCCTTTATACCAATCAGACACGCTTTTCAGAGAGAAAATACCTATTTTTGAAACCAAGGGTATTTTCATCAAAAACCAGTATGAGCCTGATTTTTTCCTGACATGAGAGACTCCATGATATTCTCTGGGTATGTCCACGACTTGAAATAGAAAGTGACGTGTTTCTGGTTCTGCCGTTGAAAAAATATGAGCTCGAACTTCCCTGTTTGAACTAAATTCCCTTTATTTTCTCTGAAGTTCCGCCTTTCTAGATTCTGTTTCAATTTCGTCAAGTTATGAAAACTTATAGAATTCAATATACAAGTTTATGAGTCTGTGGGGATGATAAGAAGAGAACTTGGTCGGTCCCTAGTGTGTTAGGGTCTCCTTCTTTTGATAAATACTCAAAATTATGAAATAAGGGTATTTTGTCAAAATCCCTTATGAGCTCATTTTTATTGAGGAGTGATGAGATAAAAAGGGTTGAGAGAGGTGTATAGGACCGTACAAATGAATGGGAAGAGGCTCGGCTCCCTCCCTTTTAGGAGAAATCCCTCTTTTCGTCAAACTCTTGAAATTAGGGTTATTTTTGTCAAAACCCTAATTCTCTTCGACTTTGGTGCCTACAAAAAAATTCTGAGACAATAAGTGACGTCCTACTGGCCTAGGAGAGAATTCATATGCATGGGAGAGGCTTTGCCACGTTCAGAGATATTTTAGAAGAAGGGAAAACCTAGGTTTCCTTATTTGAGCCAAATTCTTTTAATTTCCTCTTTTAGCTATGATCCCTTTTCCTTTTGCTTTGAGATCTTCCCTTTTGAAAAAAAAAAACTGAAAAAAGAAGTATTTTTGACATAGGCTAAGAAACCGGTCCACCCTGCCCCACGAATTCTATTTCCACTGGAATTCTTTGTTTAAGTTGAATTCCTATTTCTTTTTGAAGCATAACTGGTATTGCAGAAAACCGTTTTAGTATGCTTAATGTTTAAATTTAATTCTTTACCCATGAATTATAATCATGGAATGAGTGTGTTGAACATCTTCCTCTGGCTTAGATGATTGCTTTGGTCGTCTTTCAAAACGATATTAATCTTCAAATTGATGATGTAGAAGATAATAGTTAATGATCTTGAGTTTGCTGATGTAGATACCCATCGTTCGTTCTTCATTGAAGCATCCTCGGTAGGTCTTGAAATTTATCTATCTTTAATCATCTCTGATGCATACTTCTTCGACCATCGAATGAATAGAAGTAGTCGTATTTTTCAAGGATTCTCTTCGTTTAGGTGTTTGTCATAAAACTTCATATTTTAGACACTTAGGGAGAATGGATGTAAAATCTTCATACAGATTTCGATTTGAGTCCCCGACCCCAACTTTGAAAGAAAAGAGGATAGGATTTCTAATGCAAAAGTAATGACTTTATTCCGAGTTCGTTGGGCCAATCAAATCCGTGTATACTTTTGACTTCAGAAATCCCGTATAAAATTTCAGTATTTTTTCAAATTGTACTTACTTTGGTGTCGGGCCCATATCTCCTAGCTTGATTGTCCGTTTGAGACGCCCTTTTGGCATGTTGTAGGGAAGACATAGGGGAACATATATATTTAGGAAATACCTCAAAATTCCTTATGGGCTGCCTGATGTGATTTTGAAGTTGTAGTAAAAATGATTCGAACTCTTAGACTTGTGAAGATTCAAGTTTTTAAATTTAATAAAAATATACAATAATATTACAAATGGTGCAAGAGGTACTGGAACTAAGGATTCGGCCAATCTTCATAACATAAGGTTCAATTATTTATTCTCAACAATTTTATCTCAAGAAATGTAAACATGGACTCTTATTCTTGCCAAGGTAGATTCTAAAAACATTAGTTATAAATCGTAAGCATGGGACATCAAACATCTAAGCAAGCATGACCCATCTAATAAAATAATAACTAATTAATCAAAATCATATTTCAATTAATATTAGTGCAAAAGTCATAAAAAAGAATAAAATAAATTTACCCATGTATGAAGTTCGGCCTCCTCCGTCGTCCCAGTGTTGGGGTTTATCTCCTCATATTATAGACACTCTCAAAATATTTTTTATTTGCTCAAAAAGTGTTTACAATGGTGAAAATGGAGAAAATAGTGAAAAACAAGATTTTGTGACGCATGAAAAGTGTCACAAAATGAACGATATAATAAAAGTGTTGTAGTCACTATTCCGAAGTCGCTGGAAAAGTGCTACCCACTGCCGTAAATATTCGACAGTTTCCAGCGACTGTCTTCAGCAGGTGTTGTTCTTCGTGTTCTTGATATTCATCAGCAGCAGAACCCGAGTTTCTGCAACTCGTGATTTCTCGCTCCTGAGCTCTCCTCAGCTCCCCAAACTCTCCACCCCCATTCTATATGACCTGGGTAATCGATTTATACCCGAAAGATGAATTGAATCTCCTCCATAACTTCAAAAAATCTTCTCTTTATTATTTTTATTCTCACGGAAATAATTTCCTGTTTTAGCTTCTCCACGCGTTTGCAGCTGGATTAATCTCCAAATATAACTTATTTACGCTCCAAATTGTTGCTCTAGTCATCATACACATTCAGAACACGTTCAAATTCTCCAAAACTCATGCAATCCCGTGAAATTTTTCTCATGCACGTGCTGCCCTGTTTTTCTCCATGACACGATTCAGCCAATTCTGATCCAAACGGACACCCATACCAGCTTTCTATAGTCATATCACGTCTACCCACTAAGTTTCAGGGATTGAATCTCACTAAATCACGTCCAAACATCCGATCGAAATTCTGCCAGAGAAGAAATGGTTTTCCCGCCAAAATTTATTTTTTGAATTTGAGAAGAAGATGTCCTCCCCCTAATCCTGCACGGGTGTCCCTTTAGCACTTGTCTTATGGGGTGCAAATCACCACTTTTCGAGCCAATTTTGCCGCAAGAGCTTATTCTCTAGAAAAGACTTAAAACAACTTTATTAGAAATAAAATGAGTCCTAGATAATGTAGTTATGGGTGAAAATGCGTCACACTTACGTGCTTATCACTGTCCTCAGTTTTCTAGTTTTCACGTTGAAATGTGCAGATGTATGTTTTCAAAAGGAGGCCTTGTTGTGTTTGAACTCTTGATGTATTGAGACTATTAGGACACATCCTCTTGGAGTGTTATGACCTAATTAACTTTCCTTAGCTTGTCATAGGTCGTGAATTTGATCCGCTTGAGCTAAAACGCATCCATGGCGCCCTTATACATTTTTACCCTTAATTACGAAGAAAGCATATCTTCTCTTGATTCTTCATGGAAATATAAAACCATGTGAACTCACGAATATCCTTGAGGACGTGGATTAGGTTTATTGAAATAAGGGTAGGGATATAGTACTGAAGACATGCTTCTGTTTTCGCGAGACTTGGCACATTCTTGTCGAGCAAAACCCTAGCCGTGCTTTATATACGTCTTCAACTCTTGTATTTTTGATAAACTTTGTCTAACTCCTTCCTTGTTTGTAGGCTCAAGTTATAAATACTATTCAAGAAAAACATGTTTATAATAGAGTGGATGACCTTATCTTTTTCAGTGGATCAAGTGTGCAACAGTCCCCAATTATTATTAACTTTGGTGTTGGAGAATCCGAAAGAGGTGAGGCATAGCGTATTGTCGGTTATCCTATTGTTGGTGTTGAATTTATTAACCATATTGGAATTATGACTTCGGATGATATACTCGTGGAGGATTTAGTGACATGAGGAGAATAAACGGTCTTGCTTCTAATGATCTTATGGATATGGAAAACATGATGACCGCACGTGATGAGAATATTCGTTTCAATGTGAGACGATCGCGAGAGTGGATGGATTCTGTCTGGGTACATTGGGGTGATTTGAGTTCAGAGAGGTTCTTAATCTAGAGGAGCGTGTGGTAGATGAAGAGCTGGAACATGCTAAGCAGGCGGTTTAAGATGCAGAGGCCAAAGCGAAGCAGCTGAACATGAAGCAAGAGATTTTCTATAAGGGCCTTTGCTGGATGATTTTCTCTAGAGTTGATATTTTCCCTCTTTGGACCTTTCTCGTATGCATCTGGTAAAGGAAGAGGTCCCTCATGAGTTCGAACTTGATGCAATCCCTAGATTTCTCCGCCGGGTATGCGAGTAGGTGAAAACCCTAAGTAAAATTCGTTATATGAAGTCCTTCCTTGCGCAATCTTTAGTCCGGAGGTTGTAGAAACTTCGTTTGACGTCCGATTTCAGTGGTTGACCCCAGCTATCGAACAGAAAAGACATGCCTTTCATCTATTGGAGAAAAATTAGGATCTAGAGATTGTTTTTCAGGTAATAAGTCCACGTGAAGTTGAACTCGGAAATATAGGGATTTTCAGCAGCAATATATTCTAGTGTTTTGATCATATCTCTTAGATTGTATTTCAGAACGTCTATCCCTTTTGACATGCGGTAGCAGAGACATAGACGTGCACTTTTTGTCGGGGAATCGTCAAATTATCTACCAATTTTTCCCAGCTCATCGGGTTAGATAGATGAAGTGTGAGCCACGTCTGATTACGGTGGAAACTATAAACTCTTCTTCAACTCGATTGCAAAAAATAATTTGTCTCATGCGTGGATCCGGAGTAGAGGGAGGATTCAAACATATATTTTTTTGGGTACATGCATCTGTATGTAAAAATCTTAGAAGGGGTTTGTAAAAGTAGTTTTCTTGATCATGACAGAAAACCTAAATTTGGCGTGATGGTGTGTCCTTCTCTGGATGTGAGGAAAACTGATTTTGAATATTCTCACCTTTGCTTATGGAAGTATTTGTCCTCTCTATAGTGGGATTGATTTCCAGTCCCCATATGATAGCATCTAATAAGTCTTGATATGGACACAAGGGTTGTTTCATATGGACACAAGGGTTGTATCACATCTTCATAGAAGAAGGATATTGCGCCCGAGAATCGACCATGAGAGCTGGGGATCGGTCTAGAGATCTGATTCTTCCTCATGTAGCTTCAGTGGGAGTATTTGACTTGGGACATTCTAAATTCTACCAATTTGTTACGAAATATTCATGTTGATGGCGTAAGAGTTTGTAACCTAGGAATTAGATATTTGGATCACCTCATGTTGGTCACATGGATGTATGATTAACGGTTTTTCGTCAGTACCCAGTTTGTTATATGAATAGGGATTCTCATTTACTGGAAAGATTTGATAGTTGGGGGTAAGACCTATGTATTTCTCGAGATTGAGTCTTTAGGTGTGAGAAAAAGTCGTTGTTCAGTCTCTGCTAGATGTCTTGATAGGGACTCATGTGAACTTCCGTTGCAAATTCTCTGTTGAAATCTATTCTTCTGGGAGATGGTCAACCGGACTTAAAAGTAGTAGACACCTTCTGGAACCAGGGGATATGTATCTGTCCGCCATATATTTTCCTCCAGTCATCACGTCTGACTCTGACACGTGGGACACCTTGTTGAGCCGGTTTTTAGACATAAGAGCTTTAACTACGGGAAATGCTAGGAGGAGTCTAGATGAGTAGCGTGTGGCCTGGAGCAATGTCCTTGGATACTTCCCTTGTTTACTTCAGTGACAGTAGTTGGTTGTGGATGTATGTCTAGTAATGAAGTTTTATCTGAATTATTGGCCTCACAAGTATTGCTTTAGATTTATTTTCCCTTGATAGATTCGGTTGCAAAGATATTCTCCTTCTCCATCTTGGGTGAACTGAGGTCCCATAGGAAAATTATACTGGATAGTCGTTGGTGTAGATGAGTTGGAGGCTCATCGAGACTTGGTCGTACAATTGCTAGGGCTAGTTCCTCTTCTTTCTGACGAGACGAGTATTGAGGTAGCATATCGATTAGCAGCTTTGCTCCTTCGAATAAGGATGAGATTTGAATGATTTTTGTCTTGAAAATTACCCTCGAATTATACTTTCACGCGTTCTGGTCATGACCCTCTGGAGCATGAAGAGTGACAAGCTGTATCTTGGATGGATATGGCGGTTTATGACCATAGATGGCTCTGCAACGTTTTTGACTAGGTCATAATTTTTTGGATCCTTTCCAAGTGTTTGCTAACTTTATCCTATAAACGATGAAAATACGAATCCAATGGAAAAGAACGATACAGAATGAAAGAGTTATAAGTAAAATAGTAAAGTGAAGTAAACTTCCCGAGTCCCTTGTGATCAGGTTGAGGGCCCTTGACCTAAACGAATTTTGGAGAAAATATTCATCAGAATCTCCAAGTTTAGAGCGTCATCTAGTCCTTGAGGTCCTTAAGAGTGATAAGGTCGACTGGATGGTTGCTCCCTTGCTCTGTCGCGTTCGTAACGAGCTTCATATTCTCCGGTGAGGTCGATTGCAGACAGACCGGATCCCTACTATTCTCAACAATTTTAGTACTCCTTCTTTAGGAAGCATGTACTCGATCTAGATTTGTTGGATTTATCCCTACTGGTAACTCTAAAGACGTTTTCAGATAAGTCTGAATTGAGAATTTGCAAGATTCTGTTGAGTCTCCAAAAGCTCGCCTTGGTCCTTACCCAACGTTTTCAAGGATTAATAGTAAATTTTCATGAAAATAGGTTACTGGGGCGTTTAATTATGCAGGGAGAGATCCAAGTGATCATGAAGGTCACTAAACTATTCACTAAGGTTAAATAGTCATCTGAGAGAGAAAAATGCTGATAGAGATAATCCTCTCGACCATGTTTGTATGGACTACATAGACTGAATCAACATGACGTTTTTGTGTTTGGATTAGTGAAATCAGATTCCTTCCTAATATTGACCATGAATGAGATCTGTAACTGAGTGAATAACCTCCCACTGTGGCCGCCAAAATCTAGTTACCTAAAATTAGAGAAAGGCTAAAGTTGGATTCTAGAGTTTATGAAAGTGAGTTACGGGAAGTTGAGCACGAACAGTCTCTGTCTAAACCACGCACAATGGTCATTCAAAGGATCCTTCAGTCACAAATAAGAGGTTAGGGCCGGTCTTAGGGAGGGAAGCAGACGAAGAGAGGGATCTGAGAATTCTAGGTTTGAAGAAGAATTGCTATGAGAGTTTATGAGAAAGTTGTGTATTAGCTTGGAGAAATAGAGGACCTATTTATAGATGAATTATCTAATCTCAGGTCGGTGAAGATAGGGATTGCTTGTCGTGCGGAGCACTTCTCCTATCTCTTCAAGAATAGATAGAGATAAACTAGGTTGAGTTATTGAGTTTATCTCATTATTCCACCGCCTTTACTCTCTTATGCGGTGATAAATAGGCCGGGTGTTTCTTATACGTGTCGTAGATCGCCAGACCAAAACCCTAATTGATATCCCCCCATTTGTGTGAAGCTTAGTCAGCCTTTGTGATGATATGTTGAGAGACATAAATATTCTCTTTAGCCAAGTTGGCCAAGATAGAGAGATATTCTCTTATTTGTGAGAATGACTAGGATGAGTCACGTGAAAAGGCATGGAATGCCTCATAAATCGTGTCTAGAGTGTGAGAGAAGCTGAGGTTGAGGTTGTCCTCTCCACGAACGGTCACATATGTCACGTAGGGACCGTATTATTGGTTATGGGTCATTTTGTTGAGTATGCGGAGCTCAAGAGAATTTATCCACGTTTTTGGATAGATGAGTACAGTTCATACCCAATTTACTAGCCGTGAGTGTGTTTGAGACGCTAAGAAAGAGGCTTGAAGCCTAGATGAGGCTTGTGCCCAAGTCTTGTACTTGTATAAGACTCTTCAGATGTGATGGCTCAGCACGGATGATGCCATCTGAGATTTGACCGACGCAGCTGGAGCTGTCTGGGATTTGGCCGATGCGTCTAGGGCCGTCTGAGATTTGGACGACGCGTCTGGGGCAGTCTGAGATTTGGCCGACGCGCCTGGAGCCACCTGAAAAGACGAGGGTACCCAAATACACCACAATATTTTATTTATCCACCTATAAGTCCTCTACCGAAAGTGATTGTCTATAGACTGAGTCGAGACAATATAACAAATCGGTTCACACTTCGTGTGATCCTCTATGGATACGGGATCGAGACAATACGACAACAAGATAACTTGTGTGATTGATTATGGATACAAGATCGAGACAATACAACAACGAAGTATGATACTTGATAATAGGTTCGGACTTAACCAAACTCTATAGTATCACTATCAAGTATATGCGGAGTTAACGTTTGTGTAATTTACTCTAAATTATATAAACGAATATAATTGTGGAAAACAAAAGTAAATCACATAGCAAGATTTTGTTAACGAGGAAACCTGCAAATGCATAAAAACCCCGGGACCTAGTCCAGAATTGAATACTCTCATAATTAAGCCGCTATACAAAATATATACCAACTTCGTATAGTTGAGACCATACAACTACCCCTAGTTCACTTAGTTTCCTCAGTATCCCTGCGTTTCCGACTTCAATGAGTGCACGCACTGGAACAATTCCTTTGGATCATATTCCAAATAGTAAAGGAACAACAAATCTATTTGGTAAGAAATCTTTTGATTCTTTCAAGATAAAGATATCTCAAGTCATACGCAAAGGCTCTTCCGTTTAATCTAATAAACTCTTTTGCCTAGTTAGATCAATCTATCCAACAACTACCAAAGTAGTCAAGTTTAGATTCGCAATCAATCAATATAGATTCCAACAAGAAGATATAAAGTGATGCCGATCTCACGCAACTAATCAATCGAATAAATCCGATTCTAGTTGGATCCCATCCGATCAAGGTTTGTGCACACAAAGATATGAGAACTAAAATCTTCTTCGTCTTAAAATCTTCTTTAATCTTCAATAAACACATGCACAACACTACTTGAATCTCTTGTGATCAATCACACATAGAACGGAGTCTGTTAACAATAGATTATCACGAGATTTCTTTAGATCTATAAACAATTCTATAGATCCCGTCGATACTTCGATCTAGTTTGAGTGAATCTTATATCAGAAGAGAAGATTCTCAAGAATAAACAAACTAGGTGCAATCAAAGTTTCAACAACCGTTAGTCAATCAAATCAATCGAAAACTTATAACACTACAATTATCTAGTTTCCCACCAACGGTACTTGTAGAGCTTCTTTATCCCACATAAGTCTTTAAACGAGCGCTCGTAAGAGATTTCGCCTAATTAGGGTACTTTCCTCTCCGTATAGACGGCCCCACCAGAAACAACAAAAAGATGAAGTTTGCCTGGCTCTTAGGATAGTTTGCTAAAAATACAAACTTAGGTATTTATAGGCCAAGGATGTTTTGACACCAAGGAATTTCCAAAACCGAAAATATTCTCAAGATATGCAATGAATAGCAAAATTCGGTTTTCCTAATTCCAATAAATGCTTGTCCGAAATTTCCGAAATCTCTCAATAGAAAATCTCCAATTAGTAAATGCATTATTAATTTTTATTCTCTAGAGATGTGCATTTAATTGTTGGTAAATAAAGCATATAAAACAAAAAACCTTAATTAAAAGATTCTCAATTTATTTCGGCACATGATCTCCTTGAGTACTAAGGAATATCTTTGAACAATAAATGATGAGAGTTACTGAATGTGTTCAAAGTATGTTGACATCTTTTTACTGTAAATCCTTATTCATATTTACATGGATTTACATTCTTGGAATCGGTTATACCACACTTCCAAACAAGTTTAGAATTGGTTCACCTGTATTCCAAGATTATTATGTGATTGATCAAATATCAAATCACATACATGGGTTCAATCCGTTCAACCAATAACAAGGATCGGTTATACCTTGTGAATATCAATATTCTGCGGAGCACGTGTCGTGGTTTCAGTGGTCACATGCAGGATAACTGTGTAGCCCTCGTTACACACAGGAATCTGAGTAGCATGAGACACCTTCGCAGATCTACTTTATCCCATCCCAAGAAGGGATACCTCGACGGCTAAGATAGAAAAGTAGAACCTAGCCTAGATAGAGGCAGCTGGCGAAGGGACATTGGTAGATGACATATCCAATCAGCATTTAATGCGCAAATCTCTTATCTACACGCCTAATCAAAGCACGTGGAGAGAGATGAGATGGCAGAATCTGACTGGCAAAGGATAGCGGTGAACGAAGGTACAATCTGTACCGAGGCTGGGTAGTTCCCGAAGGAATGTGGGGCAGCTGAGGTGGAAAAGTTCGACTGGAGAAAGTGTGCGGTGAACGAAGGTATCATTTGTACGGAAGGTATATTAGGGGACGATGGACCCAAAGACAACAAAGATATATCTGGAGCAGAAGGGGCTATAGATACCAAGCTTCACCAACAAACAAGGGCATTCAACATCTAGGAGAAGAAGATCTAGTCTTAAGCTTATACCTCTTTAATGTTTAGAACTTAAGTATTTACTTCAACTTGAGTTCTCTCTATTACTTTGGGAAGCATTTAAGATCTTTGTAACCACCACAACTTAATACAAACAATCACTCATTATCCCGTGGACGTAGACAAATGTCGAACCACGTAATCTCTTGTGTCTCATGATAACTTAGTAGCATTTACATTATATTTGTGTTCTTCGTTATTATTGCGATCTCGAATACCTTTTATTACTTAGCATTATCAGTTCAACAAAGATATCAATACTACTTGGTATCTAATTCTATGAGCTGTATACATTACGTAGACTATGGGAAAATTAGTAGTCACAGTTTGGCGCTAGAAGGATTTGCTCACCATCTTGAGTTTTTATGTTCCTTTATTTTTTCAACTTACGCATCTTCTTTAACGAAGAGATTCGAGTTTAACAACGGCGGATCTCACTTCCTAGTGATCCATTCATCCGTTATTTACGTAAGTTCCTTGAGTTCATAGCCTCTAAAGACTTACAACCTTACAGATCTACAAAGTTTTCTGTAAAAAATGCATTCACAAAACGTTAAAACTTTTGTTTTGTACTAAAACAACTTTTTCCGACAAAGTATCCTTTGGATCTGAGTACCTCTGAGCACTAAGGAATCTCAGTGAGAATTTAAGGAGAAAAAATCTTACAAAGCATTTAATGACCCCTTTTTTCTTGGGAGATCTGACACCTTTTTTAATTGTTTTCAACATTTAAGATTGTTTTTTCCAAGGGTGTCATAAGAAATTAAATACCCATCTTTTCAGACGTCATTCTATTACTTTTTCTGAAAAAGCCGCTTCGCCGTCTTATGTGTCAGAGCATTAATTGCTACTTTTAACGAAGGAACCCAAGTAGCAGATTTTTGCCACTTTTTCCGTCACGACGGGATAACAAAAGACCGAAGGCATGCAGAAACCAAGTGACATACCAACAAGCTCATAACCAGCGGTTACGAAGGGAAGATCTCAAAAACCATCTCAAGTGAATCAAAGAAATGAAGCTGAGGACGGACAAAGCGAAATAACAAGAAGAACGGCTACCAACAAACCACCTACCCCTGCTGAAGGGATGGGGCAAACATCGGGAGAACAACCACTTTACGACATGCCGTTACCGGAGCGTCCCCATGTTACGAAGCCACCTGCGGCTAATGAAGGGTTAACCAGAACCTTAGCTCCTACGGGACGAGGTTGGGAAACCTAACTCCTATCCAGCTAGATCATAGAAGAAGGAGTGGATGACTCTGAGGACCTGGATGACAGCACTCTTCAGGGTAGTGGAATCCACAATGAAGAACAAATGGCAGCGCAAGTAGCAGCTTTGCTACTCCGTAACAAGGAGCACGAGGATTCAATGCACGTGATGGATCAGGAAAACCAGAACCTGAAGGATATGCTGGATGTACAGATCGAAGGTTCCCAAACTCACCCTCCATTGAAGAGGCGTGAGCACGAACCTATCTCAGGAAGACGAAGGGGGGATCTTAACCCACCAAAGGCTAACCCACCAGGGGGATCCAGGAGAACACAGCACGATCCAGATAAGATGGATCCAACTTACAAGCCCTTTTAGTCCTACTATTATGAGGCATTTTCCAGAGATGCTCACAATGTGAACATGGTCATGGAGCAAATGGAGAAGATGCGGAAAGAAATACAAGGATTGAAAACTGGCCACGCAGGCGCAAGGCTGGAGGAGGTACTCCATGAAGCAACAACATCTCCGCTATCCTTTCGCATTTTGAGGGAGCCTATCCCTGCAAAATGCTCGGTACCTACGTTTCAGGCATACAATGGTACCTCTGATCCCGCATCCCACCTACGGTGCTACACTCGTGTCTTGGCCCATTGGGAAAGAGATGAGGTAGTACTTTGTAGGTACTTCCCTGCAAGCTTGACGGGATCAACATTGGCGTGGTATGATAATTTACCAGCAAACTCAATTGACTCTTTTGAGCAATTGTCTACGGTGTTCTTGGAGACATACATGTACAACAAATCAACGAAGGCAGGGTTAGATAGGCTATTTGATTTAGATATCGGACCCCGGGAAACATTAATGCAATACACAGACAGGTGGCAAAAGACGTGCCAAGCAATCGGGAAAGTCAATCCAGAAATTAGCATTAATTGCTATAAGTGCGGACTTGATAGAACCTCGGCTATCTTCGTGGAGCTTCACAACCTAGCCATCGATTCCGAATGAGATCTTCGGGTTGTCCAGGATCACTACATCAGACTTGAAGAAATCCAAAAGGATAACCCCAGAGCATAATCAAAGGCAACAACAGCTCCGCAACGAACGAACTCTCTGGAACCAATTCTGGAGATACCTAAGAGGCAAAATGAAGCTGGGGGCAGAACCAGCTCTCGAGACAAAAGATCAAAATATGGAGATGGCAAAGGCAGAGGAAAAGGAAGAGAAGAGTTTGTAGATAAAGTGTACACAAAGCTAAACACAACGTTCTCCCACATTCTAAGCAAGGATGGAGCTAAGCCGGGCTTTCCTTACCCTAACACTAGGGGAAAGCAGCCAGATAAAACAAAGGATGCTAAGCAGTACTATGAGTACCACCAGTACTACGGGCATACAACTGACACATGTTATCACCTGCGGAACACGATTCAGAGATTCATAGACGAATGCAAGTTCATAGAGTATGTACAGATACAACCAGTCGATACTGAGGTAGTCCTCCATAAAAGGGTAGAACTACCTCAGGATGGCAAATACATCAACATGATCACATTCTAAAACGGAGGGCAAGAGGATATACTCGAGTTGGCTCGAAACAGAAGAAAGCTAGAAACCCACGAGGTATTCAAGCTAAGTGGACCACCTACTAGTACTTGGAAAGAATGGATGGCTACGCCATTAACATTCTTAACAAGAGACGTCAACCCGGAAGTCGAGATGCACAACGATCCACTTGTGATCACCCTTCCAATACATGGATGGAATGTTACGAAGGTCCTCATTGATGGGGGCAGCTCGTTAAATGTATTTTTCTATGAACCCTACTTACGTATGGGTTTAACAGCTGAGCAAATGGATTCATACACTTGCACAATATACGGTTTCAATGGAGCAGTCTCTAGACCAAAAGGAGAAATTGTCCTGCAGGTACGCACATGACCCTTAGTAACCAATGCAAGGTTCTGTGTTGTGGAAGCACCTTCGCCCTACAACGTCATTATAGGACGACTTTGGTTCCATCGTTTAAGAGGAAGAGCTTCGACTTATCATCAGTACCTTCGATTCCCTATACCCATGGGTGAAATGGAAATCAAAGGTGATTAACTTAGGACGCAAGGCTATGTAATCTAGCAGAGGTCAGACTCAACGAAGAAAGAGCTGCTGCACAGCAACACAAAAGGAAAAGACGAAGGGCGAATGCCAACGAAGTAAAAGATGGAGGCTTCAAAGTCCCCGAAGCCCCCTCAGTTCAAGAAGCAATCACCTCTGCCACCCCGGTAGTGGACACTTCTGCTAAATGCCAATTATAGAAATGCACTCCTCTAAAACCTTAGAAACCAACCTTTTCACCGGTGGAACCAACAACGAAAATCAACATTGGAACGGAGACGGAGCCAAAGATGATCAACATCGGAACCTTACTAGAAAAGAGGACGAGGAGATGCAACTGCAAAGGCTACTACGGGACCACGCAGGTGTCTTCGCTTGGTCAATGGAAGACATGCCAGGAATTGACCCGAATTTGGTCTCCCACCACCTTCGGATCAAACCAGAAATGGCACCATTCAAGCAACGTATCCGCAAGGTGGAAGGTATCTACCAGGAAGCAGTAGAGAAAGAGTTGCAAAAACTCCTAGCAACAGGATTCATACGACAAGTCAAGTATCCCACGTGGATATCTAACATGGTAATTGTGCCTAAGAAGAACGGAGAGGTGCGTATTTGCATCGACGTTAGCAATCTCAACAAAGCATGCCCCAAGGACAGCTACCCGCTACCGAATATTGACCAATTGGTCAATGCAACCGAAGGCCACCAGAGGCTATCCTTCATGGATGGTTACTCTGGTTACAACCAAATCGCTCTTGCAGAAGAAGACCAGGAGCATACTGCGTTCTTTACCCTACGAGGCTTGTATTGCTATACGAGGATGCCTTTTGGACTAAAGAACGCGGGGGCAACATACCAGCGATTGGTAGACAAAATCTTTAAGCCATTAATATGCAAGATACTAGAAGTCTACGTGGACGACATGCTTGTCAAAAGCAAAGAGGCGAAAAACCACCTATCAGACCTAAGGGAGATATTCGAAGCCATGAGAAACTTTCACATGAAAGTAAATACAGAGAAATGCATGTTCGGAGTAACCTATGGAAAATTCCTAGGGTACTTGGTAACTAAGCGAGGAATAGAAGTAGACCCCGAAAGGGTCAGAGCAATAATGGAGATGCCATCTCCAAAAACACTAAAAGGAGTACAAAAGTTATATGGAATCTTAGCCTCCATGGGAAGATTCATAGCAAGATCATCGGAAAAATGCAAAGCATTTTTCGATACACTGAGGAAAGGAAGCAGGTTCATGTGGACCACGGAATGCGAGCAAGCTTTCCAAAAAATCTAGGAATACTTGGCCTCAGTACCTATCTTACAGAAACCGGAGCCAGGTGAAATACGACCAAAACACCACAAAAAGATTGCTCGTGTCAATGTCTCTGCACATGGAATATTGTCCTAGTTTTTTATATTTTTAATGTAGTTTTTCAAGATAGATAAGGATAATGAATTTTTCTTAGAGTCCCATGCACCATGATGATTTTTGATATCCAAAAAATATAAATCATCTAGAGCGGGATATGTTAGATCACTACCCAACTGTGGCATAACCACTGGTCGTTTACTAGGGTCACCAGTGGGAATTCACGTTAAAATATACCAATCTTATAGAAGGATGACAATTTCAAACTCCTGAAAATGAAAGCTCTTCGTTTTTGCCAACCATCTCTCAGCGATGGCTTCAACTAAGCCTCTATCCCCATTGGCGAAATCAAACTCAAATACAGAAGAAAACCCACAATTATCACAATATCGTTGTCCTGGCGGATTATTTTGCACTACAATTTTACAAAACACTTCAACCTCTTTCAAGGTACTTCTAAAATTTACATTGCGAGGACCTCTCGTAACATCTTAACATACATGTTTTTCAATATTCTTTGATGATACTTTATCGAAACGATCTAGCAATTCATCCATACTCATACTACAATCAATACCAAACATAAAAAAAATATCAATCACTAAATTTCATACAAATTTACCTACAAATTTTCGTCACAAATAATCATACAAATTTACCTACAAAGTAATCATACAAATTATCATTCATTTTCATCACAAATAATCAAAATTTCATTTTTTTTGTCATCACAAATAATCAAATTAAATACCCAAAAAAAATCATCACAAATAATCAAATTAAATCATAGAAGACTAACACATATCATCTAAATCTTCTAAATAACTAATATCAATCATCAATTTCATCAAAATATCATAAAACTTAAAACCTAAAACTTAAATTTCTTACCCCAATTGATTTCGTGGACGGAATCGCACCAAACCACCCTCAAATAATCACAAATTTGTTGCTGAACAAACCCACAGAAGGAATTGATTTTTTTTTTCTTTTAGAAATGTTGAATGAGAACATGCATTTTCGGGAGCGTTATGGAGAGAAATGAAAAACGGGGGAAGAAATGAGGAAGATCGATCTTCTGTTGATGCTATCGATTTTCTAAGCGCCGTTTGGTTCGGCGCTGGGCGCTGTTTGGTGTGGCGCCGTCCACCTAGTTGACAAAGTCAAGCATTGTTTTATTCAGCGTTTTATATTGCGCTGTACTGTTCAGCGCCCAACGCTGTTTTATTCAGCAACTAGCATGCTAAACTACCATAGGACTTATGAGGTTGTCCTAGCTGATGTGACTGCTAGATTAGCACACCATAGGACTAAGCCTAAGATCTAGCACTATGGTGCTCTCCATCCCTTCCCTATCCCTAGCTATCTCTCAAAATCTCCAAAAACCATCTACTATGGTCTCCCATATCCCTACATGTGTAGGGATATCCACCCCTTTCCCTACATGGAGGACCACATCTGATCCCGCTTGTAGGGAAGGGAAATCACACGGCTACTCAGTAGCCGTATAAATTTACGCTTTACGGATACTGAGTAGCCGTATTACCGTTGATACAGCTACTGAGTAGCCGTTTCAGAAAAAATATTTGTTTGACCTTTTTTCGTTTACACCTCTCTCACACCCGATCCTAACCATCCATCATTAATAACGGCTCTATCTTCTCCACCGTCAGACCCCAACGGTCATTTTTTCAAAATCCTCTATAAATACCACTCTAATTCTCTACTCAAATCACACCAAATCAATTGATTTCTTATTTTTCTTCTTCTTACATCAATTGATTTCTTATTTCTCTTCTTCTTACTATACCTCTTTGATTTTTATATTTATCTTCTACTACTCAAGTTTTTATATTTTAGTCTCATTGAGAAATGGTTTATAATTTTGTTCAACGGGAAGAGATTGATCTTACTACTGCATTTATTTATGTGAGTATGGACGAAATTGTGGGTTCGAGACAAAAAACCGCTATGTTTTGGATACGAAATTGAAGAATGGTTTGAAACCCTAACATTAGAATCACTCACCTTAGATGATTTTTTGGATGAAATTCGAAATTGAAGAATGGATTTGTTTCACCTTGGATTAACGATCAAACCCTTTTAATTTAAGCCATCGAATCGCAATGAATCGATATGAAAATCGAAAGGGGGTAAGAGGGGTTTGAAAGGGTTTTGAGAGGATGCAAAACTAGAGAAGAAGAAGAAATGGCCGAGTCCGAGGTCGCTTTTGAAGACTTAAACCTATAAAACGGCTACTCAGTAGCCGTTTGACACTATTCATACGGCTACTGAGTAGCCGTATTGTGTAGGGAAGGGATAGGAGTGCACCATAATGAGGTTGGCTTCTTTATGCCATCCCTTCCCTACATATAAGGGATAGGGAAGGGATGGAGTGCACCATAGTGCTAGCTCTAACCACTCCCCATTTCTGGCCAGGCTTTCCGAATACTTTCCGAATATAAGCGCCAACAACTTTCGAGTGTCCGTTTCCGATGTATAAAGATCGCGCGTGTCTCCAGTTCCTTTTTACTCACAAATCAAAACTGAGAGCAAAAACATCAAAGAGAAAATTCTAGGGTTTCTCATTAGGGTATCAAACAAAATCTTGTCAACAAGTGAATTTACTCGGACAATCTGGTAATCATCTCTTGTCCGTTTTTGACAAATTTAGTGTGTGGTTTCACACAGCTTGATTTCTGTTCTTTGAATTGAATTTCTCCATTTACAGTTCTTGCTAGATTGGCTTCTTCGTAGGCATACGAGCTTTTCATAGAACTGCTGATATCATGTTTTATGTCTTCTATTCAAGAAAACACGCTAGATCATGTTAGTTACCCAGTGTTGAAGGTGTCTACTATTATTGAATCGCCATTCTTCTGAAATTGCTTAGTCTTGAGTTGTTTCCTAACGTCTGAACATTTTTTTTTGCAGTTATTCCATCTGTACCGCCATGAAATTTGTGGATAATCTTCCATTTGTTGGTCAGCTGATAGAATCAAAATCTTTTCTAGAAGGTTACCGCGGAGCATGGTTTCGGTGTAAGGTAATATTGGATGTTATGATCCTATAATCTTGTTCTTGTTTATGCTTCTGAATGAAATGCTTTGCAAGGTTTTATTTTTTATTTTTCTTTTTCCAATGTATAGATAGATGCTATAAGCTGACGTCCCCACATTCTTCATATATACCTCCCTTGAGACTGAGGATTAATGTCAGCTCTTCCATTTTATATAAGCAAATATGGGAGCAAAAGCTGCAAAACTTGAGTTGTATTTCCATCTCAATAACCCGAGATTGGTATGTAACTACAGTTCTTTTTTTTTTGTGGGGTATGGGTCATTGGTCTAGAATCTCCAACTTAAAAATTCGGCTCTACTCATAATCTACAATTCTTCCTTTTCCATGAGTTATATTCTACAGCTTCAAACACACAATGGACTTGTCTCTTAACAAATTTAGACTGTCTCGATCTCTTTTTTCTCCTTCTGTCTTACTGTGCACCTCTTCTCTTTATCTTTCTATCCATCTGATCTTCATCATCTAATATATCTCAATTGTATTCTGGTTTGGTTATGTTACATATGCTGGAAGTCAACCCTAACACCAACTTTTCTTGTCATTTACTCCTCCACTTGGTTTTTCGTTATGTTTGAAAGCCTTCATTTTTAGCTTCATGTTATTTTTGTTGATCTGTAGATTTTATACCCATGAAAGGTGGAAGATGTTGGAGTTAGGCTTTTTTAAGCTTGAGTGTGTTGGATGGAAAATTCTTGAGATCCCCGTTACTTGTATGTCTTAGCTGGAGTCTATTTCAGTGATGTATTGTGGAATATGATAGAAATGTAGAAATTTGGGTGTATCTTCAGTGTATCACAGAGTTAGATGCGTTATTGATGTAGTTTGAAGTGTGGTAGCCAATTTTGGTGTTGCTAACGTGATTTAGGAAGAAAAAGGGAAATTACATCATGAACAGTAAAGCCCTTGATGATATAGTTTCTAAAACAGTGCTTCTAGATTATGATTAGATCCTTTAATGACCTTGTCTTCTTATGAGCTCTTTCTGAGTGTAAGACAACTTCTTAAGAATGTTGATAGGAACATATATTGTCACAACTTATCAAAAAGTATATCGAGTCATGAGAGAATGATATTTGTGTCTGGATGTTTTTCTTGGGGACGAGACTATAATACTTCACTAGCCTAAAGAGAAATTAACCGTCCTTTATCCACCTTGGGCCTCGCCTGCTGCCGAAATCTTCTCAGAAGTTGGATCAAGAGCTTAGGTTGACTCTTGTCAGAACAAATAAACCCGTGTGCTGCAAAATGAGGATCCAATAACCAAGGCGAAAACAATATTGGTCGACATGTGTATCAACTTATCCCATCATGTCAATCCACTTGTTAATTTATTTTTCAGTCTAGTGTCGAAATGAATACTTCATAAGTTTGTATTGATATTTGTACGTTTTACTCAAGTATAAATGGATGGAAAATTAATTAGAGAAAGAAGGATATATAGAAGTGTATATCAGCATTATACGGCAAGACACAAGTATCATAATTGCTTGATTATGTTTTGTTTCCTCCAGATTTTATAAGGGAGCCTCTAAGTATAGTTGCATTGTTGTGACATGATATTGTAGCAAACATATTTTTTAGGTGAAATTTTGACGCCTTCGATTTCTGAAAGTATCCTAACTGTATTTAGGAGATAATTTCCCCATTTTATATATAATTTGAGCAAGCTTAGTAAGTTTGCTTTCTTTTTGAAAGAATGAGGTGTTTTATTCTTATGCCATCTTATTTGTTTTGTTCATATTATCTGTTAGGGAGTTATTTTTTTCCCTTTTCTTTGCCTCATACACATTGTTGCATTTCAATTGTCAGATTAAAGATTATGGAAAGAGATGCGGGGTACATAATGTTGCATTGGAGTATATTGACTTTCCAGATGAGAGTAAGTATGGTTCATTTATTAGTTTGTTTTTTTAATCTTATTTTATTTTATTTACACAGTAAGCCCTAATATATGGATTTGAGTTATATTTTCATTGTGTTGTGTTCCTTGAATGATAGAGTAAAGAACTCATTACTGATGGTATCTGGTACTGGATATTAAGGGATCAAAGTTTAGTTGACATTCATGTATTTGTGGCTGATTTAAACAGCACTACTACTTGATTTTCAACAGTAAATAGATGCATTTGATGTTACATATCGGTTGAGATTCAACTGAAATGATTGTTTGTGGAACGCTGATCAACCCGGACCTGAATTCCAGAACTAAGCGATTGCTCGACAGAAAAGTAAATCTTATTTAATTAGAGAAAGACTTTTACAGCGCTAGCTTCTAGGTGCTCAACGCCCTAGGTTCATTGCATTCTCTGTTTCGTCAATGAAACATGTTTGCAACAAAGGTTACTTTACGTTAGGTGTTCATCTCCTTCTCAGAATTCTTTCCTCTAGCAGAAATCTTTCCCTTCTATATGTACCAACTAGCACATTAGTAATAGACTAGAACTCAATCTAAACTAGTAATTCTAGGGAAACAAAAGCTCCTTCTGAATTCGTTGTTATCAGGAAATAGTGCTCTAGTTTTCCCTCAAGAATAGAATTCTAAATCCAGAATTACTTGGAGAGTAATTCACTTGTACGTAAACCCTTAAATGGGTCTTTTGATGGGTTCTAAACCTAAAAATGGATCACTCACAAGTTTACTGTTTAATGTGATATAATGTTTATGCAATTTGCAGAATGTGATTGATTTTCCTGAATAACTTTCAACATTTACTGTGCTAAATATTATAAAAATTTGCGAAGTTTAGAGACTTTCAGTACTTGTATCTGGAAAGATAGATAGAGAAAAAAGTTTGAGTACTGTCCTATTATTTGGTTTCTTGAAAGTGATTTTAGTAAACGTCTTTATCTGGATTTTCAGCTTTAAGTTTTATCATTTATGGGATTTTTTATTTTGACATCGTGGCGTTTTCAGAAAGAACATGGATTCACTTGTATCGTCAGTCTCCGGCTGATAGAAATTTGGTTTCCAAAAGAAGACATTTGATGTTGCGCCCTACCTATCCTCAGATTTACCATCGGAATCAAATGCCTGATACGCGTGACATCTCAGAAATAATAGCAATTGTTGATGGTACCTGGAACGTGGGAGATATGGTTGATTGGCTCACGGATGGTTGCTATTGGTCTGCATGGATCACTAGTGTACAAGATCAGGAAAATGTACAGGTATGAATATAATTAGAGCGTTATATAGCCTTGTTTTATATTTGTATTGTAGTTTTAAAATATCACCACTCTGAAAATTTTCTTTGCGATCTTAAATATCTCGTTTGAACATTCCCTTCTAAAGTAAATAATGTTGATCAGATGCGTGCGTAAATTTGGATATGATTCAGTTGATCAGATGCTGGAGCCATTACTGTAGTTATTGGCTCTAGTGAATTCTTATGAGAGAGTGTGTAAAGGGATCATCATTGTATTTGTCTCGAGATGACCTTTTTACCTCTTGGGATTTTGTTGCATTTGAGATGGTCACTCCCCTCGGGAAAAGGTTCATGAAGGCATCAACATCATCCCCACTGACATTCGTTTTTTCTTCAGTTGGCCTACATGTTTACCGTTCAGTTGGGCCCTGTAATTCTGGATCCATTGTTGAGTCAGTTTAAGTGGGAAGAAGGCCTAGCGAAGGTCTGAATGGGCTGTGCTTACGGGTAGTCAAGAGTGAAAAAGTTAGGGCCGTAGGGTGTAATCCTCTGTCATAGTTGTACTATTGGTATGTGGTAACTTTGGTGGGGTCAAAGATGGTTTTGGTGGCTAATCCCCTTACGGTTATTTTTAATCATGATCAGTGCAAATATATAAACTGTTCTATGTTTTTATATGACTACTAATAAAGTAATAAACATATGGCATATATGTTAGAAAGTTTATCAATCTCAAGTGTGTTATGTTTAATTTTCAGAGTTCTCGTTGAGGGCATATTATAGAAGCTTTTCCACCTTTAAGGCTGGAACAGCCGTTTTATCTTTCTCTGATTTAGTTTTGGTTTCAGATTCAGTTACCAGAACCTCCAGCGGGTGAAGGAGGATCTTATGTAGTTCCTAGAAAAGAATTACGTCCATCCCTGGATTGGACGCCTGAGCTCGGTTGGACTGTGCCCATCTCCAAGGTGATTTCCTCTGCAGCCCATCTTTACTTTAATTCAATATATGAAGAGAACTACCTGTGGCCTTTGTTTGTTAGTTACCAAAACAAAACTTTCTGTGTCATTGGTATCTGTCATTACTCAAATATCTTGAAGAGTTTCGATCTAGTTCATATTACCATCTCCATGTCATAATCACTTACACATTGACACCTTTTATCTATTTATGTATAGGGGAGGGGTATTATAACAGTGCCTTAACGCATAACTCTTGCAGCATATGCATTTAAAACCAATGAGAGCCCCAAATGGAAACCAGCCAAATGCTGGTTCTCACATATAATGACTTGTAGTTCTGCCTATCTTTTGGTTTCTGTCTGAATGTATGTATGTCGGTAGGGATTACAAGCCCGAAATAGATGCTAAATATTGTTGGGTAAGATAATCTGTACAATGAGGGGTACCTCACTGCCAACAATGAGTCAATTGTCCATCTAGCATGGATGGTGGACGGGTTTCACAAAAAACCTGGAGCAATGTCTTTATGCATACATACGTGTTGCAATGTGATGTTTTTGGCTAAGAAGAAATATGTATTACTGGTTAATACTAAATAATTAATATAACAAGTCATAAACTAGGGAAGCAAATTTCAAGAGTGCAATAATGATGCAATAAGTCAGGATGCATTATCTACATATATCGACACACAGTTCTTCATGTGTTTGCCTTTTAATCTGTTATGGTTGTTGCCTAACTTTTTAAATGAAAATGTATGTTACTGAAGATACCCATTATTATCAATAAATGAAAATAAGGCTATTTTTCTAATGACAGTACACAGTACAGTACACACCAGAAGCCTGTAAAATTGAAATTGATGGCTAATGAATTAACCTACATGGATCACATGTGCTGCATTACTTATTTGTGCTTGGTGTTTGTAGGTAGGTGCGACTTCTCGTCCCTGTGTTCGTTTGATGCAGCCTAAGAGTCCAGGTAATGTTTAGCTTTGCTTAATATCATTTACCCTTCTGTATACTCTTTTAATTATTACAAAGCCCATGCTGTCGTTTGCCTCCTTTCCTGGTTACGGAGTCTGGAAAGCAGTCATAATTGTACTGCCTCTCTGGGTCGTCTTCCGTGAAGAGGATGTAGAAATACCTGAGTGATACTACTAATGAGGTCCGTTGGCTTTCCGTGTACATTTATATAAACACTTGTGGCATGGTCGCTTAAAAAGTTCCGTTCCTTTTAATATCCAACTGGGAATCTGTAGATAAGTAAGAATAATTAACTTTATTTTCTTACACTCCTAATCATTAATAAATCGTAGAACTGACAGTTGTTCCAGAAACTTCAAATTAATTTTACCTTTGATTTTTTATCGTTTGCATGTAGGTATTTGCGAGAAATAACGACTTAGGTACAAGTGAGAAATCATCAGTGAAGCTTAGTTCGGCTTCTGTTTCTTCACATAGTTTAGCTGGCTCATTGCCTCCAGAGTTCTCAAGGGGTTCTTCAGTGAGTAAGATCAAGAAAAGCATAGCAAATCCTTCCAAGTTATTCTCTAATTCTTTGGAAACAGTAGTGATGAAAAAGCATTTTGTTGATATGCTGCACAAACGGAAGACTGAAACATCAAGCATAAAGAATGATGGTACAGAAGAAACCAGTTTTTCAGATAGTGTTTCCTCCAAATAAGTTTCAGCCAGAAATAACGTGGTTTCAAGAGAGCAGTATAATTTTTGTGGGTCCTCAAAGAAGTCGAGGAAAAGTGAAACTGAGTTGAATTCAACGTTCATCAACTCTATAGACGCGTCTATTATGGATTTGGAGGAACTTACTAACAAGGTTTTATGGCTCAAAGGAGCTTTAGAGTACGGGGCTGAGTTTTCAAATGCAAAGAAGCCTTCATGGAAGTTCTTAGAAACTTGAACATAAGCTGCTTTAGGCCTGAAAGTTATGGTGAGAACATGGGGTTACCTACAGTATGTATATAATTAGTAGAACGTGCACATAAGATGGATGAATTTTCTTGAAGTTTACACGGGTGCGGACCTAGGTAGAATTGCTGAAATGCTCTTTCATTTGTGAACTGTCATTCCCTTTATTACAGGCATTAGTTGATTTGTAATTCCAATTTTGAAATTAAACTCCAATTCTCCTATTGTTTTGTTTGTTGTTCATGGAAGAAATGGTAAAACATCCAACATGTTATCCATATACTGTTAATATATTGAATAGCGCTTATTTTCCTTCTTTTTCTCGAATTTACCATAGGATTTAGGTAGGATGAGAAAATAGGTGATCGGGGAGGGTAAGCAGAGAAAACCTTCATTTAGTAAAATAGTATGAAACGTTGTTTCCATTTTATTTTTCTGTTGAAAACACCAAATTAAAAAATAATTAAATTGTTGAGAGATTATGGTGAAACTCTATTAGTTCTTCTGTGGAAACAGATTCAGTTGCAGACGAAAAGATCGTGAGCAGACCAATATGCATTTCTGCAAGCTATTCCTAATCTATACGTAATTTATATCCGCATGTTTGAACCCCATCCGAGAGTATTTATACGGATAACGTGAAACCCCTCATTTCCATATCCAAATTAGAGAAGATTAGAAGAACAAAAATGAGAAACTCATTTACTTACTTTGGGCTATTAAGCCTTTTCACTATACTTTTCTTCTCTAAATCATCTCATCAAGCTGATCCCCCTTGTACCCCAAACCCGCGACTCCAAAGTGCTTTTAAAGCTATCCAAGAATGGAAAAAGTTAATTACAGCTGATCCGAAGAACTTTACGTCCAATTGGAATGGACCCGATGTCTGCAACTATAACGGTGTTTTTTGCGCACCAGCTCCTGACAATTCACACATCGATACTGTTGCATCAATTGATCTCAACGAACAAAATATTGCTGGTGCACTGCCAGATGAACTCGGCCTTCTAACAGACCTAGCCATTTTTCACATCAATTCAAATCAGTTTAGTGGAGTCATACCTGAAAGTTTCGCAAAGCTTCATCTCTTATATGAGTTGGATATTAGTAACAACTTATTTGCAGGTAAGTTCCCTAAAGTCGTCCTTAGCATGCCTGGGCTAAAATATCTAGATATCCGTTTCAACAATTTCGAAGGTAGTGTTCCGTCAAAGCTTTTTGATATGCAACTCGACGCAATCTTTATAAACAACAACAACTTCCAATTCAGTATGCCGGCAAATTTTGCCAACTCAACTGCTTCGGCTATAGTATTGGCAAACAACCATATTGACGGTTGTTTGCCTTCAAATATAGAGAAAATGGCGGGAACATTGAATGAGATGATTGTTTCAAATAACGGACTTTCTTCATGTTTGACACCTGAGATCGGGAAGTTGGTAAATTTGACAGTTTTAGACGTTGGCTTCAACAGTTTAATTGGACCGCTGCCTAAGACAATGGGTAATTTGAAGAATTTGGAGATACTGAATGTGGCACACAATGAATTATCCGGAGATATCCCACAGACTATATGTTCTCTGCGGAATTTGGAGACTTTCACCTTTTCGAATAATAATTTTGGTGGCGAACCTCAAAACTGTTCAAATTTAAACAAAAAAGGTAATAAAGAGAATCGTATTCCAAATATGCCACCACAGCGACCAGATAAAAGATTCTCATTGTTTCATTCACAGGCGCCTGTGTAATGTGATGGCTCCTCCACCGCCACCTTCATCTCCACTACTCGGCCGTCAATAGAAATATTTCCCTCCTAATAATCAAGATAATCCATGTAATTGTGCATTAAAATAAGGATCAGAAATTTGTCACCTGATAATATATGTGATGTGAATTTTTAAGTTGTAGTGAAAGTGGTGAGTAAAGTTCGTTCAACTCGGGCTTGTGAAGGATTTTTGAAAATTAAATAAAATTGTTTCAATAATAATAAGAAAATACGGAGACTTTGGATTCCACCATTGACCAATTAATTGATAAACTCTAATCAATATTCATGCAATATTCTTCTTTAAAGTGATTCTAATATTTGCCTCTAATAGATTTTTGAAGTAGTAGTTGTAATCACAAAGCATGAAACATCAAAAGTTTTAAAACCTAGCATGTTCCATCAAAACAACTCACAACTACTCAATAAAAATCAATTTTTCTTTTAAGTTCTATGCAAATAATCATGTAAAATAATTGCAATAAATAATTAAAATAGAACTATACCACTTTTCATGGAACAATGGCTTCCTCCGTCGCCTCGGCTAAGGGGTTTAGCTCCTCATATTAATCGTGTTCTCAAAATACATCTTTGGTGTTCAAAAGTTGATTACAAGAGAGAAAAGGGTATACTGTAGTCGCTGAAAGTCTAATACAGCGGACGGAATCGTTGCTGAAGAGCTTCGGTGACTGCAGGATGATGCGACCGTAACTCGTTGTCACTGAAAATAAGTCTGCCTCTACAACTTTCTTTTTCCGCTGTTCTGTGTTCTTCGTCTTCTCCGGCAACAGCAGCAGCAGCAGAACCCGATCTTCTTCTAATGATTTTTCTGGCTTCTCTAAGGCTCTAAACTTTCCCCTAAGGTCTTGGTTACCTTCCTAGGACTCGAACCAACCCTTTTATACATAGTAGAGAAAAGAAAATTCGAGAATAACTTTGGTTTTTTCCTCCACAGCAAGTTGCGATATTTCTTTTTTTTTCTTCTGTTTCACGTGTTCTCAGCTGTCCAAACTCCTCCCGTGATAGAAACAAATCTCTAAGAAGAGTTTCCTTCCTCTTCTTCACGTAAGTTTCCAAAAATAAACCAAGAAACTTGCCCAAAATAAACCGTGATATTTTTAACCTTTTTTCGCTTCCAATTCGAGTTCTAGCCATTTTGGATCCA